>VZQC01007428.1:1346801-1388779 GCA_009823505.1 Rhizomys pruinosus | reverse complement strand
CACACACACACACACACACACACACACACACACACCAGACTATCTGGATACTGTAAATAGGAATAGAATAAAATGAGAAAAACTCATTTTGGAATGGAATTAGGAAAAAAGTGGAGAGTCATAGGGCAAAACACAAGAAAGATGACAAAGGTTCCATGTTGGATCATGTCAGTTGGGTGGTAAGTAGTAGAAGTAATGCTGGAAAAATAGAATAATAAAGAAAACTGAATTCACTCGGGGACATTTTCAGATACAAGAGACAAGAGGAAGGAAATATAAGCTTTGCAGATCAAGAGCTTAGAAATCAGTGATGTGGGCCAGGCATGGTGGCGCATGCCTTAAATCCCAGCACTCGGGAGGCAGAGGCAGGCAGACCTCTGTGAGTTCAAAGCCAGCCTGGTCTACAGAGTGGGCTCCAGGCCAGCTGGGACTAAAGGGAGACCCTGTTTTGAAAAGACCAAAAAACAAACAAACAAAAAAGAAATCAGTGATGTCATCAGAGGAGATGGAATGGAAAAGTCAGTAAATTTTAAAGACAGACATTCAATATTGAACAAAATAAGATGCCAATAATGGCTAGACAGTCTGGTAAACCAGAGAAGACTGTGAGGATCCATTCATTACTAGAACACAGAGGAATTGGACCAAGGCTAGAATCATAGATTTCACAATGCTCTTACAGTGAGGCCGAAGGCTGAATTGTATAAGGAATCCCAAATTATTTCTGTTCTGGAACCCAGCAAGATAGACCTCAGGGAGACAGGAGAGAAAAGACACATATTCCTATGGTACGACATGTATCCAGGTGACTTAAAATTAATGAGTGTGAAACTGTAGACTCAAAGAACAGTGTACCCCCTCTTGAGCCCTCCTGAGCAGCTGGCTGCCACTACTTTGCAGTCATTCCACCCTGCTTGTTCATTAAAATATCACAATGCATCCGGTGCCTTGAGACCCATTAACATGCTCATTGCCCAACAAGCATCTTCATAGCAGTTACTAGCAGCTTTCACATAGGATCCAGATCTTTGACATTTGTTCTTATTGTCACTCAGTAGCCACAGTACCACCTCATAAAGCAGAAGGTTATCTCGAGGGCATAGGCAGTGGGAAGTGTTCATCACAATTTCATCCCCGGTAAAACCGAAGGATATCCTTAAATGACTTTTAAAACCTACTTGAAGCTCATGGCTATAAAACATACTTATTTTTCATGCAGTTCCAAATAAGAAAGTCTACAGAAAATGAAAAAAAAAATCCTGTGCTTATTTTTCAAATCCCTAAAACCTTAGATTATCCTGTGTTAGATTCAAGAAATAATATGGAAAACAGTTTACACACACACACAGACATCACACACACACAACCACACACATACGCAACCACACACACACACACACACACACACACACACACACACACACACACATGGACGGACAGACATACTAATATGGCTCTTATCTAGAATTGCCTTTTGAAATGCAGAGCTAGGAAAATGTTATGTATAAAATTGTTGTTTCCTTTGCATGGGCATGCTACTCTTTTTGATATATTTTCCTCTTAAGATGCAAGGCTCTTTCTGAATAGGTGCTCCCCATTATAAAGAAAGATGCATCCAAAATATGTGGTTGGAGTGTTTGAGCATAGTATGGGACAAATTAAATTCCTTTTGGGTAAATTGGACTGTGGTGAAAGGATGGGCCTCCTCTGGGGATTTGTAGAGATCACAGTAAAGGTTAGCAAAAAGGGAATAAAAGTTTGTGCTTTCAAGATAGGAAAAGGCACAGCTATGGAACATTGAGTAGAATTGTGAGTCTAACAGATATGTTTGACAGAATGTATGAAAACCTGTGGACAGGCTGTGGGGAGTTTCCAAATAAGAGAGGGGGCCTAAATTTGATTAAGATATATTGTATGAAATACACAAAATTTCAATAAAATTATACATTGAAAAAATATGGGGAAGAAAGTTGACATTCTAAGTTGCTGAGAGAATGTTGGGAATGTACAAATATAACTCCTATGTTCTTCACCATGGCTATCCCACCATGTCTGGAGGATTGAGAAGATGGACTCTGTCTCCTTGCATAAGGGTGAGGGGCTCCTTACCTTCTTGAAAAAAATGAGAGACAATATTCAGGCAGTGCTTAGCTTGGAATTTTAGCATGTCGTTTACAGAACCCATTTCATAACTGGCTATACTTTGCCCTGTTGTCTTATATAAAATAGTAAATGTCCATGCCTGTCTAGTCTTCTTGATAGCATGGAAGATTAAGGAAATAATTTAAATGGCATAATTTCTCAAGTCTATCACTGGAATAAATTAGGATGACAGAATTGCATGTGCACATTACAGAATATATTCTATTTAATAAAATCAGTGTGGTTGTACTCTTATAAAAATAAAATTATGGCCAATGGCATATTCAGTATCCAGAATGTATCCCAAAGTTCCACCTGTGTAGGAAGCTTCTCTTTGTATGCCAAAAAGGGACCACATGGCCCTGCTAAGTGGGATGGGGACGAAGAGCCTGCCCACAGTTGCTGTGTGGAGCTGGCCCCTCAGAGCAGAGACCAACAGGCTGCTTCCTGCAGCCAACCTAAGTGGTAACTCCAAATTAGGCTTTTAGCTTGGACCCACGAGACACATGTTCCACTCTTGGCCGTGACTTCCCACCTGCCCAGAACCAGGACAGGAATTTTACTCACAACACTAGCTACCCAGGTTGGCGGTCCAAAAAGGGAAACTTTTTCCAGCCCACTGGCCACCCAAATGAAATTCAGACCTACATTAGCCTGTAAGCACGCAATAATTAATAAAAATATCGGCCAGGAACTCTGTGATGATGTTAATTGGAATTCTATTTATTGATTGCCACAGCTTGCTTTTATAAACCAAATGACGTCAGTTCCCAGGACCAATCATGAGCCTCCCCAACTCCATGCCATCGCACACCTTGCTCCACCCAGCATCACACACCTAGGCCAAGGTGCTTGCTACTCCCTGGGGCAGAGCCAGACTCTTGGTCATGCCTTACTAGTTGGAAATCCAGCCCTCAATTCAAGATGGATTTCCCACACATCTGCCAAAACTTGATCTCCAGGGTAGTGACATTTGGAAGAGCTGGAACCTTTCAGAGGTAGAGAACTAAAATTTGATTCCCTCAGGTATTTTGTCATGACAACAAAAAACTAGCTTAGTTAGACTCTAGAACCAGAAAGAAAAGAAAGCTAAACTTTTACAGCATAGACAATAAATTTTAAGGATTAGCAATTATTTGTGTGGAGAATGCCTTCCCACTTCAAGCATATTCACGTCCAGAAAATATTTAGCAACATATGGAGATAGATTTAGTTGCCAAAACAGGGAAAAGGGTGTAACCCTGTGCCTGACAACTGTGAAGAAAACAAAACTATACATTACTTTAGCTCTCTTCTGACACGTTTCCATTTTCACACTTGGATAAATATTAAAGTCAAGTATTTCATTTAGGGAGTCATGGCTGTTACTCAGTTATGAGCAGATAGGTCAGAACTAAAGAACATTGACTTGATGTAAGTGTCTTTCTTGATTGGTTTCTATTCCCTCTCCTATTTCTTATGATTGATACAAGTTATTTTGTAATATTATCCTTTAATAGAGCATGCTCCACGGACTGCTCATACCTTTTGTGATAGGATTGTTCACCTTGGGGCGTGCCTGTGAGGGATCTTCTAGGCTAGGTTAATGGGGCTAGGAAGTCCCAGTGTAACTATGGGTGGCACAGCTCCATGAGTTGATGTACCAGACGGAATTCAAAGGAGACGATGAATAACTCTGAGCAATCTCATTCTCTGCCTCCTGACAGACTGCTGAAGCAATGTGGCCAGCTGCTTCCTGGTCGTACCTCCAGGAATTCCCCTTGCAGGATACAGTGCACATGTGAACCAAAAACAAATATTTCTTTCCTTAAGTTGCTTTTTTAAGACATTTTGTTACAGAAATACAGAAAACAATGAGCATACCTTCTAATGGAATGTTCCTACAGACCTCTAACACTTGACACCCTGAGTAAGACATCTTGCCATTGAATTCTTGTAGTAAATCAAATAGTAATGGTTTCCATTCATTGTCTTCTAGGTGGGCCCATAACTCATGACTTTTGTTCTGGGATTCATATACAAATACTGGCTCAGCCTCTATTCATATGACATGTGAATACAGGTCTTCCTGAGAAGTAGATGATTATTTGAATCATTTTCTTTCTCCTGATCCTTCAAGTTTTCCATTCTGTGTAAGTGATTAGTCCCATTTCATACTGCTGCTTGTTGAGCATTGCACATTTGGCATTACTGGACTGTGTGCACTTTTTATGCCCATTTCATTTTAATTGTGACTAGCTTTCTGAACAAGTAATTCATGGAGCTTTGAGAAAAAGCATTATTTTCATCTGCAGCAGAAAGAAAGCTCACAAACTAGAGTTTCTGAGCCTTAGGTGCGGAGGATGCATATAGTTATTGCACTTAGGCTTGGGAAATTCTCAGACAATGTCTGTGGCAACCATTTGTGGTACTCTGTAATAGTCTCAATCTGGTGCAAAAGATGCTTCTTTGATGAATGGTGACTGGGATATTTGTCTGTAAATATAAGGATACATATTTTGCACATAGTAAGAAATTACAGTAGTCTAGGAATATGACAGTCTTGGGGTTTTCTCTCCTTTTGGACATAGTTTTAGAATAAAATTTATAATTTCTTCAACAGAGGAAAATAAAAACCGAGGTGCCCAGCAGGAGCCTTTGATCCAGGAACACTTGGGATGACCCAGAGACATTCCTTTAAGGGTGATTTGGACAATATTTTGCCTCACTGTATTGTGGGATATGAATATAAGAAGGAAACAAAACCTTTTGGGAAGATGAACTTAAAACATATAAGCACTCAGGAAGAGTGGAGTGGATATTTATATTCTTCCTCAACTTCCCCCTCTTTCCCTGTCATTTCCTGTTATTTTTCTCCTCCCCTTTCCCACTTATCTTCCCTTCCATTCCTTCCCCCTCCTCTTGCCTTCTCCCTTCCCTTCCCTCTTTTACACCATTCCCTTCCCTCTTTGCTATTGCTACACTCCTCTCTCTTCCCTGTCTATCCATTTTCCTCTTCTCCTCTCTGTTCCATTCAAACTTTTCATTGGCTCCAAACAAATCTGATTTGTTTATGACACAATGCTTAACATCCCATCATTCCATTCAGTCTTGGGTATTCTTCCCTTTTTTATTTATCTCCATTCATTTTGAGAAAATTACCACAACACCCTCATCAGTTTAATGCAATCAAATGTGTTATATATACATTCTCTTTTTGTTAGAAAACAAATCCAAAATAGCAATTGAATGAGGAAAATTTATCTTTTTCACTAAGACCTATTACATAGGGTTTTAGAGAGAAGCATCAAGCTGTATCTCTCTAATTGTAAACTATCCAGGCAATCTAATGCATGACCAATGATCTAATTAGAGTTATCCCTAGGGAATGGGTGTAATTTCACATTTAACCTCAAGGAGGAGGTAAATTATGTACTATGGTGCTTGAAAAAGGTTTAGGCTGGGATACTTGAGCCTCAATTAGTTTCCACAAAATTATATCAATTATGATTAGATATACAGCCATCATTCATTTTTCTAGGACATACATCTGTCCCTGGGATTTACACATAGAGAAACAATTTAACAGTAGCTGTGGGAGTCATCTCATGGACCTTTTCACAATAACCACTATCCCATGGTTTAAACTACAGAACTTACAATATAGACCTTATCAGAGGGAATGACATTGTTGACAGAGAGATGGTCAACTATCTACATGGTTGTTATAACCCATGACCCAATATCCCAGCAGATGTGGAAATACCAGTTCACTGCAGGAGTGCTCCAAATCTTCCAGACTCTCTGCTGTATAGAGCAAAGAACATTGGAGAAAGACCACAAACCACTTACTCATTCATCACAGAGCAATGCAAAATGGGCAAAGAGGAACAGAGAACTTCAAGGATGTCCAATACATCGTATAAGATTTCACCTAACAGGTGAGTGAACTGTAGAACTGGCCACTATCAAGGGATCAGTAATCATTGATAGACTAGCAAAAGGAGAAGTTCATCCCAACAACATTGAAAGTTTCATGGAACCTGGGAGACAGAAGAGTATGCTTCTGAGAGGAAGGTTCCAATAGTCAGGGCTCTCCAGAGACACAAAACCAATAGGGCTCTGTATGAGTGTCTATAGATCTGTGTACATTATGAGAGGTAGCTGCTGGAATTTTATAAAAGTAACACCATTTGCTGTTTACAAGATTGAGACCCAGGATGCCTAAGCCCAAGATCAAAGTTTCAAGAAAGAATATCAATGATACCTAAGTATGTGGATCTCTCAGTTAATAGAAGCTTAATCTGTTCTTTGTCCATCTGTGCTCTATGTGGGTTCTACTCACCTTATTGAATACTATGCAATATGTAGTGGTGAGGGAACAGGTTTCCCAGGTCTACTGAGAGAAATGGTCATCCCTCGCTGAATCATTATCATAGACATGCCCAGAAAATTTTCATCAGTTTTCAATCAGTTCCTTTACTCGGGGTGACAGTTATATTAACCATCAGGAAGAATAAGGGTCAAAAATAATAGTATAGATACTAGAAAGTTTATAAGATTTTTTAAATTTTTATTTATTTATTTTCTATGTGTATGAATGTACTCTCTGCATGTAGGTTTGTGCACCCATGTCGTGCAATGCTGTGGAGGTCAGAAGAGGGTATCGGATTCCCCTGGAACTGGAGTTCTCCTGGAATTGGAGTAACAGACGGTTCTCAGCCGCCATGTAGGTGCTGGGCATTGAACCCGGGTCCTCTGCAAGAGCAGTCGGTGCTCTTAACCGCTAGGCTATCTCTCCAGCCCCAATGATGCTAGAAAGTGTAAATCTGGTTTGGAGGCTTAGCTCATAATATCTGAAATGGACCAGCATTCAGTGTAGGATTTTGAGCTTATCTTTAAAGAGTGGGTGACAGATTTTGAGAATGTGACTTAGGAATTGTTTGGGGTGGAGGGCAGAATGCAAATTTGTATGGTATAGACCGTGTATTGTGATCACAGCATAGATGCTTGAAAGAGAGCACACTAGGGTATGGGGAGGTAACAATCGATAAAGTATTTGCTGAGGAAGCATGCCTCCCCCCTAGAATGCAAATAAAAATTCTGGGCATGATGCCATGCTATTGTAATTCTATCAATAGGAAAGAAGATATAAGTACCTTTCTGAAGCTTGAGGGACATCCAGCATATCCAAAACAGTGAGTTTGGGGGGCAGGGGTGGCGCAGAGAGAAAGAGTGTGACAGAGAGAAATAGAGACCCTGTCTCAAAACAACAAGTTATATACCTGTAGAAGTTGATCTCTGACCTCCACTACACACACACACACACACACACACACACACACACAAACACACACACACACACACACACACACACATANAACAGGGAAAAGGGTGTAACCCTGTGCCTGACAACTGTGAAGAAAACAAAACTATACATTACTTTAGCTCTCTTCTGACACGTTTCCATTTTCACACTTGGATAAATATTAAAGTCAAGTATTTCATTTAGGGAGTCATGGCTGTTACTCAGTTATGAGCAGATAGGTCAGAACTAAAGAACATTGACTTGATGTAAGGTCTTTCTTGATTGTTTCTATTCCCTCTCTTTTCTTTATTGATACACGTTATTTTGTAATTATTTCCTTTAATAGAGCATGCTCCACGGACTGCTCATACCTTTTGTGATAGGATTGTTCACCTTGGGGCGTGCCTGTGAGGGATCTTCTAGGCTAGGTTAATGGGGCTAGGAAGTCCCAGTGTAACTATGGGTGGCACAGCTCCATGAGTTGATGTACCAGACGGAATTCAAAGGAGACGATGAATAACTCTGAGCAATCTCATTCTCTTGGCCCTCCTGAACAGACTGCTGAAGCCATGTGGCCAGCTTGCTTCCTGGTCGTTACCTCCAGAATTCCCTTGCAGGATACGTGCCAGTGACCAAAAACCCACTATTTCTTCCTTAAGTTGCCTTTTTTACGACATTTTGTTAGAAATACAGAAAACAATGAGCATACCTTCTAATGGAATGTTCCTACAGACCTCTAACACTTGACACCCTGAGTAAGACATCTTGCCATTGAATTCTTGTAGTAAATCAAATAGTAATGGTTTCCATTCATTGTCTTCTAGGTGGGCCCATAACTCATGACTTTTGTTCTGGGATTCATATACAAATACTGGCTCAGCCTCTATTCATATGACATGTGAATACAGGTCTTCCTGAGAAGTAGATGATTATTTGAATCATTTTCTTTCTCCTGATTCCTTACTTTTTCCATTCGTGTAAGTGGATTCGTCCCATTTCCTACTGCTGCTTGTTGAGCATGGCACCTTTGGCCGCTTACGGACTGTGTGCACTTTTATGCCCATTTCATTTTAATTGTGACTAGCTTTCTGAACAAGTAATTCATGGAGCTTTGAGAAAAAGCATTATTTTCATCTGCAGCAGAAAGAAAGCTCACAAAAAACTAGAGTTCCTGAGCCTTAGGTGCGGAGGATGCATATAGTTATTGCACTTAGGCTTGGGAAATTCTCAGACAATGTCTGTGGCAACCATTTGTGGTACTCTGAAAGTCTCAATCTGTTGCAAAAGATGCTTCTTAGATGAATGGTACTGGGATATTTGTACATTATAAGATATAATATATATATATATATCTATATATATATATATTATTTATGGCGCACATTAGACGAAATTAAAGTAGTCTCGGAATATGACAGTCTGGGTTTCTCTCCTTTTGGACATAGTTTTAGAATAAAATTTATAATTTCTTCAACAGAGGAAAATAAAAACCGAGGTGCCCAGCAGGAGCCTTTGATCCAGGAACACTTGGGATGACCCAGAGACATTCCTTTAAGGGTGATTTGGACAATATTTTGCCTCACTGTATTGTGGGATATGAATATAAGAAGGAAACAAAACCTTTTGGGAAGATGAACTTAAAACATATAAGCACTCAGGAAGAGTGGAGTGCCGATATTTTATATTCTTACTAACTTCCCCCTCTTTCCCTGTCATTTCCTGTTATTTTTCTCCTCCATTTGACAACTTATCTTACCTTCCATTCCTTTCCCCCTCCTTCCTTCCTTATCCCTTCCCTTCCCTCTTTTACACCATTCCCTTCCCTCTTTGCTATTGTACTATTTCTCCTCTCTTTCCCTGTCTATCCATTTTCCTCTTCTCCTCTCTGTTCCATTCACCTTTTCATTGGCTCCAAACAAATCTGATTTGTTTATGACACAATGCTTAACATCCCATCATTCCATTCAGTCTTGGGTATCTTCCCTTTTTTATTTTCTCCCTTCATTTTGAGAAAATACCACCCCACACCCTCATCAGTTAATGCACAATCAAATGTGTTATATATTACATTTCTTCTTTGTTAGAAAACAAATCCAAAATAGCAATTGAATGAGGAAAATTTATCTTTTTCACTAAGACCTATTACATAGGGTTTTAGAGAGAAGCATCAAGCTGTATCTCTCTAATTGTAAACTATCCAGGCAATCTAATGCATGACCAATGATCTAATTAGAGTTATCCCTAGGGAATGGGTGTAATTTCACATTTAACCTCAAGGAGGAGGTAAATTATGTACTATGGTGCTTGAAAAAGGTTTAGGCTGGGATACTTGAGCCTCAATTAGTTTCCACAAAATTATATCAATTATGATTAGATATACAGCCATCATTCATTTTTCTAGGACATACATCTGTCCCTGGGATTTACACATAGAGAAACAATTTAACAGTAGCTGTGGGAGTCATCTCATGGACCTTTTCACAATAACCACTATCCCATGGTTTAAACTACAGAACTTACAATATAGACCTTATCAGAGGGAATGACATTGTTGACAGAGAGATGGTCAACTATCTACATGGTTGTTATAACCCATGACCCAATATCCCAGCAGATGTGGAAATACCAGTTCACTGCAGGAGTGCTCCAAATCTTCCAGACTCTCTGCTGTATAGAGCAAAGAACATTGGAGAAAGACCACAAACCACTTACTCATTCATCACAGAGCAATGCAAAATGGGCAAAGAGGAACAGAGAACTTCAAGGATGTCCAATACATCGTATAAGATTTCACCTAACAGGTGAGTGAACTGTAGAATGGCCACTTTACTTATGTCAACGGGATCCAGTATCAGCCTAATCATTCGCATAGACACTCCAGCACTTACCCAAGAGAAGTTCTATCCACCAACAAACATTGAAAGTTTCAGGAACCCCCTGGGCGGAGACAGAAGACGTATGCTTCTCGAGAGGAAGGTCGCCACCACATAGTCGGGCCCTCCTCTTTTAGAGGACCCACAACCAACAAATATCTTGGCTCTGTATGCGTGTCTATAGATCTGATGTACACTCCTATGCAGATTTGTAGCTGCGGGGCATTTTATAAAAGTATTACCACCATTTGCTCCCGTCCTTAAGATTTGAGACCCACAGGATGCACCTAAGCCCCAGATCATTTAAGTTCTTCAACTCGTCGAATTATTTACGAATATCTTATATGATTTACCTCCCATAAGTATGTGGGCTCTCCCCAGTTAAAATTATAGATAGTCTCATCAGGTTTTATTTGTACATATGTGGCTCTATGTGGGTTCTACCTCACCTTATTGACTATTTCTACATGCATATGTAGTGGTGATTCCTTTTTCCCCCCGCGGAACAGCCGTTTCCCCCCAGCGTCTATCTTTGTTACCGTACGAGGAACCTCATGGCTCTCCACCCTCCCCCCCCTTTTTCCCCCCTCGCTGTTTTGCACTCATTTATTATGTACTTTATGCCAGAAAATTTTCACTCAGTTTTCCCAATCAGTTTTCCTTTACTCGGTGGTGACAGTCTATATCTTTAAACCATCAGAAGAATTAAAGGTCAAATTATACATAATAGCACTAGATACTGAAAGGTCTCTCTTTAAGGATTTTCTTTTAAATTTTTATTTATTTATTTTATACTGTGCCTATGACCCCAACCCTGTAACTACTCTGCATGTACCCCGGTCTGCGCCCACCCCATTCGCCCCTCGCACACCACTGCTTCCCCCCCCCCCTGTGGACGCGCTCTCAGCCAATGAGCGGTACCGTATCCGACTTTTCCCCTGGATTACTGGAGTTTTTTCTTCTTCTGGAATTGGAGCTTTCCGCTTTTTTTCAGTTTTTTAGTACAAAGAATGGTTCTCTCAGTGCCCCGCCATTGTAGGTGCTCGGGCATTGAACCCCACCGTGTGTCCTCCTGCAAGAGACAGTCCAGGTCTCCCCCTTCCCCCGCTCCTACCCGCTAGGCTATCTCTCCAGCCCACTGATGCCTAGAAGTGTAAATCTGGTTTGGAGGCTTAGCTCATAATATCTGAAATGGACCAGCATTCAGTGTAGGATTTTGAGCTTATCTTTAAAGAGTGGGTGACAGATTTTGAGAATGTGACTTAGGAATTGTTTGGGGTGGAGGGCAGAATGCAAATTTGTATGGTATAGACCGTGTATTGTGATCACAGCATAGATGCTTGAAAGAGAGCACACTAGGGTATGGGGAGGTAACAATCGATAAAGTATTTGCTGAGGAAGCATGCCTCCCCCCTAGAATGCAAATAAAAATCTGTGGCATCATGATGCCCTTGCCTATTGTACTTCCTCCCTCGGACCAGATTATATATATAGTAACCTTTCTTGAAGTATGTGAGTGGATCTATCCAGCATATCGCGCTAAAACAGTGAGCTTTTGGGGCGGCAGGGTGCGCAGAGAGAAAAGCGTGTGCCAGAGAGAAATAGAGGACCTCTGTTCAAAACAACAATGTTAACGAACCCCTGTTAGATTCATGTGATACCCTCTGACCTCCACTCACACACACACACACACACACACACACAAACACACACACACACACACACACACACACATACACACACAGAGCAAGTCAGCTAAAACTGTATGCTTACCATGTTTAATGAAGTTCCACATAGAGTGGTCTGTACTTGACAAACATATTTCAGGAAGTTTCAGAAAAACATTGTTTCTCCAGTTCACTTTTTAGATAGATTTATTTTCTGATGTATACATAGCCTTTGGTAATATTATATCTCCACACCCTGCATAAGGGAGATAAAGAGTCCTTCTCTGTATGAATGTAAAAATAGAGATTCATATCTGAGTTGGGTTTCTTTGTCAGTTAAATTACTAGTATTATTCTCTTCTTTCAAATAGGGAAGCCAGAGACTGTAAATAGACCAGAGTCACTGTATCACAAAGTGCATTATGAATGAAAATAACCTTTATTATCTTGCCAAAGGAAAGGAACTATAATTACTCTGTGAATATTTGTCACATACTGTCTGTTAAAGGTTTTTAGACCAGCCTAGTAATTGTAGTGTAGGAAATTAGAAATGAAGAGGTTAAAAATATAATCAAGAGATGAGGACAGTAGGAAATGCATTAGGTTTAGACAAAGGAGGATAACTGTGTGTTATCCAAGAAACATGTCTAGAGTCCAACCCTGCATTTTATCCCCTAATGATTATTTTGTGACTCCATGGCTCTGAGCCAGCAACTGTGCCCTTTGAGAAGCAAAGAACAGTGGCTTAAAACATCTAGACTTTCTTTAGTCCTTAAATAAAAGCCAAATCTGTTGACAGCCAAGAGGCAGGACTGAAAAGAGGTGGAGAACATGAATTCAATGTCTGACACACCTTTCATGGATAATTCACTGTTAATTCTCATCTTGAGTGAACCTAGAATCATCCAATTAATGGGCATTTGGGCCTGCCTGTGAGAGATTGCCTTGGTTTCAGTCTAGTTGAGTTGGGAAGATCCAGGGCAGTAGGATGCTGACAGTGTAACATGGAATGAGCTGAATTCAAATACAGCATTCATCACTCCTTCTTCCCTCCCTGAGTATGGATGCAATGTGACCAGCTGCCCCATTGCCCTGCAGCTCTTCCCCTGCAGTGATGGACTGTATGGTAAACTGCAGTCTTAAATAAACCTTTTCGTCCCTACCTTGCATTTGCCAAATTATGCCATCACAGGAGCAGGAAAAGAAACAGACTAATACTTCCTGATTGATGATAACTGCACTTGAACCAGGGAGGGATTATGTTCCTTGGAATTGTTGGAGAAAATCAAATTTGTGCTTACAGAAAGGAGACTTTTGTTTTTTTTTTCTAAACCTAACTACATAAAAATCATCAATGCAACACTCATGCAGGACAATTGAAAACTTCAAAAGTTTTATGTGCATGATAACAACAAGTGGATTGAATTCCAAGGTTCTGTAGTTTGGATCCCAAATTTTCCTCAAGTAGTTAATGGTACTGAAAGGTACCTGGTGGACACTTGAAGAGGTAGGACTCCAATAGTGAGTCTTTGGATATTAGGGTTGTGCCCTTAAAGGAACCTGAAAGCTATCATGTGCTAAGAAGCTTCCACTATTGTGCACTTTGGCCATAAACACAAAAAATTACAGTGCTAACCTACTGTTGACAAGAATGCCCCCAATCTAAGAGATAAAATGGACCTTTCCTCTTTATAACCTGTTGCAGTTCTCAGGTATTTTGTTATAGTAGTGGAAAGTTTGTTAAAGAGGGAAACCATAGTTAAATTGCATACTCTCTATCTATAGATGTGCTTGGACTCCCAGACATTGTGAGGGAAGACATGTAGCCATTATTCTCTCAGTAAATTTTAAGGGAGGTCTTTTTGAGATAGGTTCTCCCTTTAGTCCCAGATGGCCTGGAGCTTGCTCTGTAGACCAGGCTGGCCTTGAACACAGAGATCTGCCTGCCTCTGCCTCCTGAGTGCGATGATTAAAGGCATGTGCCACCACACCCAGCTGTTTCAGTAAAAAAAAAAAAAAATTAAAGTAGGGGATTTTTAAATGTTTTTTTTCTTGTTTGTTGATTATAACTTTTTTCACAATGTTTTTTGATAGATACAAGTATATAAAATCAGGGCATGAACATGATTTGATGGATTAAGTAGACAATTTCAATACTATAATAAGGGAACAATTAAAATTCTCACCATTTGTTTCACACCCACAAAACCCACTTCAAGGGCATTAACAATCTTTCAAATCTGATCAGTTTTGTGAAAGTAAACAATGTTTCTTTTTAAAAAGGCTTGTGCACTTGTACAGGCTCAAGAATATTGAAATTTAGCACATAAAGCCCATTACTAGAGGTAGAAATACAGGCAATATACTATTAAGGCAACAACCATCAATTACAGTTAAGGATTTTCTGTAACAATCAAACGGGTAATCTAATATTGCAACAACTCAAGCATTACTGAGCAAAGTGCATTTCTACAATATTCAGTGTGGCTACTCAGTTTTTTAACTTTAAACAGCCTATGATAACTGGCAGCAAAGAAGGTCCTTGCAATAGACTGCCTCTGCTTGAGAACCTATGATGTAATTATTGCGTGCTGCTAATATACTATCTAAACATTAAATATATTCCTAAAATCTTTGATGGTAGACTATGATTAAGACATTACACTACAGGGGGCTGGAGAGATGGCCTAGCAGTTAAGAGCGCCAACCGCTCTTGCAGAGGACCCGGGTTCGATCCCCAGCACCCACATGGCGGCCGAGGGCCGTCTGAAACTCCAATTCCAGGAGAACTCCAGTTCCAGGGGAATCCGACACCCTCTTCTGACCTCCGCAGCGTTGCACGTCATGGGTGCACAGACTTGCATGCAGACAATACTTTCATACACATACGGAAATAAATAAAATTTTAAAAAAGACATTACACTACAAAAAAACCTTATGCAGAAGGAAATCCTTATTGATGTACTTCTGCTTTAAATATTGTGTCCCAGAATGAAGTCCAGTAAGCACATGTCCTGTCTTGATGCCCCTGCATTGGCCTCCATGATACTGCTGAGGTAATCCAACAATGGCAGTCCACATTCTGAGGAGGCTGAATTTCCACTAGCTGCATAGTTCACAAGCTGAGTATCTCAGCAGTCCTCAGTCCACATTGGAAGGCTAAAAAGTAAAAAAGCTGTATCTCATGTCTTTGAAGAGTGCCAAAAACGTTGGCATCCGCAGAGCATATGTGCCTGCCTGTAAGAATTGTAGACAGGTCAAAGAATGATGCTCTCTCTCTCTCTTTTTTTTTTCTTTTTGTCTTTTTTACTAAGATCTCAAGTTTGTGTCTGCATTACAGTTTCTCTGGTATTACTGATTACTTATACCTGGTTGTACATTCCTTCTGGATGCTTAAGGCCATACAGATAGCCCAGATTAACCAAGGTTTTGTTTTGTTGAGGTCAGTTGAGGATCTGGTCCTCAGGGGTCTCTCAGGTTGTTTTTTTTGGAGGGGAGGGTGGGAGCCCCTTGCTTCTTTCAGCTCCTCATCCACCAGTTCCATCTATATGAGGACAAAATAAGGTCTTGCTAGACCAGGCTTCATTTTCTGAAGGATGAGCAGACTTTCATCTTTACAGACTGGACACTGGCTGAAGTCCTCTTAGTGGCTCTCCAAGACCTCCCTGAACAGGAAGAATGGTTACCCACCTCTGCAGGACTTTTCAAGAGATGCCCCCATGTATAATTCCCTAAGAGTTGGTTGACCACTGAGGGCAAGGAACAAAGTTGTCCCCCAGGTCCCTCAGCCAAATTGGCTGGGACTTCAGATATGGTCGTTAAGCACCCAGAAAGGCTAAGTTGCACCAGCCTGTTACATTGCACCTATATTAACATTGTATCCTTTTGAAAATAAAGTGTATGTTATTTCCATATCATATTTTTTTGATTCGCATCTTTCTATTTTAATCCCATATTACTCTAAAGATGCACCCATGTCCTCCATCATATACTAAAGATCCAAGGTCTGAAAATACGTGTTAGGTCAGCTCTAGAACCTGTGTAGGGGACTCCCAGCACAAGAGCACAGTTGTCTTTATATCATGAGGAAATAATATTAATGTTGCTCATTTTGTCTTACACCTAGGTACTTGGTACTAGCATCCACAGATGAGGGATACCATTCCCCTTTTGTTTTTCTGGGACCGTGTTACTTCACTTAGCATAATATCTTCTAGTTCCATCCTTTACCTGCAAATTTCATGTCATCTTTCTTTACTGCTGCATAGTACTCCATTGTGTAGATAAACCACATTTTCTGTATCCACTCATCAGTTGTGGGGCATGTGGGTTGGTTCCAGCTCTTCGCTATTGTGAAGAGAGCTGCAATAAACATGGCTGTACATGTATCTCTGCTGTAGAAAGAGTCTGATGGATATATATCCAGAAGTGGTATGGCTGGGTCAAGTGGCAGGCTCATTTTGAGTCTTTTTTTTATTTTTATTGATGCTTTGTGTATTTCATACATCATTTTCCAATTCGGTTCAGGCATATATCCCTTTCGCTTCCCCCCACCCCACCCCTACCCATCCCAGATCATGCATTCTGCCGTAACTTTTCTGCATCTTTCTCTGCTTTTTTTTTGTTTTGTTTTCATTTTTTAACAATAAGTGATAATTTGTGAGTACAAGCATCATTCATGTAAAACTAATTTGCAAGCAGTTGTGACCAANAACAGGGAAAAGGGTGTAACCCTGTGCCTGACAACTGTGAAGAAAACAAAACTATACATTACTTTAGCTCTCTTCTGACACGTTTCCATTTTCACACTTGGATAAATATTAAAGTCAAGTATTTCATTTAGGGAGTCATGGCTGTTACTCAGTTATGAGCAGATAGGTCAGAACTAAAGAACATTGACTTGATGTAAGGTCTTTCTTGATTGTTTCTATTCCCTCTCTTTTCTTTATTGATACACGTTATTTTGTAATTATTTCCTTTAATAGAGCATGCTCCACGGACTGCTCATACCTTTTGTGATAGGATTGTTCACCTTGGGGCGTGCCTGTGAGGGATCTTCTAGGCTAGGTTAATGGGGCTAGGAAGTCCCAGTGTAACTATGGGTGGCACAGCTCCATGAGTTGATGTACCAGACGGAATTCAAAGGAGACGATGAATAACTCTGAGCAATCTCATTCTCTTGGCCCTCCTGAACAGACTGCTGAAGCCATGTGGCCAGCTTGCTTCCTGGTCGTTACCTCCAGAATTCCCTTGCAGGATACGTGCCAGTGACCAAAAACCCACTATTTCTTCCTTAAGTTGCCTTTTTTACGACATTTTGTTAGAAATACAGAAAACAATGAGCATACCTTCTAATGGAATGTTCCTACAGACCTCTAACACTTGACACCCTGAGTAAGACATCTTGCCATTGAATTCTTGTAGTAAATCAAATAGTAATGGTTTCCATTCATTGTCTTCTAGGTGGGCCCATAACTCATGACTTTTGTTCTGGGATTCATATACAAATACTGGCTCAGCCTCTATTCATATGACATGTGAATACAGGTCTTCCTGAGAAGTAGATGATTATTTGAATCATTTTCTTTCTCCTGATTCCTTACTTTTTCCATTCGTGTAAGTGGATTCGTCCCATTTCCTACTGCTGCTTGTTGAGCATGGCACCTTTGGCCGCTTACGGACTGTGTGCACTTTTATGCCCATTTCATTTTAATTGTGACTAGCTTTCTGAACAAGTAATTCATGGAGCTTTGAGAAAAAGCATTATTTTCATCTGCAGCAGAAAGAAAGCTCACAAAAAACTAGAGTTCCTGAGCCTTAGGTGCGGAGGATGCATATAGTTATTGCACTTAGGCTTGGGAAATTCTCAGACAATGTCTGTGGCAACCATTTGTGGTACTCTGAAAGTCTCAATCTGTTGCAAAAGATGCTTCTTAGATGAATGGTACTGGGATATTTGTACATTATAAGATATAATATATATATATATATCTATATATATATATATTATTTATGGCGCACATTAGACGAAATTAAAGTAGTCTCGGAATATGACAGTCTGGGTTTCTCTCCTTTTGGACATAGTTTTAGAATAAAATTTATAATTTCTTCAACAGAGGAAAATAAAAACCGAGGTGCCCAGCAGGAGCCTTTGATCCAGGAACACTTGGGATGACCCAGAGACATTCCTTTAAGGGTGATTTGGACAATATTTTGCCTCACTGTATTGTGGGATATGAATATAAGAAGGAAACAAAACCTTTTGGGAAGATGAACTTAAAACATATAAGCACTCAGGAAGAGTGGAGTGCCGATATTTTATATTCTTACTAACTTCCCCCTCTTTCCCTGTCATTTCCTGTTATTTTTCTCCTCCATTTGACAACTTATCTTACCTTCCATTCCTTTCCCCCTCCTTCCTTCCTTATCCCTTCCCTTCCCTCTTTTACACCATTCCCTTCCCTCTTTGCTATTGTACTATTTCTCCTCTCTTTCCCTGTCTATCCATTTTCCTCTTCTCCTCTCTGTTCCATTCACCTTTTCATTGGCTCCAAACAAATCTGATTTGTTTATGACACAATGCTTAACATCCCATCATTCCATTCAGTCTTGGGTATCTTCCCTTTTTTATTTTCTCCCTTCATTTTGAGAAAATACCACCCCACACCCTCATCAGTTAATGCACAATCAAATGTGTTATATATTACATTTCTTCTTTGTTAGAAAACAAATCCAAAATAGCAATTGAATGAGGAAAATTTATCTTTTTCACTAAGACCTATTACATAGGGTTTTAGAGAGAAGCATCAAGCTGTATCTCTCTAATTGTAAACTATCCAGGCAATCTAATGCATGACCAATGATCTAATTAGAGTTATCCCTAGGGAATGGGTGTAATTTCACATTTAACCTCAAGGAGGAGGTAAATTATGTACTATGGTGCTTGAAAAAGGTTTAGGCTGGGATACTTGAGCCTCAATTAGTTTCCACAAAATTATATCAATTATGATTAGATATACAGCCATCATTCATTTTTCTAGGACATACATCTGTCCCTGGGATTTACACATAGAGAAACAATTTAACAGTAGCTGTGGGAGTCATCTCATGGACCTTTTCACAATAACCACTATCCCATGGTTTAAACTACAGAACTTACAATATAGACCTTATCAGAGGGAATGACATTGTTGACAGAGAGATGGTCAACTATCTACATGGTTGTTATAACCCATGACCCAATATCCCAGCAGATGTGGAAATACCAGTTCACTGCAGGAGTGCTCCAAATCTTCCAGACTCTCTGCTGTATAGAGCAAAGAACATTGGAGAAAGACCACAAACCACTTACTCATTCATCACAGAGCAATGCAAAATGGGCAAAGAGGAACAGAGAACTTCAAGGATGTCCAATACATCGTATAAGATTTCACCTAACAGGTGAGTGAACTGTAGAATGGCCACTTTACTTATGTCAACGGGATCCAGTATCAGCCTAATCATTCGCATAGACACTCCAGCACTTACCCAAGAGAAGTTCTATCCACCAACAAACATTGAAAGTTTCAGGAACCCCCTGGGCGGAGACAGAAGACGTATGCTTCTCGAGAGGAAGGTCGCCACCACATAGTCGGGCCCTCCTCTTTTAGAGGACCCACAACCAACAAATATCTTGGCTCTGTATGCGTGTCTATAGATCTGATGTACACTCCTATGCAGATTTGTAGCTGCGGGGCATTTTATAAAAGTATTACCACCATTTGCTCCCGTCCTTAAGATTTGAGACCCACAGGATGCACCTAAGCCCCAGATCATTTAAGTTCTTCAACTCGTCGAATTATTTACGAATATCTTATATGATTTACCTCCCATAAGTATGTGGGCTCTCCCCAGTTAAAATTATAGATAGTCTCATCAGGTTTTATTTGTACATATGTGGCTCTATGTGGGTTCTACCTCACCTTATTGACTATTTCTACATGCATATGTAGTGGTGATTCCTTTTTCCCCCCGCGGAACAGCCGTTTCCCCCCAGCGTCTATCTTTGTTACCGTACGAGGAACCTCATGGCTCTCCACCCTCCCCCCCCTTTTTCCCCCCTCGCTGTTTTGCACTCATTTATTATGTACTTTATGCCAGAAAATTTTCACTCAGTTTTCCCAATCAGTTTTCCTTTACTCGGTGGTGACAGTCTATATCTTTAAACCATCAGAAGAATTAAAGGTCAAATTATACATAATAGCACTAGATACTGAAAGGTCTCTCTTTAAGGATTTTCTTTTAAATTTTTATTTATTTATTTTATACTGTGCCTATGACCCCAACCCTGTAACTACTCTGCATGTACCCCGGTCTGCGCCCACCCCATTCGCCCCTCGCACACCACTGCTTCCCCCCCCCCCTGTGGACGCGCTCTCAGCCAATGAGCGGTACCGTATCCGACTTTTCCCCTGGATTACTGGAGTTTTTTCTTCTTCTGGAATTGGAGCTTTCCGCTTTTTTTCAGTTTTTTAGTACAAAGAATGGTTCTCTCAGTGCCCCGCCATTGTAGGTGCTCGGGCATTGAACCCCACCGTGTGTCCTCCTGCAAGAGACAGTCCAGGTCTCCCCCTTCCCCCGCTCCTACCCGCTAGGCTATCTCTCCAGCCCACTGATGCCTAGAAGTGTAAATCTGGTTTGGAGGCTTAGCTCATAATATCTGAAATGGACCAGCATTCAGTGTAGGATTTTGAGCTTATCTTTAAAGAGTGGGTGACAGATTTTGAGAATGTGACTTAGGAATTGTTTGGGGTGGAGGGCAGAATGCAAATTTGTATGGTATAGACCGTGTATTGTGATCACAGCATAGATGCTTGAAAGAGAGCACACTAGGGTATGGGGAGGTAACAATCGATAAAGTATTTGCTGAGGAAGCATGCCTCCCCCCTAGAATGCAAATAAAAATCTGTGGCATCATGATGCCCTTGCCTATTGTACTTCCTCCCTCGGACCAGATTATATATATAGTAACCTTTCTTGAAGTATGTGAGTGGATCTATCCAGCATATCGCGCTAAAACAGTGAGCTTTTGGGGCGGCAGGGTGCGCAGAGAGAAAAGCGTGTGCCAGAGAGAAATAGAGGACCTCTGTTCAAAACAACAATGTTAACGAACCCCTGTTAGATTCATGTGATACCCTCTGACCTCCACTACACACACACACACACCACCACTACAACACCCACCCACAAACACACACACACACCCACCCACACACACACATACACCCACAGATGTCAAGTCAGCTAAAAACTGTATGCTTTACCTGTTTTCATGAAGCCTTCCACATAGCGTGGTCTGCTCCTGAACAAAACCTCTTTCAGGAAGTTTCAGAAAAACATTGTTTCTCCAGTTCACTTTTTAGATAGATTTATTTTCTGATGTATACATAGCCTTTGGTAATATTATATCTCCACACCCTGCATAAGGGAGATAAAGAGTCCTTCTCTGTATGAATGTAAAAATAGAGATTCATATCTGAGTTGGGTTTCTTTGTCAGTTAAATTACTAGTATTATTCTCTTCTTTCAAATAGGGAAGCCAGAGACTGGAAGTATCTCCTCTTCAGACCCTATTCTCTTCCCCCCTTTTTTTTCCGTCACTTTGTATCACAAAGTGCATATGAATGCAAATAACCTTTATTATCTTGCCAAAGGAAAGGAACTATAATTACTCTGTGAATATTTGTCACATACTGTCTGTTAAAGGTTTTTAGACCAGCCTAGTAATTGTAGTGTAGGAAATTAGAAATGAAGAGGTTAAAAATATAATCAAGAGATGAGGCCAGATGAGGGACAGTAGGAAATGCATAGGTTTAGACAAAGAGGGATTAACTGTGTGTTATCCAAGAAACATGTCTAGAGTCCAACCCTGCATTTTATCCCCTAATGATTATTTTGTGACTCCATGGCTCTGAGCCAGCAACTGTGCCCTTTGAGAAGCAAACACCAGTGGCTTAAAACATCTAGGACTTTCTTTAGTCCTTAATAAAAGCCAAATTCTGTGACAGCCACGCGGCAGGAACTGAAAAAAGCTGTGGAGAGACTGAATTCCATGTCTGACACACCTTTCATGGATAATTCACTGTTAATTCTCATCTTGAGTGAACCTAGAATCATCCAATTAATGGGCATTTGGGCCTGCCTGTGAGAGATTGCCTTGGTTTCAGTCTAGTTGAGTTGGGAAGATCCAGGGCAGTAGGATGCTGACAGTGTAACATGGAATGAGCTGAATTCAAATACAGCATTCATCACTCCTTCTTCCCTCCCTGGTATGGATTTGCAATGTGACCAGCGCCCATTGCCCTGCACTCTTCCCCTGCAGTGATGGACTGTATGGTAAACTGCAGTCTTAAATAAACCTTTTCGTCCCTACCTTGCATTTGCCAAATTATGCCATCACAGGAGCAGGAAAAGAAACAGACTAATACTTCCTGATTGATGATAACTGCACTTGAACCAGGGAGGGATTATGTTCCTTGGAATTGTTGGAGAAAATCAAATTTGTGCTTACAGAAAGGAGACTTTTGTTTTTTTTTCTAAACCTAACTACATAAAAATCATCAATGCAACACTCATGCAGGACAATTGAAAACTTCAAAAGTTTTATGTGCATGATAACAACAAGTGGATTGAATTCCAAGGTTCTGTAGTTTGGATCCCAAATTTTCCTCAAGTAGTTAATGGTACTGAAAGGTACCTGGTGGACACTTGAAGAGGTAGGACTCCAATAGTGAGTCTTTGGATATTAGGGTTGTGCCCTTAAAGGAACCTGAAAGCTATCATGTGCTAAGAAGCTTCCACTATTGTGCACTTTGGCCATAAACACAAAAAATTACAGTGCTAACCTACTGTTGACAAGAATGCCCCCAATCTAAGAGATAAAATGGACCTTTCCTCTTTATAACCTTTGCAGTTCTCAGGTCTTTGTTATAGTAGTGGAAAAGTTTGTTAAAGAGGGAAACCATAGTTAAATTGCATACTCTCTATCTATAGATGTGCTTGGACTCCCAGACATTGTGAGGGAAGACATGTAGCCATTATTCTCTCCGTAAATTTTACGGGGAGGTCTTTTTGAGATCGGTTCTCCCTTTAAGTTCCCGATGGCCTGGAGCTTTTGCTCTGTAGACCAGGCTGGCCTTGAACAACAGAGATCTGCTGCCTTCCTCTGCCTCCCAAACGCTGGATTAAAGGCATGTGCCCCCACACCCAGCTGTTTCAGTTAAAAAAAAAAAAAAAATTAAAGTAGGGGATTTTAAATGTTTTTTTCTTGTTTGTTGATTATAACTTTTTTCACAATGTTTTTTGATAGATACAAGTATATAAACTCAGGGCATAACATGATTTGATGGATTAAGTAGACAATTTCAATACTATAATAAGGGAACAATTAAAATTCTCACCATTTGTTTCCCCACCCACAAAACCCACTTCAAGGGCAATTATTAACAATTCTTTTCACATCTGATCAGTTTGTGAAAGACAACAATGTTTTTTTAAAAAGGCTTGTGCACTTGTACAGGCTCAAGAATATTGAAATTTAGCACATAAAGCCCATTACTAGAGGCAGAAGTACAGGCAATATACTATTAAGGCAACAACCATCAATTACAGTCAAGGATTTTCTGTAACAACCAAACGGGTAATCTAATATTGCAACAACTCAGTATTACTGAGCAAAGTGCATTTCTACAATATTCAGTGTGGGCTCCAGTTTTTTAACTTTAAACAGCCTATGATAACTGGCAGCAAAGACGGTCCTTGCAATAGGACTGCCTCTGCTTGAGACCCTATGATGTAATTATTGCGTGCTGGCTAATACTATCTAAACATTAAAATATTCCTAAAATATTTGATGATGGATTATGATTAAGACATTACACTACAGGGGGCTGTTCTTGGAGAGATGGCCTCGCCGTTAAGAGCGCCCACCGCTCTTGCAGCGGGACCCGGGTTGCTCCCCAGCACCCACATGGCGGCCGAGGGCCGTCTGAAAACTCCAATTCAGGAAAACTTCCAGTTCCAGGGGGAAATCCGACACCCTCCTTCGACCTCCGCAGCGTGCACGTCATGGGTGCACAGAACTTGCAATGCAGACCAATACTTTCATTACACATTACGAAAAATAAAATAAACTTTTTAAAAAAAAAAAAAAAAAAAAAAAAAAAAACCTTATGCAGAGGGAAACCCTTACTGACATACTTCTGCTTTAAATATTGTACCCACAAATGAAATCCAGTAAACACACGTCCTGTCTTGATCCCCCTGCATTGGCCTCCATGATACTGCTGATGTAATCCAACAATGTCAGTCCACATTCTGAGGAGGCTGAATTCCCATTTGTTGCTTAGTTCACAAGCTGGAGTATCTCAGCAGTTCCTCAGTCCACATTGGAAGGCTAAAAAGTAAAAAAGCTGTATTCTCCTGTCTTTGAAGAGTGCCAAAAACGTTGGCATCCGCAGAGCATATGTGCCTGCCTGTAAGAAATGTAGACAGGTCAAAGAATGATGCTCTCTCTCCTCTTTTTTTTTCTTTTTGTCTTTTGTACTAAGATCTCAAGTTTGTGTCTGCATTACAGTTTCTCTTTCTCTGGTATTACTGATTACTTATACCTGGTTGTAACCTTCCTTCTGGATGCTAAAGGCCATACAGATATAGCCCAGATTAACCCCAAGGTTTTGTTTTGTTGAGTCAGTTGAGGATCTGTCCTCAGGTGTTCTCTCAGGTTTGTTTTTTTTGGAGGGGAGGGTGGGAAGCCCCTTGCTTCTTTAGCTCCTCATCCACAGTTCCATCTCTATGAGGGACAAATAAGTTTGCTAGACCTGGCTTTCTTTTCTGAAGGATTAGCAGACATTCCTCTTTATAAACAGAACACTGGCTGAAGTCCCACCATTAGTGGCTCTCCAAGACCTCCCTGAACAGGACGAATGGTTACCCACCTCTGCAGGACTTTTTCAAGAGCTGCCCCCATGTATAATTCCCTAAGACTAGGTGGACCTCTGAGGGCAAGGAAAACGTTATCCCTTAGGTCCCTCACCAAACCAAATTGGGCTGGGACATTAAATATGGTGTTAAGCACCCAGAAAGGCTAAGTTGCACCAGCTGTTACATTGCACCTACATTAAAATTGTATCCTTTAGAAAAAAAGTGTATGTATTTCCAATATCATATTTTTTTGATTCGCATCTTTCCATTTAATCCCATAATATTCTAAAAGATGCACACCCATGTCCCCACTCATATTACTAAAATCCAGGGTTTGAAAATAAGTGTTAGTTCACCTCTAGAACCTGTGTAGGGACTCCCAGCCAAGAGCACAGTTGTCTTTATATCATGAGTAATATATTAATGTTGGTCATTTTGTCTTACACCTAGGTACTTGGTACTAGGAAACACAGATGAGGGAAATTACCATTCCCCTTTTTTTTGGGGCTTTGTTACTTCACTTAGCATAATATCTTCTAGTTTCCTCCTTTACCTTCCAATTTCATGTCATCTTTCTTTACTGCTGCATTAGTACTCCATTGTGTAGACTAAACCACATTTTCTGTTATCCACTCATAGTTGTGGGGCATTTGGGTTTGGTTCCAGCTCTTCGCTATGTGAAGAGAGCTGCACATTAAACATGGCTGTTACATGTATCTCTTTTTTTTTTTTGGCCTGTTTTTAAGGGGGGGTTGTAGAAATGAGTCTTCTGGATATATATCCAGAAGTGTTTCTGGTGGGTCAAGTGGCAGGCTCATTTTGAGTCTTTTTTTTATTTTTATTGATGCTTTGTGTATTTCATACATCATTCTCCAATTCGGTTCAGGCATATATCCTCTTCGCTTCCCCCCACCCCACCCCACCCATCCCAGATCATGCATTCTGCCGTAAACTTTTCTGCATCTTTCTCTGCTTTTTTTTGTTTTTTGTTTTCATTTTTAACAATAAGTGATAATTGTGAGTACAAGCATCTTTCATGTAAAACTAATTTGCAAGCAGTTGTGGACCAAACCCACACAGCTCATGGGTCCCACCATCCAGCAGAGGGGGTTTATGTTCAATCAAGTTGATCAATGAGTGTCGTCTATATTGTTGTATTTCACCATTAACCCCCAATCGCAGCCCTTACATCTACGCGGGGGGCCCCCTCTTCCGCAGCTTTTTCCCTAGGCCTTAGAACAGAAGGCACAATTGATGAAAGCAAAAACAGTCTACTTTCTCTGGAAGCTGTTCTCTTGGTCTCTAGTCAATTCTGGTGTTTTCTTTCATGGGCTGCCAAGCTTTGTCCAGGAATAACCTTTCGATCTTACTAACTGAAGCACATGCAATTAGATCTATAGGTATTTATTACAGTATAATATATAGCCTTCGATCCTACTAATGAAAGCACACACCATTAGATATATAGGTATTAAACAGTCCTAATTGTTATGGTAGGTTACTTTGGTTAGACCCCGATGTTTGGATGGTATGTTAATCCATGAATTACATTTTCTTCTGTTAAGTATGACAGGGTCTTTGTGTGGTTTATAAGATCTCCTAACCATTAGAGGATGTAAGCTTGTGGCATCAGCCATGGGTTATTCCTCCAAGGAGAGAGCTAATAGCCTATTAGATTTGGGATATACAGACATATGGCTGCCACTGCTGCACAGTATTTCCAGGCAGATGGGGTGTAGCTGCTGCTGACAGAAGAGTCTTGCTTGACTCACTGAGTCTTTTAAGGGTTCTCCATACTGCCTTCCATAGTGGCTGTACAAGTTTGCATTCCCAATAACAGTGGATGAGTGTTCCCCTTTCCCCACACCCTCTCCTGCACTTGGTATCATTTGTTTTCTTGATCTTAGCCAGCCTTATCGGGGTGAGAAATCTTACACTGGTTTTAATTTGCATTTCCTTAATTATTAGCGATGTTGAACACTTTTAAAGATGTTTATCAGCCATCTCCATTTCCTCACTTGTGAATTTTCTGCTCAGCTCTTTACTCCATCTTTTGAGTGAGTCATTTGTTTTCTTACTCCTTTGTTTTTTGAGTAATTTATATATTCTGGAAGTTAATGCTCTGTCAGATGAATCAGCAGTGAAGGTTTCCTCCCACTCTGTGGGTTTTCTCTTCACTTCCCTTATGGTTTCTTTTGTTGGACAAAAACTTTTGAGTTTAATAAGGTTCCATTTGCCAATCGTTGACCTTGTTTCCTGTGTAGCTGCTGTCTGATTTAGAAAGTCTCTTCCTACACCTATGTCTTGTAAGTTGCTGGAAACTTTTTTTATCTAACACCTTCAGGGTTTTGGGTTTCAAATTGAGGTATTTTATCCATTTGGAGTTGATTTTTGTTCAGGGTGAGAGGTAGGGGATTAATTTTATTCTTCTACAAGTGGTGATCCAGTTTTGACAGCACCATTTGCTGAATATGCTGTATTTTCTCCATTGAGTCTTTTTGGCCCCCTTGTCAAATGTAAGGTGGCTGAAATTGTATGTGCTCAAGTTTGGATCTTCAGTTTTGTTCCATTGCTCTCCAGGTCTTTTTTTCTGCCAGTACCAGGGTGTTTTTATGACTATAGCCCTGTAGTATAATTTGATGTCTGGTATAGACATTCCCCCTGTATTGCTGTTTTCACTCAGGGTTGCTTTGCCTATTCGGGGTTTTTTGCTGTTCCATATGAATTTAAGTTCAGTAAAATTTTATGAGAAGTTTTAAACAAAAGAAAGCCAGAATATTCAATATATTAAGTAGTACTCTAGTCAAGGAAAATGAATGTAATATTAATTATACACAGGGTCTGCATATGGAGTTCAGTTGATAGACTGCTTTTCTAGCATGCACCAAGACCTGGATTTAGTCTCCAACAACAATATACCAAGTGTGGTAATATACTCTTATAGGCACAGAACTTGGGTGCTAGAGACTGGAAGATCAGAAGTTTAGGGTCATCCTCAGCTACATAGTTGAATGCTAGTCTTGGATATAAGAGACCCTGTAACAAAACACAAGATTGTGTTTCATTTTCATTTTAAAAATATTTTATTTTTATTTTCTTTATGTGTATGAATGTATTGCCTGCATGTATTTAAATATAAACATTTCCTGTAATGGGCTGCTGTTACCTGTCATGTGGATGCTGGGAACAGAATCTGGGTCCTTTGGAAGAGCAGACAATGATATTAACTGATGAGCACTCTCTACAACCCCTGTATTTCATTTTAAAATATCAGTGATGGTTAACTAATAAGATATGTTCATCAGCTGATCATTGCATGACTTTGCAAACTTCTCAATCAGATTCCAATCAATGTCTACTCGTTTTCCTGCTCTCTGTTCATTTTCCTCATGACAACTGCCTTTGTGCCACATGAGATTTCCCCAATACCCAGTTTTGCAAAACCAAAGTATTACTGAAACAAATAAAGCCTGGATGAATGCAACAAATCAGAAGCACACACACACACCCAACCTGTTTCCTGTTGTCAGAAACTCACCTTCTATGCCTTCTATGTCTTCTGGCATCAAAAATCAAAAATATCTAGGATCCAGAAGATGGTCCAGTGGATAAAGTTCTTGTTGTACAAGCAGGAAGACCCAAGTTAGATTCACAGAACACATGTAAGAGCCAGGCATGATAGACTACACCTGCAACCCCAGTGCTGGGGACGCAGAAACAGGTGCATCTATGGCACTCTGGCCAGCCAGTCAAGTTTATTTGATGAGTTTCAGGATCATTAAGAGATCCTGTCTTAGAAGGTAAGCTTCGTTAGGATTCATTAAAAATAGTTGTTACTAGCAGGATCCAGAGAGGGGCCTGATGTCTGCAGCAATCTGAGGCATTTCTTCCCTTCAATGCCCAGAGGAGTCAATCCTTCTGCTGGCACTTTCTGGTACATCCTACTCACTGCAAAGCTGCATTTTCTTTCTCAGCCATTAAGTTGGTGATACTCTGGCCTNATTAACATACCATCCAAACATCTGTGTCTATACCAAAGTAACCTACCATAACAATTAGTACTGTTTAAATACCTATATATCTAATTGTGTGTGCTTCATTAGTAGGATCGAAAGGCTATATATTATACTGTTTAAATACCTATATATCTAATTGCATGTGCTTCATTAGTAGGATCGAAAGGTTATTCCTGGACAAGCTGGCAGCCCATGAAAGAAAACAGCCAGAATTGACTAGATACCAAGACAACAGCTCCAGAAAAAGTAGACTGTTTTGCTTCTCATCCACCTGTGCCCCTTTTCTAAGCCTAAGCAACAATCTGCAGAAGAGGGGGCACGGTAGAATGTAAGGGCTGCGATTGGGGTGAATGGTGAAACTACAACAATATAGACTGGACACTCATTTGATCAACTTGATTGAACACACAAGCCCCCATTCTGGGTGGTGGGACCTATGAGCTGTGTGGGTTTGGGCACAACTGCTCGCAGATTGGTTTTACATGAAGGATGCTTGTACTCACAAATTATCACTATTGTTAAAAAAATGAAAACAAAACACAACAAAACAAAAAAGCAGAGAAAGATGCAGAAAAGTTACGGCAGAATGCATGATCTGGGATGGGTAGGGGTGGTGTGGGGGGAAGGGAAAGGGATATATGCCTGAACTGAATTGGAAAATGATGTATGAAATACACAAAGCATCAATAAAAAAAAGAGATCCTGTCTTAAATAATGAAGTGGTCAGTGATTGAGGAAGACATCCAAATTCTTCTTCCAGCTTCCACACAGGTACACACACACACACACACACACACACACACACACATACACACACACACGCTCTCTGGAATATATATCTCACACATATATACCGACAAAACACTTTTAAATAACACATGATTCTGCTGTTCATTAAACTATCCTATTGTGCTCTTGTACCCTGAAAGCACAAATTATTTTTATCAAGTATTGTGTTTGACCATCTGAAGAGACAACAGGGAATCAAGTCTCCCACCCCCCCCCATTGTATTCAGTTACCATGAAAGACCATGTGCCTTAATATTCAACATGCTGTTCTCAGTACAGAGTTGGCCCAGACATTTAAGGTGCTAACATCAAGTCTTCATGGAGTCACAGTATTATGTGGCTGACACTTGTGCTAGAAGTAGTTATATATGATACTGGAAAACCCTAGTACTCCCTTTCTACTCTCTCACAAGGAAATACACACTGGAGCTATCTTCCCTTACAAGCTGCTCTTAATCCTTTTTTTTTTCAGAAGCATTCAATTTGATATTAGTTACTGTACTGGATAGCTTCTGTTTTCAACAAAACACACCTGAGAAAAAAAGAACCACAACCGCAATATTTTTATCATCCTGTTGGTCTGTGGACATTCTGGGAGATGTTTTCTGAAATGATAATAGAGGGCCCAGCACATTGTGTGTGGTGCCCCATTGCTGGTGGTCCCAGGTTGAAGAAGAAAGCAGATTGAGCAAAGGCTAGAGGAGCAAGCCAATAAGCAGCAGTTCCTCCATGAACTCTGCTTCAGTTCCTGCCTCCAGATTCTGGCCCTAGTCAGTTTCCTGCCTTGGCTACTTTTGGTAGTGGAATATCACTTGGACTACTAAAATGAAATAAACTCTCTCCTCCAGAAGTTGTTTTTAGCCAGACTGTTTTGTCAAAACAAGAGAAAGCAAACTAGAGTAGTTGCTTTCTATTACTGTGATAGAAGGTGACTCATGTTATCTTCTATCACAGTTACCAAAAGTGACTCATGGAAACAAAAGTCTGTTTTGATTTATGGTTCCAAATAGAGAGTCCATAATGGCAGGTGAGGCATGGTAAGGTGGCAGGACTGAGAAACTGTGGGTCCCATTTTCATATACTGTGGAAACTGAAGTGGGGAAAGTCTGTAACCCCCGAAGTCCACTCCCAGTGATGTGCTTCCTCTCACAAGTCTGTGCTTCCTAAATCTTCCAGAACCTCTGGAAACAGTGTCATTCATTGCAGACCAAATGCTGAAATACCTGAGCCTATGGGGCCATTTGTTTTCATTCAAATCAACTTTCCTTGAGGAAAGTTTAGTCAGTCATTTAAACTGATGCGGAATTTTCTGGTAGCCCTGCCAAGGAGTATGAAGGAGTCTAAGCATCATATAAATGCAAAGGTGCCTAAATTTAACTTACTTTCACTCAAGAGTTCTATATTACTTGAATTTCTCTCTTCCTTCAATTTAGCAGGTTTATTTTTACTTATCTATTTATTTGTTTATTTATTTATTTCTGTATTTGCACAGCACTATTCATGCTTGGTAATTTGTGTAACAGCCATGTTGTTGCAAGAACCCTTGGCACTGTTCTTATCCACATGTCATTGTCTCTTCAAACTGTCCCAGTTTATTGATTCCTCATACTTGTTAAGTTCTTCCTATGTCAAATGCCACAGATTCTTTTCTTGGGTCTGTTCACACTTTTGTGTCTTGGCAGAAAGAAGCTAAGTGAATGATCATTCTTCATAAATACAAAACAGTCTTCTATTTCAGAAGATGTTCTTTTTCCTTTTAGCTTATCCTCAGAATAATTTTTAATTGGTCACAATGCTGAATACATACAACTGAAATGCCAGGGGTGGTGAACCCCATAAGAAAGCAAAACATTGCTGAGCGTGATAGCGCCTACCTTTAATCCCAGCACTCAGGAGGCAGAGACAGGTGGATCTCTGTGAGTTCAAGGCCAGCCTGGTGTACAAAGTGAGTCCCAAACCAGCGGGGGTAAAAAAAAAAAACCTGTAAAAAAAAAAAAAAAAAAAAAAAAAAACTAACAAAAGAAAGCTGAAAGGTACATATAAATCCAATAAACATTTTAACATTTTGCTTTTATACTAACTAAATACTTGGGGAGATACTATAGTACTCTTTCAACTTGGAATAGACATTATTATATACCCCAGTGCTAATGATAATGGACAATCATTGTACTAGTTACTTCATCATAGCTATGAAAAAAACACCTAACAAAAGTGACTTAAAGGAGGAAAGGCTGATTTTTGCTTACAGTTCAAGAAGGGAAATAATCTGTCATGGAAAGGAAGATGAAGCAGGAGGATGTGAGACAACTGGTCACATTGCTTGCATAGTCCACAAAGGACAGAAGAAGGGAAATGGGGCCTTAAGGCCAGCCCCTGTGACACACTTCCTTCAGCAGTATTCCACAGCTTACTAAAGGTTCCACGACCTTCTCAAACAGTGCCACCTGCTGGAGACCAAGAATTCAAACATATGACATTGTGGAAAACATTTCACATTCAAACCACAAAATGTACAGACAGACACAGACACAGACAAAGACTCAATGAATACAGACATTTACTTTTGGCAGACAAGACTAAAGAAATTTAACTTTCATTTCCACATGCATGTATCTTAATAAGATATAGCTATAGCATGCATATATTTGGAATTGAGCTGTAAATATCATAAATGAAGTTTCATAAGTGGTGGCAGTAAAACAGCCCTCCAAAATAGGAATAGGAAGAGAAGTAAGAAGAAGAATATCTTCTGAAAGAAAAGTACAGTATTCAATGAGAATTCCGTTTGGTGTCCTCTGATTTCCATTGTATACAGTGACCACAACTTTTTTTAAGCATTTTTTAATATTTAAAAATTTTTAGGGGAATTCACATTTTCCCTTTAATTTTTATTACTCTAAAATATGCATACATACCCTCCACCCATGTATGAATATTACAAAGTCTGAACATAAGTGGAAGGTTAATTCTAGAGCCCTTTAATTCTGTACCACTGCTTTCATATAAAAAAGAAATATTACATTGACAAGGCTTAGTCTGCTTTGCCGCTAGTGATACCATTCTCCCTTTACTTTTCTGGGACTGATACTTCACTTATCATAATGTCTTCTAGTTCCATCCATTATTTACCTGCAAAGCTCATGATGTCATCTTTACTGTTGCATAAAACTCCATTGTGTAGATGTACCACATTTTCTTTATCCACTCATTGCTTGAGGGACACTTGGGTTGCTTTCAGCTTTTCAATATTGTGAAGAGAGCTGCAATGAACATAGATTTCCATGTAGCTCTGCAACAGGATGCGTCTTGTGGGGATATACCCAGGAGTAGTATGATTGGGTAAGGTGGTAGGCTCAGTTTCAGTCTTTTAAGAGGTCTCCACACTGCTTTCTATAGGGGTTGCAGGAGTTTGCATTCCAACCAACAGTGAATGAGTGTTCTCCTTTCACACAACCTCTCCAGCATTTGGGGTCATTTGTTTTACTAATCTTGGCCATCTTCACTTCTTCACTTGTGAATTCTCTATTCAGTTCTTTACTTCATCTTTTGAGTGAGTCCTTTGTTTTCTTCCTCCTTTGTTTTTTGAGTAATTTATATATTCTGGTTGTCAATGCTCTATCAGATGTATCACTGGTAGAGGTTTCCTCCCATTATGTGGATTTTCTCTTTCACTTTGTTGATTGTCTCTTTCATTGTACAGAAGCTTTTGAGTTTAATGAGCATAACTGTTCATTGCTAAATTATAATCATACCAACACTGGCTTCTGCAATACAGGGCATGCAAGAGTTAGGTACAAGCACCAAGCAAATAAAGGTCTACTCCAGACCTCTGTTTGGCCTGAACATTTTCTTTCATACTGCCTATTAGATACTGAAGATTAGTAGATTAAGGGATTGTCAATAATAGAACACTATGCACTATGTCCTTTCATAAAGATAGATGTATTTTACAGAGCATACAATTTCATCTTGAACACCATTTGCTATTATACTTTGGACCCAGCCCTTGAAGTGAGGTGTGGCTTTTCCTTTTTTTTCAGCATCTCCTTGTAGCCACTGCTGGAATGGAACTTTTTATGAAGGCTAGGCTGGCCTTGATCTCACAGAGCTCTACCTGCCTAGGTGAGGCTTTTTCTAAATGCTGTGTGCTGGTTGTTTTCACTTGTCACAACCTTGACACACCTGGAAGGAAGGGACCTCAATTAAGGACTTTCCACCATCCTACTGACCTGTGGCCAGGTCTGTGAGGCATTTTCTTAACTGCTATTTGGATGTAGGAGGATCCAGTCCAATGTGAGTAGTTGTATAAGAAAGTGAACAGAGCATGAGCCAAGGAAACAGGGCATTTTGTGCATAGTCTCTGTTTCAATTCCTGCCCCCCAGGTTCCTGGTTGACTATTGCCATGACTTTACACAGTGTTGGGTTATGACCTAGGAGGTGTAAGCTTCAATAGCTATTTCCTTCCCAAGCTGGATTTGGTCATGATGTTTATCACAGAAAAAAAGAAAAAGAAAAAGAAATAAAACTAAATACATTATTCCCATGAAATAATGAGAATAACTGAACAGGTAAGAATGGAGGATAAATCTTAAAATTGATTTGAGATTTCACAGGAAAATTTTTGACAGGAGTTTAGGAAGTAAAGTTAATTCATTAGCATGCATGAACACTTTAGAAATTACCGGTATTTTTTAGTTTTTTTTTTCTTTTTTTTTTTTTTGGTATTTTTGAGGAAAGGGTCCTCCCTTTTAGTACCAGCTGTCCTGGAGCTTGCTCTATAGACCAGGCTGGCCTTGAACTCACAGAGATCCACCCACCTCTACCTCCCGAGTGCTGGGATTAAAGGCACACGCCACCACTCCCCCGGCTAGAAACTACCTTTTCTAGAAACTATTAGAGAAGAACAAATGAAGACTTGAAATTTGCTCTCTGCAGGGCAAGAGAGACTTGAGAGGACTTTGTGACTTAGTGATTTGGTTACTTCCTGGTTGTCGTGAAAAACACCATGACCAAGGCCATTTTAGAAGGAAGAGATTAGTGGGATCATGGGTCCAAAGGAATAAGAGTCCGTCATAGTGGGGGAGGCATGGCAGGTGTAGAAAGCTGAGAGTTCACATCCTCAAGAGCCACAGGTAGTAAACTAGAACATACAAGATCTGTAGAGCAGCAAATATACACAAAACATTAGAGAAATGCTTGGATGGATGTGAGCCATTTGAATTCATGACAATTTCAAAAGGTATAGCTTATCATATGTCCTCATGATTCCATTACCATACAACAACACTCTAGATGTGGTTGGTCACAACTCTATCTTCTGCCAGCATTTATAACATATGTAATGACTGTGGGTTTTGTCCTATAGGGGCTGAAGATTCAGGTGCCATATTTATTGGTATACAGGATGTTCAGATAGTTTGTCAAACATAGTCCTTTACGTCTTTGAGGATTTTCATGAAAGAGCTTAGCATTTCAAGTTGCAGAAACCCACATTTCTGAGAAGAAATATTTGCATTAAAATGATAAATTACTTTCTATAACCTATTTGCTTAATTATCTATCTATCATCTATCAATGCTTCATTTTTCTATTACTTATCTACCTTATCTACACAATTCTTTATCTATCTCTCTATCATCTATCTAATCTGCCTATGCTCGTTAGGTTTTGTCGAACTTGACCCTGACTATGTAGGAATGAAACTTTGCCTGGCTCCAGGTAAGGAACTGCAGACTCTGTCTAGGGGCTTCCTGAGTTATCTCCATGAGGTCTGGATAAAGCAGTATTTCCTGCTTCATCTATCTCTGCAAAGTTCCAGACCTGGATGGCCCCTTCCCTTAAAGTATTGAGCAAAATGGCACACCTCTAGTTTACTGGTTGCACAAACTGGAGCTCTGCAGACCCCAGAAGGATCCAAGGTGGCTTGTCCTTCCCTTGCTCCTGCCCCTCCAATTCTTTGCCCAGAGAAAAGTAGTCTTTAGTATATAAACACATTGCTGACATGAATAAAACTAAGTCTATCTCTCAGACCCTTTCTCTGAGTCCCTTTCTTTTATTCGTCTCCCTCCTCCTTGCCAGAAGCTCAGCCTAGGAATTGTTAGCCTGCCAGCAGGATACAACTCTAGGGTTTACAGCCTTGTGAAGCTGCCAGCCTTGTGCTAGGAGGGAAGAACATTGCGTGGATTGTGGTCATGTGTGATTAAAGGACCAACAGATGATATATTTAAACAACATAGCTAGACTCCCCTACTAACAGTGAAACTTCACTCAAGAATTTCTCATATTAGATTGAATTGTGGCTATATCTGTGAGATATTTTCTTAGTTGCTAGCTGATATAGGAGAGCCTAACACATATAGGGTGTGACGCCCTGAGGTACATGGGCCTGGGATGTATCAAACATAGAGCTAAATAGACCAGGGGTAGGCAGTCTTTTCCCATGGTTTCCAGACTCTTGCACTGACTTCCCATGGTTTCCAGACTCTTGCACTGACTTCCTGCTTTGGCTTCCTTTGAGGAAGAACTAACTGTAAAGCTGAAAGGTGCAATAAACTCTCTCCTTACTAAGTTGCTTTTGGTCATAATACATTACCACAACAACAGAAGTAGCTAGAACACTATCTACTATTTATCTATCTATCTATCTATCTATCTATCTATCTATCATCTATCTATCTATCTATCTATCTACCTATCTATCTATCATCCATGTGCCTAAGGTCTATCTATTATCCTATCATCTGTCAATCTATCATCTGTCTCTTAGGTATCTATGCAGTATCTATTTATCATCTGTCAGTCTATCTACTATCTGTTATCTATGTATTCAAATCTATGTACCTAAAATATATCTATCATTTATCTATATGTCTATTATTTATCATCTATATGCTTACTAAATATATATATAATTATATATTATATATATATTATATATATATATATAATATATATATAATAATTATATATATAATATATATATAAATATATATTATATATATATTTAGTAAGCATATAGATGATAAATAATAGACATATAGATAAATGATAGATATATTTATATATATTATATATAACATATATATATATATATATATATATCACAAATTATTTATGTGTACATGACTCAGGAATGTCTCTATCTGTCTCTCTGTCTGTCATCTATAATCTATCCATCCATGCATCCACACATGCATCTATATATGCATCTATGCATTCACTGATTCCTTAGAAGACTGACTAATGCACTTACATTATCCACATCACTTCAACTAATATCCACACCTCAAAATATGTGGAATACTTGCTACTAGGTACATATATAAATTTTCTTAGACCCATTTTTCTGCTCTACAAGTTTGATATTAAGGAATCATAGGCAGAAATCCATATACTAAATACCAGTTTAAAAGTGCATCTACCATTCTGCTAAGTAAAACCCTTATTTCTTTTATTTCATTCAATTATCACTAAAAGTGTTCATATTCTCCTCTGAAATAGAGAGGAAAAATTAATTACTAATTTATATATTCACTAACACTCCTGATTACCCTGATGCTAAATCATAATTAGTTTGATTCAGTGTATAAAAGAAAGAATTTTTATCTTTACACTATAAAAGAGTCAGAAAAAAAAATGTTGAAGTTCTTTCCTGACATTAATTTAGCATGTCGTGATTTCTTAGAACTTTCAACGTAGAATTCTTAGTAATTCTCTTTTGACATCAGCTAATATTTCTCCCTTTATATAATGCTACTGTAGGTGTCTGAATTTGAATAAAAATAAGAAAAAGACTGCTCTAAAACAATTTTCTCAGCACTTATCTTCAAGGAATATCCTTGTGGCTGAGGAGACATAATGGAGTATTTCCCATTAGACGAGTGAATACTTTTTCCAGTTATATTCAAAGTATATTTGCACAGCTCAGTTGTAGTGAAATCTTTTTGTTAAAAATTACTAACTTAGAAAAAAAATTACTAATTTAAATATTTAGTAATGTTCACAAAACTCCAGCGTTTTGCTTAAGTTTCATTAAAGATTCAATTCAAGTTGTGACTGTATTCATATTTACACTACTGAGTATTTTTCCAGTGTGTTATAAGTGTGTGACATTTTTGGTAGTGCTGTGGATAGAGCCTAGGCTCTTGTTCATGCTCATCAAAGATTCTACCAATGAGTTACCTCCCCTCCCTGCAGAGCAGCTATGAACAGAGTAGATTTTAGTACATATACAACGTGGCTTGAAGCCTCTATCAAAATAACATTAAATAACATATATGAAACAAGAGCAATAGGATGGAGTTTTTAAGAATACTTTATGCTATAACAAGAAACAGTACCACACCGAGAAATCTTGTTTTGATTCCTTGGACAGGGTAGTCCAAGAGACTCCCAAAATTACACAGTCTATTGCCACAGGCCTTGATTCCCTCCAGGAACCTGAAGGTAAGACCCTATTGCTGAAGACAGGACATACTTACGACACTGGATCTTGAGCAATGGAGCTGGATCTGACCTGGAAACCATCTCCCCTGAAGGGTAGCTCTCATAGCACTATGCAAGCCATCATGGAAGAACATCAATCAAACAATGGTCAAACACCAGCTTTAAGAACAAATATGCATATCAAAGACCAGCAGAGCACAGGACATAGGTGCAATAGTGGCACTTTTTATCTTGGAAGCAATTAATGGCTATCTAATTGGACTTAAATCCCACTCAGTGGGAGGAAACTCATGTATGACACTATAAACATAGCCAGATGAACACACTGGAGAGGTCATAGATCTTAGAGAAATTCCCAAAGTTGACCCATCCCTAGGCTAAGGTAACATCTTCTTAACTACAAAAGAATTACCCTTCTCTTTATAGACAAATATCACAGACACCTTTCAAAAAAGAAGCTTCTTTTGCACCAGATGAAGAATAGTACAGAGTCCCACAACTGGATACACACAAACATGGTTTGTGAATTGCTCATGACTAAATGACACATCTACAATGCAACCTCTACAACTAAGGCTCACACAACATAAAACAAGGAGCCAATAAGACAAAAACCTCTTAATTCTCTTTAGGGAAGTTTCCCCCATGTAACAGGAGGCCAGGAACTCCAAAAGGGCCTAAATTGCCAAACCTTGAATACTGGGAGTCTACAGAGTGTGGTTCCATGGACAGGCTACCTATATTCAGATTCGCCCAGGGCTCAGGCAACATTGACTGAAAGGCCAGAAAGATTGTAAGAGCCAGGGAGGTGATGCATGACCAAATGGTAATGAATCCTGGGGCCCTGTTCATTTGAACCTACAGCACTGGTATCAGTATGCACCAAACCCATGCAAGTTCAGCTGGGTAATAACCCAGCACAGAAATGCAGAAATGGTAGCAGAGCCCAAACTTGGTTGAAGAAATATTGGCAACAGATGGCGGTTGCATGTAGAAGACCTGGTCTTCTTTTAGGAAAGAAACACTGGACAGGCTGAGTAGAACCCAGAGAATGGATAACTATTGAGGGTTGGGTAGGAGAGTAATCAGGCACAATAGATCCTAGCCAAATGACAGAATGTATTATCTCCTGGGACTGGAGGGGGGGAGTCAGTGGGAGGGTGCCAATGGAGAAGGGGTTATAAAGGCAATTAAGACTGTTTGAAACATTATGTATGAAATACACAAAAATTCAATAAAATAAGGAAAACTTTTAAAAAGAGAGAAATACTTCATGTTATCCTGGTTCTATGTGTATATTTTTCTTAGAAATTCTCAATGTTATACCAAAAATAGTGACAGGAGAGTTCTCAGTGGCTAAGAGCACTTGTTGCTTTTCTGGAGGACCCAAGTTTGAGTCACAGCACCTGGGTCAGGTGGACCAAAATCATCTGTAACTCCAGAAGGACTAATGTTGTCTTATGGCCTCCTCAGGTACTGCAACCACATGTAGTGTACAAAGGTATGCAAAAAAACACACACACAAATAAAAGTAAATCATTCAAGAAAATGAAATTCTTGATGATGTAAGTAAAGAATTTCTCTCATTATAGAATATGTATGTGAAATGTTTACCCACAATGGTGTATCCTGAATTTACCATAGATAGGTAGATAGATAGATAGATAGATAGATAGATAGATAGATGATAGAGATAGATAGATAGATGATAGATAGATAGATGATAGAGATAGATAGATAGATAGATAGATAGATAGATAGATAGATAGATAGATAGATAGATATGACATGTGATATAGGTTCTATGGAATATAAGAGAAGTTGTGTTTTTTTCTTTTTCTTTCAACCATTTTGAATCATTAAATCAGGTTATGACACATTTTTTATCTGAATTATTTGTCTTAAGTATTTGCACCGCAGAGACTTTACTCTGTGAAGAAACAATCTGTGTTTATTCAAGGTTTTACTGAGCAGATCATAACAAAAGGAAAGCCCAATTCATGGAGGGAATCCAGGAGTGTATTTCAGAATACCCGGAAAAAAAATCACAGGAAACACACTGGCAAGGGATACAAATAATGAGCGATTTCACTCATTGATATGAAATCAGTTTAAAATGGACATACTTACCTTTCATCTTTTATAAGAAAATTACCTACAATTAAATAAAGACACAATATTAAGTGGTCTTGGAAATAACAGCAATAGATAGTGGTAACAGTTAAAATGTAGTTTTATTTTTTTACTTTTTTTAATTTTAATTATTTCTGTATGTGTATGAATGTACTGTCTGCATTCAAGTGTGTGCACCCGTGTCATGCAATGCCGCGGAGGTCAGAAGAGGGTGTCGGATTCCCCTGGAACTGGAGTTCTCCTGGAATTGGAGTTTCGGACGGTTCTCAGCTGCCATGTGGGTGCTGGGGATCGAACCCGGGTCCTCTGTAAGAGTGGTCGGTGCTCTTAACCGCTAGGCCATCTCTTCGGCCCCTAAAATGTAGTTTTATTATGTTAGATGGAATAAAGAAAAAAGTCTTGCACCTCAAGGTTTAAGAAAAACACTAAACATAGTTATGGAACTCTATCCAGCCTCCAGGTCACATGATTATTGTTTCCATGACAACATTTTAATATATAGCCCAGGCTGCCCTACAGCTATTCTCCTATCTCAGACTTCTGAGCACTGGCATGAAGATCCCACACCACAGTACAGATGGTCTGCTTTATGCTTCTTAAATTGGTGATCCTGATGGTTATTCCTGGTTATGAACTTCATTAGATCAGGAATCAAGTAACAGCCATGTCCCTGGGAAGGTCTGGTAATGTTTTCCTGGGACACACGAACTTAGGGAATAAGACTCTCCCCCACAGTGGGATACAAATTCTGGTCTTCCAGAGAGATGAAGAAAAGGCAGTGCTGGCTGATGCCCTGCTTTTGTTACTGCTGGGGTGTGTGTCTATCTTGTTGGTCTGCTAGGGAACACTTGCTAATACAATGAGGATTCCAATTTCCAGCTCTACCTCTTGAAATTTTGCTATGAAGCACTGTAATCTTACATGCCATTTGTAGATACCAGCTGCATTCCTGGATGTCAGAATGCTGCCTGTTAATAATGATAGCAAACAGTTGGATGTACTACTTCAGGAGGTAAACAGTAGGACCTGAAGGCTGGGACTGGCTGGTCTCAAGGGGTCTTAATTGTAGCCCACAGAAATGCCTCTGTGTTTCAACCTTACCTTAGGACCCACTGGAAGAGTTGAGAGAGCATGGTGGAGATAACATTAGGGTGATGCAGGAAACCACCTACAATAAGTAAGTCTAAACTTCTCAGATTGAAACTCTGGGGTGAATAATGAGTTATACTTTGAGAGTTTTACTATAAACTGTGATATCTCACATAGCACTGATAGGAGGTTCATACATTGTCTAAAATTTTAGAACTTAGCTATGATGTTATATGGGTTGGATTTTAGTCTAGTTGCCCAAATAAATAACAAAAGTAGATCAAAGATATACACGAAAATAAAGCGTGAAAAGAATATAAAAACAAAAGTGAATGTTTGCTTATGTGATTTCTAAGGTAGAGGAAAAGTTTTAACCACAAATGTCATAGGCAAATATATCCAAGAACTAAAAAGTGATTCATTAAAAGCACCTATTGGTGAAAAAATATTTAAGGGATTGCAGAGATGGCTGAAAAATCAAAAGGGGGGGGGGGGCTGGAGAGATGGCCTAGCGGTTAAGAGCGCCGACTGCTTTTACAGAGGAACCGGTTTCAATCCCCAGCACCCACATGGC
>VZQC01007428.1:1206170-1343295 GCA_009823505.1 Rhizomys pruinosus | reverse complement strand
ATCCCTTAAGTATACGATCATATCATCAGCAAAAAGGATACCTTGACTTCTCTTCCCAAATTAGTACTCCCTTTAATTTCACTTTCTGCCTTATTGTTCCAGCAAGTGTTTCAAGCACTATATTGAAGAGGAGTGGTCACAGACGAGCAGCCTTGCTGAGTTCTAACTTTAAGGAATGTTTCTGTCATTTTCCCCATTTAGGATGATAATGGCTGTGGGTTTCCTGTATTATGGCTTTGATTACATGCGGGGATTGATCCCTCCCTCCAATCCAATTCTATAGGACTTTAAGCCTGAGGGTTGCCTGGATTTTGTCAAAGGCTTTTCAGCATCAACTGAGATAATGGGTGGTGTTTGTCTTTCATTCATTTTGTTTGATTGATTTTTTACCTTTTTGATTTTCTATTTATGTTCGAATATCCCTGCATCTCTGGTATGAATCCAACTTGGTATTGATGGATGATCTTCTTGAGTGGGTTTTCTCTGTATGCGATTTTGCAAGTATTTTGTTGAGTAGAAATTTTGCATCTGTGTTCAATGAATGAGATGAGTCTATAGATCTTTTTTATTCTTTCTTTGTCTAGATTTGGTAGTAGAGTGATTGATTGCTGTCAGATAAGAAATTTGGGAGATTTCCCTTGACTGTATCCTTCTAAAACATTTTCAGTAATAATGTTTATGTATGTTTTTTGAAATGTTTTATAGGAATTAGGCCATGGAAAATCGAGGGCTGTGCCTTTAGGAGTTGGGAGTGTGTCTAGGGACAGTCTGTACAACTTTCATTTAGTATTATGGGGATGCCTAAACTGTCGGTCTCTTCTTTGGTTGAGCTTTGGTGATCCCCCGATTTAAGTTATTCATCCATTTCTTCTAGGTTACACAATCTGTGGTAGAGTACGGTGTCCTTCATGTCTGTTGTGATATTTCCCTCTTCATCACGGATTGTACTGACTTGGAGTTGTTCCTTTGCATTTCTCCTAGGTTTTCAAACTTAGTAGATACAGGTTTTTGACGTTTTCTGATGATTGTTTGGATTTTTTCATTGCCTGTTGGGATATTTCCATTTCATCACAGATCTATTGATTTGGAGTTGCATCATTTTTTGTTTACTGGGCTAGAAGTCTGTCTAAAAATTGTTTATTCTTTCAAAGAACCAACTTTTGGATTACTTGATTTTTTGGTCTTGTTTTCTTTGTTTCTTATTTCACTCGATTTCTTGCTCTGATTTTTTTTTATATATCTTATCTTACATTTATGTTTTCCTTGGGCTGTGTCTCTCAAGTGGTTTTAGCTGCTGCAGTCTTCTTAGATCATTTACTTTTTGTTCTTCTGTTTTTTTTTTTTTTCCTTTTTTTTTAAAGTTATTACTTTCTTTTATTTTTTTAATTTTATTTTAATTGAATTGCTTTGGGTATTTCATACACCATTTTCCAATTCGTTCAGGCCTATATCTTCCCTTCCCCCCCACCCCACCCCTACATCCCAGATCTGCATTCTGCCTAAGTTTTTTGCTGCATCTTTCTCTGCTTTTTGTTTGTTTTGTTTTTCATTTTTATAACAAAGAGTGATAATTTGTGAGTACAACACCTTCTTGATAAAACCAATTTGCAAGCAGTTGTGCCCAAAACCCACACAGCTCATGGGTCCACATCCTGAAAGGGGGGGTCTGTAGTTTCAATCACAGTTGATCAAATGAGTGTCCAGTCTATATTGTTGTAGTTCCATTCACCATTAACACCAAATTAAGTCCTTTAATTCTACCATGCCCCTCTTCCGACAGATGGTCCCCTAGGTTAGAAAGGGGCAGGTGGATGAGAAGCAAACGCACTCTTACTTTCTCTTGAGCTTGAGTGTCTTGGTCTCTAGTCAGTTCTGGCTGTGTTTCTTTCCTGGCTGCCAGCTTGTCCAGGAACCTTGTCGATCCACTAATGAATCCATCACAATTAGTATTAGTATTTAAACAGTATAGATATATAGCCTTTGATCCTACTAATGACAGCACACAATTGATATATATTGTACTTAAACAAGTACTAATGTGTTGATGGTAGGTTACTTTGGTATTAGACACAGATGTTTTTGGATGGTATGTCAATTCATGATCCACATTTTCTTCTGTCAAGTAAGGCAAGTTCTCGTGGTGGTTTATTTAACATCTTCCTAAACCATTATGAGGATTGTAAGCTGGCATCAGCCATGGGTGATGTGGGTTATTCCTCCAAGGAGAGAGCCAATAGCCAATTAGATTTGGGATATACAGACATATGGCTGCCACTGCTGCACAGTATTTCCAGGCAGATGAGGTGTAGCTGGTGCTGACGGAGGAGTCTTGCTTGACTCAAGGAGACCTATATTTGCTTTATTGGTTTAGTGGTCTTTGTAACACTCTCTGGCATCCCAGAGACCAGAGAGTGTTTTTGTTTTTTTTTTTTTTTTTCTAATATAAGTACCCAGGGCTATAAACTTACCTCTCAGGACTGCTTTTAAAGTATCCCATAGGTTTTGTTGTGTTGTACTGTCATTGTCATTCAGTTCCAGGAATGCTTTTATTTATTTTTTTTTATCTCTTCCTTGACCTATTCATTATTCAGTAGTGTGTTGTTTAGTCTCCATGTGTTCTTGTAGACATTAGGGCTTATCCTGGTGTTGATATTGGCCTTTATTGCACTGGGGTCTTATAGAATGTATTTAATTATTTCAATGTTTTTGTATTTGTGGAGGTTTCTTCTGCATCCCAGTATGTGGTGGATTTTGGAGAATGTTCTATTGGCTGCTGAGCAGAAAGTGTATTCTCTAGTATTAAGGTGGAATATTCTGTAGATGTCTGTGAGGTCCATTTGGTGTATCGTATCATTTAGTTCAGATGTCTCTCTGTTTATTCTTTGTCCAGTTATCCTGTCCAAAGGGCTCAGTGGGGTATTAACGTCCCCTACTATGAGTGTACTGGGGTTAGTGTGTGGCTTGTGGTCCTGGAGAATTGTCTTTATAAAGTTTGGTGCACCAGAGTTAGGTGCATATATATTCATAATTGTGAAATCTTCATGGTCAATTTTTCCTTTGATAAAAATGTAATGGCCGGGCTGGAGCAATGGTCTAGCGGTTAAGAGCACCGACTGCTCTTGCAGAGGACCCAGGTTCGAACCCCAGCACCCACATGGCGGCCGAGAGCCGTCTGAAACTCCAATTCCAGGAGAACTCCAGTTCCAAGGGAGTCCGACGCCCTCTTCTGACCTCCGCGGCATTGCACGCCATGGGTGCACAGACTTGCATGCAGACAATACATTCATACACATACGGAAATAAATAAAATAAAAATAAATAAATAAATAAAATGTAATGGCCTTCTTTGTCTCTTCTGATTTCTTTTACTTTGAAGTCTATTTTGTCTGATACTAAAATAGCAACACCTGCTTCCTTTTTGGTACGATTTGCTTAGAATACTTTTTCCTTCCTTTCACGTTGAGGTGGTGCCTATCCTTGAAGGTAAGATGCATTTCTTGTAGACAGCATAAAGATGAGTTCTGTTTCATCATCCAATCTCCTGGTCTATGTCTTTTGTTTGGGGAGTTTAGCCCATTAATATTTAAGGTTATAACTGAAAGATGTGTGTTCCTTCCTTTCACCTTATTATCCATTTACATTTTTTGTCTAGGTTTCTATTTCTACAGTTATGCTTTTATTAATTTCTGTTTCTAGGTGCCTAGGGATAGTCGCTCCTTTCTTCTGTCCTTTGAACTGCTTCAACATTCTCTGAAGGGTTGGTTTTTCTGGATGTATTCTATCATCTTTTTTATGTCATGGACAATTACGCTCTCTCTTTCAACTATAATCATTTTTTCTGGGTATAGTAATCTGGGTTGGCATCTATAGTCTTTAACACTGGGAATGCTTTGCTCCACGTTCTTCTTCTTTCATAGTTTGCACTGAGAAGTCAGTTGTAATTCAGATTGGTTTCCCCTTATATGTAATTTGTCGTTTTTCTCTTGTGGCTTTCAGAATGTTGTCATTGTTTTGGGCATCTAGCATTTAAATTATGATATGAAGTGGAGAGTTTCTTTTCTGATCTTGTCTGTTTGGAGTTCTATGTGCTTCTTCTTGTATTTGTATTGGTTCATTCTTTTTTCGAGTTTGGGGAAAGTTTCATCTATTATTTTTTTGAAGATCTGATCAATACCATTCTCTTGGGATTCTTCTCCTTCCTTTATCCCTGTGATGTGGAGGTTTGATCTTTTCATAGTATCCCACAGTTCCTGGTTGTTGCACTTTTTGTAGTTTTAAATTTTTTATAATCTTTACTTGAGCTTTTTCGTTGTTCTGTGCTTTCGTCCAGGTCTGATATTCTTTGTTCTGCTTCCTCCATTCTACTTCTGAGGGTTTTTTTTTCCATTCCTTTCTTCTTGAACAGATGAGTGTTTAATTTCCTTTTTTCATTTCCTCTTCTGATTTCTTTAGTATTTCCACTTCCTTTTGGAGCTGCTCAACCTCTTCCTGTAGCTCTTTGCTTCGCTGGTTGGTTTCCTCTTCTATTTCAACATGGGATCTTTTCAGTGTTTCCACTTCCTTCTGGAGTTTGTCATTTTCTTCCTCTAGTTCTTTCTGGCATTTATCAATCTCTCTTTCTAGGTTCTTCTTGAGATTTTCATTCTCTCTCCTTAGTTCTCTGACTTGTTCTTTATATTCTTTGATTTCTTTGAATATGTCTGCAATTGTTCCTCTAAGATCTGTGTCTTAGGCCATCCCCAGGGGGATCCCACTGTAGGAATCTCCCACAGTGTTGTTAAAGCTTGGTGTGGAATTATCCTGCACCTTTCCCATGTTGTCCCTTTGTAGCGTCCCTGGACTGTGGGTTTCACTTTGCCTGTATTCCAATGTGAATCCCAAATGTCTCTTCACTGTGTTGAAGGCTTGCTTTGCTTGCATCCTTCAAATGCCTCCGATGTTTGTTTGTTTGATTTGTATTTCTCCTTTCTTATGGTGTGTTGACTTGTCTAAGTTTCAGGCTTTCTATTGGAAATCTAAATCACTCTTCCCTTTCTGTTCTGAAGGTTTCCCAAAGAATCCACTTGGATACTCCCTCAGCAATTCCACTTGATGTATTTGTGTGGGGGCATATGCCTGTTTAGCCCGCTCTGTGATTCAGGTAGTCTTTGGATATCCCCAATCAAACTCTGTTCACTCAAGTCTCACAGTGGCAACAGGTCCACCTCTTATGCCAGCTAACAGGGAGACTCTGCCTCCGCAAATCAATGATTGAATTATCCATCAGACAGACCAATGAGATGCTTATCTAACAACGTTGTGATAGATTTATCCAAGAATCCACCTGGCTGAAGTGCCCGGGGTCCTACCTGTGCTTCAGGTGGTCCTGGGAAATCCCTGATCTAAGCTCTGTGCATTCCCCTTTCCACACCCCCTACCACACCCAAGTTCATACATTCTGCAATACATTTCTTGCATCTTTTTCTCAGTCTTTATTTTTTATTATTGATGCTTTGTGTATTTCATACATCATTTTTCAATTCAGTTCAGGCATATATCCCCTTCCCTTCCCTCGACCCCACCCCTACTCATCCCAGATCATGCATTCTGCCATAAGTTTTCTGCATCTTTCTCTGCTTTTTTGTTTTGTTTTGTTTTCATTATTATAACAATAAGTGATAATTTGTGAGTACAAGCATCCTTCATGTAAAACCAATTTGCAAGCAGTTGTGACCAAACCCACACAGCTCATGGGTCCCACCATCCAGCAGGGGGGGGGGTCTTGTATGTTCAATCAAGTTGATCAAATGAGTGTCCAGTCTATATTGTTGTAGTTTCACCATTAACCCCAATTAAAGCCCTTACATTCTACCATGCCCCCTCTTCCACAGATTGTTCCCTAGGCTTAGAAAAGGGGCACAGGTGGATGAGAAGCAAAACACTCTACTTTCTCTGGAGCTGATGTCTTGGTCTCTAGTCAGTTCTGGCTGTTTTCTTTCATGGGCTGCCAGCTTGTCCAGGCATAACCTTTCGATCCTACTAATGAAGCATCATTTACACTTATAATTTAGGTATTAAACAGTATATTATATAGCCTTTCGATCCTAGTAATGAAGCACACACAATTAGATATATAGGTACTTAAACAGTACTAATTGTTATGGTAGATTTCTAAGTTTTTCTTTTTTTAATGTTTACAGTTTTCACATTTTCCTCTTTCAATTTTATATTACTCTAAAATATGCATACATACTTTTCACTCATATATAGTAATTACAGTGTCTGAAAGTAAGTGGTGAATCGATTCTAGAGCCCATTAAGAGGTTTACATTATAACAACATAGTTGCTTTCAGATAAACAGAAATATAAAAAAAATGTTTTTCACCTTGCATTTCATCTGGGGATTTGGTGTTAGCATCCACAAATGAGGGAGACCATTCACTGCTTGTTTTTCTGGGACTGTGTTAATTCACTTAGTATAATGGCTTTGAGTTCATTCTATTTATCTTCAAAGTTCATGATGTCATCTTTCTTTACTGCTGAGTAGCACTCCATGTGTAGATGTACCACATTTTTGTCATCCACTCCTCAGTTGAGGGGCATTTGGGTTGGTTCCAGCACTTTGCTATTGTGAAGAGAGCTGCAATAAACATGGACGTGTATGTATCTTTGTGGTAGGATGAGTCTTGTGAGCATATACCTGGAGAGATATGATTCAGTCAGGTGGTAGGCTCATTTTGAGACTTTTATCGGTCCTCCACACTGCTTTCCATAATGGTTGTACAAGTTCACATTCCCACCAGCAGTGGATGAGTGTTCACCTTTCCCCACATCATCTCCAGCATTTGGTGTCTTTTGTGTTCTTGATCTAAGGCAGTCATATTGAAGTGAGATTTTTATCTAAGAGTGGTTTTAATTTGCATTTCCTTAATTATTAATGATGTCAAACACATTTTAAGATGTTTCGCAGCCATCTTTACTTCCTCACTGGTGAAGTATCTGTTCAGCTCTTTACTCCATTCTTTGAGTAGGTCATTTGTTTTCTTCTTTGATTTTTGTGTAGTCTATATATTCTGAATGTTAATGCTCTGTCAGATGAATCACTGGTGAAGATTACCTCTTACTCTGTGTGTTTTCTTTCACTTCCTTGATTATACCTTTCTCTGTACAGAAGCTTTTGAGTTTGATGAGGTCCCATTTGTCAACAGTTGACCTTATTTCTTGTGCAGCTGCTGACTCATTTAGAAAGTCTTTTCCTACACCTATGTCCTGTAGGTTGTTGCCAACATTTTCTTCAATCACCTTCAGGGTTTCAGAATTTACGTTGAGATCTTTGATACACTTGAAGTTGATTTTTGTACAGGGTGAGAGGTAGGAGTTTAATTTTGTTCTTCTACAAATGGTGAACCAGTTTTGCCAGCACCATTCGCTTAAGATGCTATCCTTCCTCCATTGAGGGTTTTTTTTTTTTTTGCCTTTTGTAAAATATGAGATGGCTGAAATTGTATGAACTCAAGTTTTGATCTTCAACTGTTTACATTGGTCGATGGGTCATTTTTGTGCCAGTACCAGGCTGTCTTTATGACTATGGCCCTGTAATATAGCTTGATGTCTGGTAGAACATTCCCCCTTGTGTTGCATTGTTTATTCAGGGTTGCTTTAGCTATTCGGGGTCTTTTATTTTTTCCATATGAATTTAATGATTTTTTTTCCAAGTCTGTGAAGAAGCGCATAGAGATTTTGATTGGTATTGCATTGAATCTGTATATGAATTTGGGTAAAATGGACATTTTTACTATATTAATTTTTCCAATCCATTAGCATGGGAGATCTTTCCATCTTTTGATGTCATTTTCAACTTCCTTCTTCAGGGGTTTAAAATTTTTGTGTGTAGAGATCGTTGGTATCTTTGGTTAAGATTGTTCCCAGGTATTTTATTATTTTTGAGGCTAATGTGAGTGGAAAGGCCTTCTTATTTTACTTCTCCACTTGTTTATTCTTGGTGTAAAAAAGCCTACTGATTTTTCCAGGTTAATTTTGTATCCTGCCATATTACTGAAGCTTTTAATCATTTCTAGAAGTTTTCTGGTGGAGGTTTTAGCATCCCTTAGGTAAACTATCATATCATCTTCCAAAAGGGATAGCTTAACTTCTTCTTTTATGGTTAGTACTCCTTTAATTTCCTTCTCTTGTCTTCTTGCCCTAGCAAGTGTTTCAATCACCATGTTGAAGAGGAGTGACAATAGGGGCAGGCTTGCAGGGTTCCTGCCTTTAAGGGAAATGGTTCCAATTTTTCTCCATTTAGGATGATGTTGGCAGTGGGTTTGCTGTATATGGCTTCAATCATATTGAGGAATGTTCCCTTCATTTTGATTCCCTCTAGGACTTTAAACATCAAGGGATGCCAGATCTTGTCAAAGGCTTTTTCTGCATTAATTGAGATGATCGTGTGTTTTTTGTCTTTCAGTCCATTTATGTGTTTTATGATATTTATTGATTTACATATGTTGAACCATCCCTGCATCTCTGGTATGAATTCAACTTGGTCATGTTGGATGATCTATTTCATGTGGGTCTGTATGTGGTTTGCAACTATTTTGTTGAGAATTTTTGAATCTATGTTCATTATTGAGATGGGTCTATAGCTTTCTTTTTTGTTTGTATCTTTGCTATTATGGTGATGCTAGCTTCATAGAAGGAATTTTGGAGAATTCCCTCTGTTCATATCCTTCTGAAAAGATTGAGTAGTAATGGTTGTAGGGCCTCTTTGAATGTTTTATAGAATTCTGCTGTGAATCCATCTGGGCCCGGGCTCCTATTAGTTGGTAGGATTTTAATTACATCCTCAATTTCCTCAAATATTATGGTTCTGTTTAAACTGTCAATCTCTTCTTGGTTAAACTTTTTTGGTTCCCAGGATTTCAAATATTCATCCACTTCTCTTAGGTTTTCAAATTTAGTGGATTACAGGTTTTTGAAATATTCCCTAATGATTGTCTGGATCTTTACTTTGTTGTGAAGTTTCCCCTTTCATCACAGATACTATTGACTCAGAGTTGCTCTTTCTTTTATTTGGTTAACTTGGTTAGAGGTCAGTCTATTTTGTTTATCTTTGGATACGTTGATTCTATGTATTATTTTCTTTGTTTCTATTTCATTGATTTCTGCTCTGATTTTTGTGATTTCTTCCTGTCTTTTGGGTTTAGGGTTCATTTGTTGTTGTGAATTAAGTGTTTTTAGCTGCAGTGTTAGATCGTTTATTTGTTGCCTTTCTTTTTTTTTTATGTGGGCACTTAGGGATATAAATTTTCCACTCAAGGCTACTTTTAAAGTATTTCACAAGTTTTGCTGTGTTGTATTGTTTGTTTCTTTCAGTTCCATGAATGCTTTTATTTCACTTTTTATTTCTTCTCTGACCCATTCATTATTCAGTATGGTGTTCTTTAAGTCTCCATTTGTTCTTGTAGCTATTTGGGCTTATTCTGGTGTTCATATTGAGCTTCATTGCACTGTGGTCTGATAGAATGCATGGAATAATTTGAATCCTTTTGTATTTGTTGAAATTTCTTTTGTTTTCCAGTATGTGGTCGATTTTGGAGAATGTTCCATGAGATCCTGAGTAGAAAGTATATTCTCTGGTGTTTGGGTGGAATATTCTGTAGATTTCTGTGAGGTCCATTTGGTGTATTTAATTGTTCAGTTCTGATGTCTGTCTGTTTATTTTTTGTCCAGTTGGTCTATCCAAGGGGCTCAGTGGGGTGGTGAAGTTTCCTACTATTAGTGTGCTAGGGTTAATCTGTGTCTTGAGGTCCTACAGAGTAGTGTATATAAAGTTAGGTGCACCAGAGTTTGGTGCATAAACATTTAGTATTGTGAAGTCTTCATAGTTAATTTTTCCTTTAACAAGGATGTAATGGTCATATTTGTCTCTTCTGATTAGTTTTACATTGAGATCTATTTTGTCTGATATTAGAATAGCCACTCCAACTTGTTTATTGTTACCATTCTCTTGGAATATTCTTTCCCATCCTTTCACTCTAAGGTGGTGTCTGTCTTTGAGGGTGAGATGGGTTTCTTGTAGACAGCATATAGAAGGATTCTGTTTCTTAATCCATTCTCCTAGTCTATGTCTTTTGATTGGGGAGTTTAGACCATTAGTATTTAAGGTTATTATTGAGAGATGTGTGTTGCTTCCTTTCACTTTATTTTTTGTTTGCATTCTTGGTCTACGTTTGTATTTACTCTCTTATGCTTTTGTTGATTTCTCTCTTTAATTGCTTAGGGATAATTGCTCCTTTCCTCTGTTCTTTGGATTGCCTTGATGGTTTTCTAAAGTTTTGGTTTCTTAGACATGTATTCTTTCATCTTGTTCATGTCCTGACTGAAAACATTTTCTTTCTCCTTCAATTATAACTGACATTTGTGCTGGATATACTAGTCTGGGTTGTGATCTAAAGTCGTTTAACACAGGGAATACTTTGCTCCATGTTCTTCTAGCTTTTTTAATTTGGACTGAGATGTCAGTTGTGATTCTGATGGGTTTCTCCTTATATGTAACTTGTATTTCTCTTGTGGCTTTCAGTATTTTGTCTCTGATTTGAGCATCTAGTGTTTTAACAATTATATGGCATGGGGAATTTCTTTTCTAGTCCTGTTTATTTCATGTTCTATGTGCTTCATGTATTTGTATGTGATTGTCTTTTTTCATTTGGGGGAAATTTTCTTCTATTATTCTGTTGAAGATCTGGTCAATAGTGTTTTCTTGGGATTCTTCTTCCTCTATGCCTAAAAGGCAGAGGTTTCTTTTCTTCATAATGTCCCACATTTCCTGGTTGTTCCACTCTTGTGTTTTTTTTTTTTAATTTTTCATAATCTTTACTTGAGCTTACTAGTTGCTCCATATTATCCTGCAGGTCTGATATTATTTTTTCTGCTGCTTCTATTCTGTTTCTGAGGCTTTTTCCCATCCTTTCCCGATCACTGGATGAATGTTCAATTTCCTTTTCCATTTCGTCCTGTGATTTCTTTAGATATTCCACTTCTCTCTGGAGCCTGTCATTCTTATCTTGTAGCTCCTTGCTTTATGGTTATCCTTCTTTTTTTCATTTCAGCCTGGGATGTTTTCAGCATTTCCACTTCCTTCAGAAGTTTGTCATTTTCTACCTTTATTTCTTTCCGTTTGTCATCTCCGTCTAGGTCCTTCTTGAGTTTTTCATTCTCTTCCCTTAGTTCTCTAATTTCTTTGAATGTGTCTACAGTTGTTCTTCTAAGGTCAGTGTCTTGGCATCTTTCCTTGGAGATCCCATTGTAGGGATCTTCTGTAGGGTTGGTAGAATTACGTGTGGATTTATTATGAGCTTTTCCAGTGTTGTTTTATTCTTTGTGTCTTTGGCATATGGATTTGTCTGTTTATTTGTTTCTTTGGATTCTGGCACCTCAAGTTGCCTGCACAGACTATAATCACTAATGCTGCACCTAGGTCCTCTGCAACACAGCTCCACCAGGTTGATAGGCGGGGGGGGGGGATAGTGTTGCTACTTTGGCCCGCTCACCATTAGGCCCCCCATGGGTCAAGGCAGCTCTGCCTTTCCTTACTGGCACCTCACTGAGTCCATGCACCTGTCTGGAGCCCAAGCTGCGACTTCCAGGACCATCACTTTTTTCTATAATGGGTACTTTACAGTGGTGTGTGTGTGTGTGTGTGTGTGTGTGTGTGTGTGTGTGTGATATGAGATTAACTAATAGGCTATAGAGTCTACTATAATTTTTAAATTTTACTTATTACTTTCATGTGTATGAGTGTTTTGGCTGCATGTATATAATTGTGTTGGTATCATGGAAGTCCATGGAGTATAGAATCATGTACATGTGGTGTGATTTTAAAGAACAAAAAAGTATTTACTTCCGTTTAAATGTTGGATATAATTTTAGTTCTCAGCCAAGCCAATGAAAGGTAGACAGATGTATGGGTATTTTCTGATAGATTTAGCATTTTTCTCTTAAACATAATCTAGTTGAAATGTGCAATTGCATATATTTGAAAATCTACCCTAGTAACACAAGGCATGAACCTCATTGTAATGTTAGCCAGCAAGGTACATAATAAGGAAATGTCATTTGTATTGTACAAATAAATGAAAATAAAAACAGATGCGTGTGAGCAGCAGACACCTAACCTTCTTCTGTATGTATCATAACTTCAATATTAGTCAAGACGTAACTTGTAAATTTTGGGGAATCAAAGAATAACTTGTAAACTTTTGAAAATCAACTTGTGTCAAACCATTCTTTTTCTGGGTTTAAAAATAGGTTTATTTTTATTTTTTGTGCATGCTTACATTTAAGTATGTGTAGCCTGTGGATGCCTGGTGTTGGCAAAGGATATTGGATTCCCTGGAACCACAGTTACAGAAACTCACCTCCTCTGCAAACATGGCAATTTCTCTTAACCACTGAGCAATCTCTGCATTTCCAGAGTTTCAAGTACTCTTAATTGCTCAACCATCTCTCCAACTGAATTATTTTCCTCCTTTTGTGGGTGGAATTCAGGCCTCACTTAGGCTAAGCAGGTGCTCTATCATTGAGGTAAAACCTCAGTTCAGAAATATCTTTCTACAGGATTCTTTGTTTCAAAATACTCTTGGATATACTAGTTTTCACCTTATGGACATACGGTACCCTATTGAAAATGTTTTTCAGAATGTGTCCTAAATGTTGGCTTTCATTAATGACTTGTTTCATCCAGCAGTTCCAACATTCTATGATGAAAAACCTATCTTATAGAGAACTGTAGCTAAAATTATTTCTCAGGGAGTGTAAACAACATCCCTACCCCTCATCCATTGTTTCCAACAACAAACTTAGGTACAATTTCACCAAATGTCAGTCTGGGAAAACAGTGAGTTTATTGGGCTTTCTTACAGAGCAATGGGTGAAAGTTTAATTGCAGGGGTGTGGCTACTTCCCCCACTAGGGCTGTACTGAACACCCTTCATCCAAACATGGATGGTGAGTTTCCCACAGCCACATAAAATGGAGAGACGGCTTCCTCTACACCACTTGGAGCTGTGGCTGACTGGTTGGTTGGAAGGTGTGTGGCTGATCACTCAGATGAGGGTCCTGTTATTTTGCTTTTCCCTTCCTTCCTCGATTGGGCTTCAGAGGCAACATTCTCAGGTATGATAGTCCCACAGAAGGGGGTTCCCAAACAAGTTTGGGGAGATGGCATCTGTCCATCATCAGTCTGTTGGAGGACATCCCTGTACAAAAGAACTTTGCAATGGGCTATTTGGGATTCAGTCTTTATGCTACTTGTGACCCCTGACACCTACATCTTGATGCATGCTACACATAGGAAGATCACAGCCTCAAATCTATATCTGTTAGAAGTAACTCACAGAAATTTAATTCTCATTGCCCAACACCCACTCTTTGGATGTTTATACATGAATACCATCCTTCCCAAAGGAGTGACCTGAGAAAAAGTTTGAAAAGAATAAATGAGGGGGCTGGAGAGATGGCCTAGCCGTTGAGAGTGCCGACCACTCATGCAGAGGACACGGGTTCGATCCTCAGCACCCACATGGTGGTTGAGAACTGTCTGAGACTCCAATTCCAGGAGAACTCCAGTTCCAGGAGAATCCAACACCCTCTTCTGACCTCCACAGCACTGCATGACACGGGTGCACAGACTTGCATGCAGACAGTACATTCATACCATATAGAAATAAATAAAATTAATTTAAAAAATTAAAAAAAAGAAAAGAGGAGATGAGAACATCTCTAGGTCCATTTCTATTCCAATGATAAGAACCTCCCAACAAAAAGAAACACAGGGCAAGAATTGGTTTATTCAGCTTACATTCCAAGTTATGGTCCATCTTGAGGTGAAGTCAAGGCAGGAACTCAAGGCAGAAACTTGAAGGCGGGTCTCATTGACGGTCTATACATGACTTCTGACCAAGAGACTCACCTCACAGCCAAAGGTGTGCATGAGACAACACGGGGTGGGGGGGATGGTTGCTCTTTTATACAGTTCAGGACCACCTGTGTGAACAATAATGCCACCTACAGTAGAATGGAAACTACCAAATCAAGTAACAACCAAAGCAATTTCCAGCAGACATTCCTACAAGCCCATCTGATCTAGTAAATTTGTCAATTGAGGCTTTCCTGTCCAATGACTGTGCTTATGTTGACAGTTGAAGCTAAGCTGAAATGAACTAGGTGAACCAGGACAGGAAATTTCCCTAAAAAGTCCAGATACATATGTGCAGTTGTATGTTATAGATAACTCAAGCAATCTGATAAGTTCATAAAATGGTGCCCCACATATTCTAGGTGGGTCTTCCTTACTGAGATAAAACTCCCTGGAAATGCTTTCAGAGACATATCCTGAGGTATATCTCCTGAGATCCTAAATCCAGGCAAGTCAATAGTCAAGATAATCAGAATTCTTTCAAACCCATTAATGTAAAGAGTCTCCAGGAATGAACCAGCATATTAGTGAGGCTGGTCTTGGAATCAGCATCTTTGTCTCTACAACTATTACCAATTATCAAAATGTAAGAACGCGAGATTTCCAGAGCTTTCTAGGGAGGTGGGATGTAAAGAGAAAGATTATCTAATTGCATGTGCTTCATTAGTAGGATTGAAAGGTTATGCCTGGACAAGTTGGCAGCCCATGAAAGAAAACAGCCAGAACTGACTAGAGACCAAGAAAACAGTTCCAGAAAAAATATACTGTTTTGCTTCTCATCCACCTGTGCCCCTTTTCTAAGCCTAGAGAACAATCTGCGGAAGATGGGGTGCGGTAGAATGTAAAGGCTGAGATTGGGGTGAATGGTGAAACTACAACAATATAGACTGGACACTCATTTGATCAACTTGATTGAACATACAAGCCGCCCTGCTGGATGGTGGGACCCATGAGCTGTGTGGGTTTGGGCAAAACTGCTCGTAATTGGTTTTACACGAAGGATGCTTGTACTCACAAATTATCACTTATTGTTAAAAAAAATGAAAACAAAACCATAAAAACAGAAAGATGAAGAAAAATTACTGCAGAATGCATGATCTGGGATGGGTAAGGGTGGGGTGGGGGGAAGGGAAGGGGATATATGCCTGAACTGAATTGGAAAATGATGTATGAAATACACAAAGCATCAATAAAAAAAAGAGAAAGATTACAAATATCTCAGGGAAATGCATCAAGATTTCAGTTGCTTCCCACCAGCCAAAATAACTGCCACATCATGAGATCCACTAGGAAAAAAAGGTTAAACACATGTAATAAAAAAATAAAAGATGGCCTGAAACTCAGAAAGGAAACTTTTCAATCTGACAAGAAGGGACTTTCAACTCAAGGGACAGGAGGATCAGAACATTAGAGGTGCAATAGAGAGTACTGTGCACAGACTGTCCTCAGACTGCACAGAAGAGAAAAAGCTCCTTTGCATGAACACAATGCTTGAGGCCACAGTACAGAAATGATGAGTCACTTTTCAGAAAAAGAAGGCTGTGTCTTTGTTTCAGAGGCAGCACAAAGCCACCTGGAGGCTGGATACTTCCAAACACTCCCAACTAAAGTATACTTTTCCTCTTTATTGGTTGAAGTTAGGATCAGAAACAGGCACTCTTATTCTATAAATATTTGCTAGCTCTTTGTGGGGAATTTTGTGTGTATCCAAAGTCTTCTGATAAAAGCTCTGTTTGGGTATCTGCAATTGTGTCTCACATCATGGGGTCGGCATGAAAAAAAAAATAGAGACAGTGAAACTGTCATTTTTTTTAACATTTATTTATTGATGCTTTGTGCATTTCATACATCATTTTCCGATTCAGTTCAGGCATATTTCCCTTTCCCTTCCCCCCCACCCCCACCCCATCCCAGATCATGTACTCTGCCATATCTGTTCTGCATCTTTCTCTCAGTTTTTTTTTCCATTTTTTAGCTATAAGTGATAATCCATGAGTACAAGCATCCGTCATGTAAAACCAATTTGCAGGCTGTTGTGCCCAAACCCCCACAGCCCCACCTTCCAGCGGGAGGTGAGGGGTGGTATGTTCAATCAAGTTGATCAAATGAGTGTCCAGACTACATTGCTGTAGTTTCGCCATTCACCCCAATCGCAGCCCTTACAATCTACCATGCCCCCTCTTCCGCAAATTGTTCCCTAGGCTTAGAAAAGGGGCACAGGTGGATGAGAGGCAAAACAAACTGTCATTTTAATATTCCAAGATGAATATTGATGGTATGAATGTCTCAGCCTTTCCCCTGGTAGCCCACAAAGAATTTTTAAAGAAAATAGAAAATGAACATTTAGCATGTCATGAGGAAGAAACAGAATATTCAATTTTCTTATTATGTAATAAATAAATATTACAATATAAGTACCAAAGTAGCTGAGATAGGATCGCAGGTTGGCAATGATGCCCTTCACATACCTGTGAACACACTTGGTCCCATTAGAATCAGTCCCTTGAGGAAGTGCCAGAGATACACAAGTATATTTGAGAGACACTGGTTATGGTCTATTGGGCTAGTCATGTGAATGAAAGTTCCCAGAAAAATCCTACATCTTGGACTGAACTTCCTGCAAGCTTGACAATCTGATTAATACTTCAATGACTGTGGAGAGTTTTGAATGTTGCAGATTCAGAGCCTATTTACACTTCATCTTAGGCGCTGTTTTGCCTGCTAATGAGCCATTCTTTTCCCGTGTCTGTATCTGAACTAATCAGTAACTAACAGATTAAAAAAAAATCTCCTGAAATGTATTAGCAGACCACCAGATCTCACCAATCAAAGATCTAAGAAGTTCCTCTGATATCATCTGAGATCCATAGCAGAAACGACCCCATTTTGCTATGACCTGTCTACTGATTGGAACCACCAATGTATTTGAAAAGTGCCTTGATTAATGAATTTTCTTTGTTCTGTTACTATAAAAATGTAATGCAATGGGTTACCATGTTGGAAAATGAAATTGGGGGTAACTTGATTCTATGTTCCTGGGACATGGACACTTATATTTGGCTACAGAATAAGCTATCATTTAACCCATTTGTGGTAAGAGTTGTGCTTTTGAATGGAAAGTAACCTAACAAGAAATTCAGGGATGTGAAAAAAAATCCTGTTTTGGGAAAAGAAGCATCAAAAGGTATCCAATTCAGTATTGAAAATTTGTAAGATGCTCAAGAGTTTTCTGGCTGAGAACTTAGAGAGGAATTCTTTCCCATGAGACTTGATGAAAAAGAGCAGATTCTCGGAAGAGTGATGGATTAAGGGTTTCCTGAAGATTATCTGTAGGTTCAGTGATTCACTAACATGAATCAGGGACTTGGAAGCCATCAGAAACTCCCTTATGCTTTATTGCATTCTGGTGGTTGGAATCAGAAATATTGAGCATAGGCTCAGCTACTTGAAGACTTGGTCCAGAGTTGGTGGTGTTGTCACAAAACCTTTGAAAAAAGGGTGCAGCCTTGCTGAAGGAAGTGCACCACTGGCAATGGGCTTTAAGAGTTTCTAGTCTTGCCTTGAAAGTTCTCAAAAGATTTGGAAGATAAAGATTTGTTTGGGTTTTGAAATTACTCACAGATGTACAGAACTATGATTTCAAATTACTTAGACTCTTACTAGTAAAGTCTGCTTTTCAGAAAGTGCACATGACCTACACAGTCTTGTCTTCAGGTTTCAACACCCCATGTGTGAAAAGTACTAAACAGAATGTTTCAAGAGCCTCACCCATAGAAAGCAACTAAGGGCATGCCATCCAAATGGAATTGTATTAGGAACGTGAAGCATTTGAACATCTTAGACGTGCTGAGTTAACTCTTCCCTGCACATGAGACCAGACTTGTGGCATTTTTATGTATGAAAACTACCTCTGCTTGCGTGTGATCTCTTTATTCTGTTTCATCAAAGAAAATACAGGAAGATGATTTTATTTAAAATCCTGTCTGAAAACTATAGTTCATGGATTAGCATACCATCCAAACATCTGTGTCTATACCAACGTAACCTACTATAATAATTAGTACTGTTGAAATGCCTGTGTATATAATTGCTTGTGCTTCATTAGTAGGATTGAATGGTTATTCCTGAATAAACTGCCAACCTATGAAAGGAAACAGCCTGAACTGATCAGAGTCCAAAATGACATCTCCAGGGAAAGTAGACTGTTTTGCTTCTCACCCACTTGTGCCCCTTTTCTAAAGCCTAGGGAACAATCTGCTGGAAGAGGGGGTGTGGTAGAATTTAGGGGCTGCTATTGGGGTGAATTGTGAAACTACAGCAATGTAGACTGGACACTTATTTGATCAACATGATTGTACATACAAGCCCCTCCAACTGGATGGTGGGAGACTTGGGCTGTGTGGGTTTGGGTATGGCTGCTTGCAAATTGGTTTTACATGAAGGATGCTTGTATTCATTGCTTGTTACTTATTGTTAAAATAAAATAAAATAAAAAAATAAAAATAAAAATAAAAAAATAAAAAATAAAATAAAATCCTGGTTGTATCTTATAGAAGCTTCATTAATTTTATACTTTGTTGAACCTTCGAGAAATAACTATCAGGGTTTATAAAGTGTGCCTGGAGTATGCTATGTAAATATTTGTTTGCTCTTCCCCAGAGTTGGAGAAAGTGGTATTCCTGGTGAATCATAGAGCATAAGACCCATTCTTCTGCTCCCTCAAATTTTAATGTGCACACAAAACAAGAGGATCTCATTAAAATGGAGAGTGTGATTCAATAGCTTTGGAGATGGGCCTCTTTTTCTGCATTTTTAACAAGTTCTTGGATGTTGTGGCTGCTGCTGCTGCTGCTGAGTAAACACATTCCACAGGATATGGTCTCCCAGGGGAAAGAAGCTTTCTTCATCCAATAAAGTTAGATGGGGTTGAGGATGTCTTTCCATTGTTAGACTGTACAAGCATAAAGACCTGAGTTTGCTCAGCAAGAATCCAATTAAACCTGGACACAGTTTTCATTTTTGAAAAGAGGCCAGAGGGTGCATAAAAAGCTCAGCACATGTTGCACCCCTGTAATCCCAGTGCTGCCTAGGGAGAGACCGGATGGTCCCTGGGGCTGGATGGCCAAGGTTGTACAGGCTACACAAACAGGAACATACATGTGCATATGTACAAACACACACAGAATCATAGAATGCAATGCTTGCTGAGTGCATTGATGGGAAAAGGGCATACATGCAGATCAAGACAAGGGAATCTTTGTGAAACTATGCTTGCTGAACTCAGACCTGTCTGCCAGCAGTTTGACCAGGATAGCCATCAAAATTAATGAGAAGCCTCAGCTAGAGACACCCGGGATGAAAAATACCTGTCTAAATGTCTAAGCCCAAGGCCATCTGCCTCTCCCACACTGAAATGAACACGTTGGTCCTAGATCACAAAGTGTAAAGACCGTTGAATCACCAAACCTGGCCCTCCCTTTGAACAGACAAGCAGGCACATTAGGCAAAGTTTGACTGGGACGGGGGAGACAGGATAATAAACACAGTCACTGCCCTTTATCTCCAACACAATTATTTTGGCCACAGAGACATTGTCCCTCCTTACAAATATCTATCTATCTATCTTCTATCTATTGCCTATCTACCTCTTTATATACCTATATATCATCTGTAAACTATCCATCTGTCATCTATCTATTGAACTATCTCTCATCTGTCTCCTCTGTCATTATCTATCCACTTTTGTGACTTGATGTATCTATCTAACATCTATCTATCTTCACCATCTACTTACCATCTATTTATCAGCTATCAATTATATATCTATCATCTATCTATCTATCTGTCTATCTATCTATCTATCTATCTATCTATCATCTATATATCTATCATCTATCTATCTATCATCTATCTATCATCTATCTATCTATCATCTATCTATATGTCTATCTATCATCTATATATCTGATCTATTTGTATTACTTACTTTTCTGTTGCTGTGATAAAACCACCATGACCAAGGGACCTTATAAAAGGAAGAGTTTATTTGAGCTTATGATTGACAGTTCCATTAAACTAGAATCTATCAAGGCAGGGAGCCATGGTGGCAGGAGCTGGAGCAGAAAGCTCAAGTTCACATCTTCCAGTGAATACAGAGAACAGAGAGATGGGGCAACTGGAGACTGGCAAGGCTTGTTGATCTCTCTATGCCTGCCCCCAGTGATGTAATTCTTCCAGCATGGTCACACCTTCTAAGATCTCCCAAAATAGTGCCACTAACTGGGGACAAAATGTCTAATACTTGAAGCCTATGGGTGACATTCTCATTCAAACCACCACGAAGGGGAACATAAAAAAAAAGCAGAGTTTATTTGAGCTTATAGTTCCAGAAGAATCAGAGTCTATCATGTCAGGGAGGCATAATGGCAAGAGGTGTACTGGAGCAGGAGCAGGAGCAGGAGCAGAAAGAGGAACATTTACATCTTCAAGCAGACACAAGAAGCAGAGTGCAACTGGAACCTGGCAAGGCTTAAGAACTCTCAACACCCAACCCCTAACCAACCAGAGTGATGTGCTTCCTTCAGTAAGACCACACTTGCTAAAACTTTCCCAAACAGCATCGCCAAATAAAAACAAACTATCCAAATACTTGGAGGCTATGAGGGACATGCTTATTCAAACCACCCCTCTCTGTCTATCCTCTCTCCCATTTACCCTAGATATCCATCGATAATTTCTCAATCTTATCCATCCAACCATTCATATATCTATCTAGTAAGCTATTCATATATCTTCATCTATAGTTATCTATCAATCTTAAAATATAAATATTTTAATGGCTTCATATATTTTGGTATATTTCCTATCTCAGTGTCTATCTACCTTACATATCCGCCTATTATTTCTCTATCTAATCCATCCAGCAACCAATTTATCTATCTAAAAAGCTATTAATTTATCTGTCTATATTACATGTTATCTACTTAAAACTCTAGAAAATTTATCAGTGTATCTACCTCAATATCTATCTGCCATGTTTCTATTTCAATATCTAACACTGATCTTCCATGTACAGAAAATCACTCCCTGATATTCATCTATAATTTATCTTATCCAACTAGCCTCCATTCATCTCTGTATCTAACATGCTATTAATCTACCTTTGTCCTTATTTTTATTTCATGTTTATAAGTGAATGCCTGCATGTGTGTAAGTGCACCTGTGTCGTGCAATGCCCTCAAAAATCAGAAGGTATTGGATTCCTATGGAACTGGAGTTACAGATGGTTGTTTGCTATCATGTGCATGCTGGGGTTCCTGCAAGAGCAGCCAGTGCTGTTAACCATGAAGCCATCTCTCCACCCCAATCTACTTTTCTCTGTAAAGTTTCTACTTTTCTCTGTAAAGTTATCTATGTGAAACCATAAAACATTTATCAAACTATTTATCTGTTTATATTTATATACAACATCTATGTCAGTATCTCTTTATGGCCTATCTAGCTATATATTATCTACCTATGTTCCTACATATTTATTACCTGTCTGACACTGCACTGCACCTTCATATGTTTTGGGGCCAAGTAAAATATCTCATCCTTGTGTTGTTTGTTCATCTATTTTAATTTACTTAAAGAACATATTCCCAAAACAGCCCCAAGAAACATGGTACAAGCCTCAAAGGTGTAAAAGAGAAAAACATAAAAGTGAAATGCCTGTCTCCCTTCTCTATAACTTCTGCATTCCACCCAGTTTCACCCTCACAAATCACTACGCTGTTTTGTCTCTCGAATATTTACATTTGCATGCCTGTCTTATATTAAAACCAAATACCAGGGATCAATCAGTTGACCCACTTCCAGCCAGAAAAGAACTGTCATTTTTATGTGATTCCAGCACACTTTGAGGTCGTCCCCACACTGCATCATTACAGTGTTTGCTTCCTCAAACACTGTAAACAGAAATTGCTTGGGCAAGAAAGAAAAAGAATATTCAGACATGTATATACATAAGAATCCAGGAGCCTCCTGGATTATATATATATATATATATATATATATATATATATATATATATATATATAAATCCTTCATTGTGAGTAGCCAAATGCCCTGTAGTGTGACAGTGTGGCAATTATGCATTATCATTGTAGTCTTCCAGGGCACTTCAAAGAGCATAAAATATATAAAAAAAGCATAAAATATGAATGACGAGAGCAGGTTTAATTAGTCAATGAAGGATGCCAGTATTAATTCTACAAAGGTGCACATCTTGGTTGTTTCTGAGTGATATTGGTGGTAAAAGGGGCATCAAGGAGTTTGCATGATGGCTGGAAGGATGACTCAGAGTAATTTGCTGCTCTTGCAGATGATCTGGGCTCAGTGCCCAGCACCTATATCTAGAAGCTCACAACCACCTATAACTCCATTTCCATGTGATATGATGTACTCTTTTGGCCTCCACAGGTACTGCATTCATACACATATGCACACACACACACACACACACACACACACATAATTAAAAAAATAAAATAAATCTTTACCAAAACAGTGAGGTCTTAAGGGATGACTCAGTGATTAAGAGCAGTTGCTGGCAAATGCAGAAGAACCATCTTTGGTTCCCAGCACCCACATCAGGAAATTTTAAACACTTGTATCTCCAGTTCCAGGAAATCCAAAGTTCTCTTCTGGCCTCTGAATGCACTTTTGTGCATGTAGTACACATCTATACACTCTGGCCCCACACATATACACATAAAATAAATTAGGAGACAAGAAGTAGATGGGGCTGGAGAGATAGCCTAGTGGTTAAAAGCGCAGACTGCTCTTGAAAAGGACCTGGGTTTGATCACCAGCACCCACGTGGTGGTTGAGAACCATCTGTAACTCCAATTCCAGGAGAACTCCAGTTCCAGGGGAATCCGACACCCTCTTCTGACCTACGCAGCATTGCACAACATGCGTGCACAAACCTATATGCAGACAGTACATTCATACACATAAAAATAAGTAAATAAGTTAATTAATTAATTAATTAATTAATTTCTTTAAAAAAGACAAGAAGTAGAAAGGATCTTGTGACAGGAAACCTCATTGAGGATCACAAGGTCTTTGTGGTTTCTTTCAGCACCATAATTGGGGCAGAGAAGGCAGCCAGCAGAGAGGTAGGGATGTAAGATAAGAGGGATGCAAAAAGCCAAAAGTTTTTAAATTTAGCCATGGAAGCAAAAGGAAATAAACAGAGCAAGTCACAGGAGAGACTTTCCCATAAGAACTGTGTGATGACTAAGGTGTATGGTGCTAATGCAGTTACCCTCAATAACACAAGAAGGCTACATGTACAGAGCAGCATAGATAGGCTGGGGCACTCAAACTCCAGTGTGGGCATTGCCAGAAAGGTGTTTAGTAGATACAATGGACATACAACTTCACAAAGAGCTAAGACAGTTACTCTCAATAACACAAGAAGGCAATGTACAGCTCCGGAAAGTCCTTAAGAACAAACACTTAAGTCTGGATACATGCCCAGAGGCTGATTTTTTCTTGTTTCAAATATTTTCTCTACCTTCTATTCAGTGTTCAACATCTTTACCATGGACTATTTGCTGTGGTTATCTTCTTCTGTAACATTTTACTTCTGTTTTTTTTTTTTTTTTTTTTTTTTTTTTTTTTTTTTTTTTTTTTTTTTTTTTTTTTTTTTTTTTTTTTTATTTTTTTAGTTTTTTTTTGTGGGGATGCGTTTTTGTGTGTTTAATTTTATTTTTTAAGTTTTTATGAATTTTTTTGAAATGGCCTAGGTTATTTTTTTTTTTTTTTCCTTACCTATTGCCTTAGTCAGGCCAAGTTCTTTCTGCTCCAAGCTTATGTCTCTCATCTAACATGGTTGTCGTCCCCACATTTTCCCCCCTCCTCCTTCATAGGTCTGGAGTTTCCATTTGACGCCTTTTAGGGGTGTCTTGTGTTTTAGGATGACGGCGAGTTGAGGCCTTGTGTTTGGTGAGCCAGACAATTTTGTATTCCTTGTCATCTAGAGCAAGAGGATTTACGTTGCTCTCAGGATTTTAGTTTCAAGAGGATAGATTGTTTCAGGGGTCAGCAGCGACATTATCTCATCTAAGCCTACCCTTCAACGCCTATCCTCCACACTCTCCTTTTTGTGGTTTGTATTCTGTTCCCCAACTCTGCAGCTGTTTTTTTCTTTTTTTTTTTGTTTGCACGCCCTATGAATTTTATTAGGTTTTATGTTTTTAGGACTTTTATTTTTTTTTCTTTTTTACCTTTTTTTAGTTTTTTCTTTTTTTTTTTTTATTTAGGCTTTTTTTTTTTATTTTTTTATTTTTCCATGATTTTTTTTTTTTTTTTTTTTTTTAACTGAATTTTTTTTTTTTTTTTTTTTTTTTTTTTTTTTTTTTTTTTTTTCTTTTTTTTTTTTGATTTGCTGTGTGCTTGCTGTTTGTAAATATTAAAATGCTTTATAGGCTTTAACTGGTGCAAAATTAGGTGAGGGGAATTATGGATTTCCTTCAATTGTGAGGAATATATTGCTTAGAAAATTTTGAAAAAAAGGAAATAAAGAAACTTTTTAATAACTCACTATGTTTTAACAGCTACTTTTATATTACTCATCCTTTCTTTTTTGCCTTTTACACATAGAGGAGCTTAGACTACTTAGACCACAAGGATTATATTAACCGAATTTTTGTATAATCATAACTCACTTTTAGGAAATTTCTTTGCCGTGACTCTTATTTCAGCTGGAGGTGTAAGCAGACCGCCCCCGGATGATGTGTTTGTATCTGAGGCTTTATGTTCTTTATGACTCTTTGACTATATAGTGCCACACGGTTTAAACTCTGCCCACAGGTACATGTATTATGGGTGTACCTTTGCTAGCTGGTGTTCACACTTTTTACGTCCTCTACTAATTGGCTTCAAACCCACTAAAGGAGGGAAACTGAAAGTCCGAGGGGAAAAAAAAAAGGGAAGAATTTGCCCTGTGTTATGACAGCGCTATCCTCTCTTATTTCAGGCAATGCATTTCACGGGCTCCCCTGTCCGCACACTCTCCAGTTTCTTCTCCGCCGCCCTGAACCGCTTATGGCCAGCAGTGGATCTCCATGAGCGCAGCCCTTCACTCTGGTCTATTATGATTTGAGACCGGCTCCTGAGCGGCTTCACCCTGCTTTTTAAAACATTCTTATTTATTTTATATTTTTAATTTTTATTATCTATTGTTATGAGCCAACGTGCACCACGGATTTTTGCATGTTTTTTATTGTGGACGCTCCAAATAAACATAACTTGTGGAAGCTGGTTCTCTCATTCCTGGAGCCTGTAACTCAGGTCTTTCTTCAGGTTGTTTGGCTTGGTGGCAGGCACCCTTGAGCGACCTTGCTGGTTCCCTCACCCCATGGATTCTAACACTGCTGGATGCTGGGCAAGGCTATGAAAGCTAACTTACTCTATGCATACTTTGTGATACTTCTACCAGGTACCAAATCTGGCCAAAGCAGACTTGTGGGGGAGGCAGCTGTATATTCCATCTCTACTGATCACTCAAATGCTGCTCCGTCCCCTCCCTGAAGAGACCATGAACTCCCACAGAAGGTGGGATCACCCTGTACTTTTGGGCAAAGGGGGCTGGGAAAGGCTGAGTTAATGGAGCAGGAGCGGCCTGACACCCAGACTTGGAAACCAAGCCCAAAGCAAACCAGCAAAGTGCTGTCCCTAGAGTGTCTAGCTACNTGAACGGTGAAACTACAGCGATGTAGTCTGGACACTCATTTGATCAACTTGATTGAACAAACAACCTGTCAACCTCCACTGAATGGTGGGACTGTGGGGGTTTGGGCACAACAGTCTATAGATTGGTTTTGCACGAAGGATGCTTATACTCATGGATTATCACTTATAGCTAAAAAATGAAAAAAAAAAACCTGAAAGATGCAGGACAGTTATGGCAGAATACATGATCTGGGATGGGGTGGGGGTGGGGGGGAAGGGAAAGGGAAATATGCCTGATCTGAATTAGAAAATGATGTACGAAATACACAAACCATCAATAAAAATTAAATAAAAAGAGTGCCACTATTTACCAGTCCTTTATTATGTTCTATGATCTAAAAGGTGAATAAGTATTTCAGCTATCAAGAATTCATGGGCAAGCCATGTCTATCTAGTAGTGTGAACCTAATTAATCATCAGATGAATATCAGAATATACCTGTGTCTACATATACACTCCCTTTCTCCAGACCTCTTTGCCATTCACGAACAGTAACAACTTTGCCTGAATTACAAGATTAGTGCTTGCTATGTGAGTTTAAATTCTCATTACTTCTTTCAGATCATTCCAATTGCTAATTTATAATGTTATTTAGAAAAAGCTGCATTGTTCCATCAAATGTCACTGGATGAAATTGAATAGAAATTTCTTACCAGGAAAAAAAAAGGCATATGTTTGCACAACAATGACTCCTAAATCTCATAATATCGAAGCAAGATTAGATGATTTGCCATAACATCCTCTAAACTATTCCAATATCTACAAGTCCCTGACATTATTTTTGTGCACTATTCCCCAGCTAGGAAAAATCCTTTCTTTTTTGCTATCCACTATTTACTTAATACTGAAGTATTAGGTGGTATAATTGGATTCCTTGGAGAGAAATAGCACATACCAACAGGTACATGAATACTTACTCATAAAATAAGGAAAATATATTGCAAATTAAAGTATGAAATTTTATCATCACCAAGAGTGTTTCTTTTAAAAAAATCTATTTTTATTTAATCAACTATTTTTCTTGGTACCCTCTACTGCTTAAATTTTCCCCAATATGTTTGCTGCAAAGTCACCCTGCAGCTCCCCGAATGATGTCATAACTAGAGATCATAGGAATATGTAGCCATAGCAACAGCCTGAGCAGCTGATTTTATATAAATACATGAGTCCTTCAGATTGGACCTTTTCAAGGTTAAGGAAAAGGGAACTAGTCTACTTTTAAGAATTACATATATTGCATATTTTACAAGCTGCAATTCCACTTATTAAATATGTGAGAACACACATGACAGGGTAAATAAAACCTAGATTCCATTCTGCAATGTCAAAATATGAATTGCATGTTTGAAAAGAAATCCTGTGTACCACACTACTTTACAGTGATGGAAAGAGAATTTGGACTTACCTTACTGTTTGAAGGCTCATGCATGTTTATTACCTTAGGAATTTCCATCCTGAGGGGAGAAAGAGCTTTGTTTTACAAAGGTGATGTTTTGCTAGATGGTATCTAAATCAACATGAATTTCCAGTTAGTGAGATCAGGAATGATTTTATTGGGAGAGAAGAAAATATCAGCAAATGTGGCTCAATCTGGTATTTGTCGAACTGACTTTTCATCTGGACAGCAAAACTTCCTTTCATGTGACATGCTACACTTCTGAGTCAGACCCGTATGAAAGGAGAAAGTCCCAAGAGTCAGATATAAACACCTGGGGCCATAGCTTCTGATGAAAAGCTCCAGATGCAAAACAGAAATTCTTTTAACATTTTTATTGAAGTTATGTGCATTTCATATATCTTTTCTCACTCCAATCTACACTCACCTTGTCTTCCATGCCACCCCACCCCACCCAAGTTCATGCACCTTGCTATCGCTGCCCTGTATCTTTTTCTGATTCTTTTCAAAGTTTTTTCAAAGCAGAGGATTATTGTCCTTGGGGGAATTTTACTGTTTCAGCCAGTTAAACAGATATTCTAACTGCAGTTGTCTCTATTCTTAGTGGGGACATCTCGATTCCTTCCTTAAGAGTTCTGAATGCAAACATATGTGTCTATGCCAAAGTAACCTACCATAACTATTAGTGCTGCTTAAATACCTATATATCTAATTGCTTGTGCTTCATTAGTAGGATCGAAAGGTTACTCCTGAACAAACTGTCAGCCCATGAAAGGAAACAGCCAGAATTGACCAGAATCCAAGTCAACAGCTCCAGAGAGAGAGGACAGTTTTACTTCTCATCCACCTGTGCCCCTTTTCTAAGCCTAGGGAACAATCTGCGGAAGAGGGGGCGTGGTAGAATGTAAAGGCTGCGATTGGGGTGAACGGTGAAACTACAGCGATGTAGTCTGGACACTCATTTGATCAACTTGATTGAACAAACAACCTGTCAACCTCCACTGAATGGTGGGACTGTGGGGGTTTGGGCACAACAGTCTATAGATTGGTTTTGCACGAAGGATGCTTATACTCATGGATTATCACTTATAGCTAAAAAAGGAAAAGAAAACAACTGAAGAGGCAGGACAGGTATGGCAGAATGCATGTTCTGGGATGGGTATGGGTGGGGGGGGGGGGGGGGAAGGGAAAAGGAAATAAGCCTAAATCGGAATGTTGGCAAAATGATGTGCATAGGTGCACAGAACCATCACTAAAATGACATAAAAAAAAAGAGTTGTGAATGGACATCGTGCCACTCAGTGATACATTAATTTTTATGCAATACTGGCCTCCATTGGATCGACGGACGTACATTCACTTTTCAATCCCTTTCTTTTGCATATTGCAACTTGCAGTGTTCGATGAGTGTGTGTGATGTATGTGTGTGTGTTGTCTGTGTGCATTTGCACAAAATTTTTACATGCCACACAAACCCCAGGAATACTGATTGCCCCTCCCCGACACGAGCACTGGGATATATTTTAGGCATGTACCACCACACTGCACTATTTTTTTCTTCACATAAATTTATTTTTTATATTTTTTAGACAAATCTGGAACCCGTGTTCCCACCCTGGCCCCAACCCCCACCAGAGCTTACCCTGCCAATTACTGGACCAACATGCCGTTAGTGTCTTTCTCGTCCTTTTTCAGCAATATTCTCCATGAGGAACTTTACTGTTTATGAGCGAAGATTTTCACTTTTGTCAGTTACCTTCTTTGATGGCAGTACTTTCCTGTTGTTATAGTTTTTTGATTGTTTGTTATGTGGTTGTTGTTTCCAAATGCCATTTGCCCAATGCTTGGACAAGCGTCAGGGGGCCCACACAGAATAACTTACCAAGGAGTAAATGGCCACTACATACCACAAGTTGATGGAGACCATTCGTCGTTTGTGTTTCTTGGACTGATGGGTTACTTCACTCAGCTGATGTGCTCTAGCTCCAGCCATTTTCCTGCCAAAGCTCGTGTGTTCACTCTTTCTTTACTGCTGCATAAGACTCCAGTTGTGTAGATGTACCAACATTTTTCTCTATCCCCTCGTCAGTTGAGGGCATATTGGGTTGGTTCCAGCTCTTTGCTAGTGTGAAAGAGCTGCGATAAACATGGCCGTGCAGGTATCTCTGTGTGGGGTGATCTTGAGGGTACATGCCCAGAGTGGTATGGCTGGGTCTGGTGGAAAGTTGATTCCAATCTTCCAAGGGTTCTCCACACTGAGTCTTTTAAGGGTTCTCTATATTGTTTTCCATAGTGGTTGTACCCACCAGTACGTGGATGAGTGTTCCCCTTCCCCACAACCTCTCAAGCACTTGGTATCGTTTGTTATCTTGATCCTAGACAGTCTTATTAGAGTAGATGATATCTTAAAGTGGTTTTGGATTTGCATTGCTAATGATTAGTGAGGTTGGAACACTTTTTAAGTTGTTTCTCTGCAATCTCTATTTCCTCCTCTGTGAATTCTCTTTTCAGATCTTTGCTCCGTCTATTGATTTTTTTTTTCTTTTAGTTTAACGTTCTTCTTTGTTTTTTGATAGTTTGTAATATATTCGGAAAATCAATGCTTTGTCAGATGTTTCTTCCCTGGGCAGTGAAGGTTTCTCCCACTCTGTGGATTTTCTCTTCACCTCACTTGATATTTCTTTTGAATGGTAGCAGAAGCGTTTTGAGGTTAAATGCAGGTCCCATTCGATGTCATATGCGCCTTAATTCTTTGTGCAAGGCTGCTTTCGCTGATTTATGAAGTCTTTTCCTATCCTTGTTCTTGTAGTCTGCTGGCCAACTTTTTCTCATACCTTCAGAGTTTGGGAGCTCACGGTTGAGGTCTTTGAATCCAAACCTGGAGAGTTCACGTTGTACAGGGCAAGAGGAAGGGGTTTATTTTCATCTTCCTGCAACAGGGTGATCCAGTTTGCCAACACCACTTGCTTGAATGCTGTCTTTCTATCCATTGTGCCTGCTTTGGTCCCCTTGTCAAATGTGAGATGGCTGAATTGTGTGATGTCTCAGATTGATCTTCGTTTTGCCAGTCCAGTTGTGGGCAACAACAGGCGTTGTTTTTATGGTCAGCCAGCATTGATATAGTGTAATATATTGAAGTCTGTGTATAGTGATCCCCCTCGTGTTGTTCCTTTTCACTCAGGTTTTTTGGCTAATCGGGGTTTTGTTTTCCAAGAGAAATTTAAGGACTTTTTCCAAGCTGTGAAGAAACTTCTTGGGATTTTATTGGGATGTGCTTAAATCTATACAGAGTTTTTGGTAGAATGACGGAGTTTTTTACAATGTATAATTTTCCCATTCCATGACGCATGGGAGGTTTTCCATCTTCTTGATGATCTTCTTCTTTTCTTTCTTATAGGGTTTAAAATGTTTTGTTGATAGGTATTTTGCGTGTCTTGGTGATTAGGTTTTCCTAGGTGATTTTATTGTTTTTGAGGCTATTGTAGTGGGAGGTCTCTCTTGAATCTGTTGTCCAGTTCTTGGTTGCTGGTAGTACAAGAAAAGGCCATGAAGTTTTAGGTTAATGATGATTTCGTTGCCCTTTTTTTTAGTTTTATTTCTTTTAGAGTTTTTTTTTTTTCTGGTGGAGTGTTTTTAGCATCCCTTAATAATACAGATCATATCATCCCACACATATGTGGAATATCTTCGACTTCCTCTTTTCGAATTAGTAATCCTTTAATTCCTTTTCTTGCCCTTATTGGTTCTAGCAATGTGTTTAGCACTCTATTAAGAGGAGTGGTGACAGGGGCAGTCCTTGCCGAGTTCCTACTTTAAAGGAATGTTCTGTATTTCCCCACTTGAGGATGATATTGGTTGGCGGTGCGTTCCTTATATTGGCTTTGAGTTACACTTAGGAAAATGATCCATCCAATCCAGATTCTTCTAGGTAATCTGGGAGATGCGGATTTGTTCAAAGGCTTTTCAGCATCACAATGAGATTGATGTGTGGTTTTTGTCTTTGATCCGTTTAATGTAGTTTGATGATATGTTATTGATTTTTCATATGTGTAAGTCCACCACTGATCTCTGGTGTATGATCCAAGTTGGTCGAATGGGATGATCTTCTTGGATGTGAGTTCTGTATGCGATTTCGCAGATACCTGTTTAGGAATTTTGGCATCTGGTGTCTCATTAGGGAGAATGGGTCCTATAGTCTCCTTTTTAGGTATACTAATTGCCTGTTTTGTGTAGTTTTCAATAAGAGGATGATGCTGTGTGTCTTCATTCATAAGTGACTTGTGGAGATTTCTTAGATTTTCATTTGACAACCTGCTTCTTGTAAAATCAACTTGTCAGGAGATTATTTGATGGAGTTGTAGGCTGCTAGTTCCCTGTTTTAGAATGAGCTGTTTCATTAGAAGTTCTAGTCTTTGTAAAGGTACATGTGCCTGGGCGTTTTTAGTGGTGTGCTGCTTTAAGAGTTGGGAGTCCCTGTTAATACCTTATACAATTTAGTTAGGTTGTTTTAATTTTTTATGAACATGAACCTCTGTGCTTGCTTTTTAATTTATTCTTTCCATTTCTCATGTTATAGGGGTCTGTTTAAGCGGTCGGATCTCTCCTTGGCCTGAGCTTTGGTGATTCCCAGATTTCGAATTCATACAACCATTTTTCTAAGGTTTTCAAAACTTAGTGTAGAGTATATGTTGTTGATGAATATTCCTATGATGATATTTTCTGGATTATATTTCCTTTGTCCTTGTTTTGATTTTCCCTTTTCTTCACAGATGTATTGTGATTGGAGTTGTTCCTTTCTTTCTTTGGTGAACTGGGCATAGTGGTGGTGAGGCCTCACTCCTTGTTTATCTCTCACAGCAACCAACTTTTGGTACTTCATTGAGTATTTTTTTGTATTGGTTTGTCTTTGTTTTGGTGGTTCATTTGATCTTGGTGTTATTTGTAGTGTGATTTTTGTATTGTCCTTCTAGTTGCATTTAAGGTGTTCATCGGTTGTTGCCCCACGTGTTTTAGCTGCAGTGTCTTAGAGCTCATTCACGTGCATTCAGGTTTGTTTCTAAATTGGCACCCAGGGACTACTAAACGTCACCTCTAGGATTGGCTTTTAAGTACAATAGGTTTTGTTGGTTTTATTGATTCTATGTCGTCATCAGTTTCCAGAGGCTTTTATTTCTTTCTTTTCTCTTCCTTGACACCCATTCATTATTGTTCTTAAGAGTGTGGTTTTTATGTCTCCATGGATGGTTCTTGTAGTGCAGTGGGCATTGTCCTGTGTTGATGTTCGAGCTTTAATTCACTGTGGGTGATAAATGCAATAAAATTATTCAAACTTTTTGTATTGTATGAGGTTTTTCTGTGTCCATAATGTGTGTCAGATTTTGTGAGAATGTCCTGAGGTTGCTGAGTAAAAAATTGTATTCTCTGGGATTAGAATGAAATTGGAGAGGTCTATGAGGTCCATTTATGGTGTATCATATGCGATTAAGTTTCAAGAGTCTCTCTGTTTATATCTTTGTCCTGGTTGACCCTAGTCCAAGGCGCCCAGTGGGGTATGAATCCCTACTATGAATGTACTGGGTTAGTTGTGACTTGATGTCCTACGAATTGGTCTTTATAAGTTTGGTGGCACCAGGATTATGGGCAATATATATTCCTAGATTAGAAAGTCTTCTTGGTGTGTTGTTCTTTGAAAAAAAGATGTAATGAGCCTTCTTTGTCTCTTCTGTTCTGTTTATTTTGAAGTCTAATTTTGTCCTGAATTAAATATAGCAACACCTGCTTTTCTTTTTTGGTACCATTTGCTTGGCAATATTTTTTTCGTATCTTTCAAACCTTTAAAGGGTGGTGCTGTAACGGAGGAGGTAAGAATGTGTGTTCTGTGTGACGCATAAACTCGATGGAGTCTTTTCCTACCATCTCCAGTTTTATGTCTTTTGATAGATGATTTAGTCCATTATTTAAGGGATTATGACTGATGGATTTGTGTTGCTTCCTTGTTTGCCTTATTATCTCATGTTTGGCTTTGGTTTTCGGTTTCTCTTCTGCATTAGGCTTTTTGACTTCCTCCGGCAGGGGTTGCTTGCTGCCGTTCCTCTCTTCTTCCTTTTGAATTGCTTCAAGATAGGTCACGAAAGGTTGGGTTTTCCGAACTTGATTCTATTCAGTTGTTATGTCCAGGAAGATTTTTCCTCTCTCCTTCAACATAATCAGCATTTTCTCTGGGTAAAGTATTCTCCCTGTACCGTTTGCCATCTATTTCGCTCCACCTTACACTGGGAATGCTTTAGCTCGGTTCTTCTTGCCTTTCATAATTTTGCGTTGAGAAGTCGTTAGTATTCTGTAGGAGTTTCCCCCTATAGGTTCACTCGATTTTTTGCTCTTGTGGCTTTTACGATATTTTGTCTTTGTTTTTGGGCTTCTAGCATTTTAACAATGATATGGTGGGAGAATTTCTTTTCTGATCTTGTCTTTTTGGAATTCTATGTGCTTCCTGTATAGGTTTTGGGGTTTTGCCTTTTTTTTGTTTGGGGAAGTTTTCATCTTTATTCTGTTGAAGATCTGATCAATTCCATTCCGCTTGGGATTCTCTCCTTCCTCTATTCCTATGATGTGGAGGTTTGAATTTTTCATAGTGGCAGCCCAGCATCCTGGTTTGTTCCCTGTTTGTGTTTTTTTAAATTTTTCATAATCTGTTGCCTTGAGGTTGTTTATTTTGTTCGTGTTAGGCTTCGCACGTCTGATGTCTGTATGGTCTCTAGCTTTCCTCCATTCTGGCGGTCTGAGGCCCTTTTTCTCTTTCCTCTGACTGATGCAGTGTTTGTGATTTCTTTTTCCATATCTGCCTGCTTACTGTTTCTTTATGTATTTCACTTCTTTTTGGAGCTTCTCAATCTCTTCTTGTAGCTCTTTGGTTGGCTGGTTGGTTTCTTTATCTTTTTCAGCATGGGATCTTTTCAGTGTTTTTACTTCCTTCTGGAGCTTTTCATTCTCTCTCTCTCTAGGTCCTTCTTGAGCTCCTCATTCTCTTTTCTTAGTTCTTTGATTTGTTCTTCATAAACTTGTAGTTCTTTAAATATGTTCCAAATTGTGTTTTTGATGTCTGTGTCCTGGGGCATCCCCAGAGGGATCCCACTGCAGGAGTCTTCCATAGGGTTGGTAACACTTGGCATGGGATTATGCTGCCCCTTTCAAGTGTTGTCTCTTCTTCGTGATCCTGGTATATGGGCTTCTCCTTGCCTGTATTCCAATGTGAGTCCTAAATGCCTCTTCACTGTGTTGAAGGCTTGCTTTGCTTGCCTCCTTCAGATGCCTCTTCGTAATCCCAGTTGGCGGGCGGGAGGGGGGGTACTCTTCAGCCCGCACCCTGGTACCTTCTGGTGGCCTCAGGAGATCTCCCACACTGCACTTTTTACACATGTGGGACATCTGAACTCAGATTATTCCGCTTACACAGAAAGAACTCTTACCACTGAGCCATGTCTCTACCCCTGATTGTTAGGTGGTAGCCCACCTAAGTCAGGGGTTCCAGGAAGCCAACTGACACAGAAGTCCTGAGAAATAATTACCCTGGACTGTGCTCCTGCAATCTGAAAAAAGTTCTTGCAATATCCTGCAACCATACCTCACCAGACAACTGAACCAATCCTCAGTCACTCTCAAGATGCTCCTACTGATGTCCCGACTTCCTCATAAACTCACTTCCTTTTGTCCCTGGGTATAGTACTGCCATTTTGGAAACATTCTAATGCTGAACATCCTAATCCTGACAAAGGATTTAGCCAACATGCCTAAAATAAACCTGACTTCCTTTTCATCGGAATCCTGGCATTTTTCTCCTCAAAATGAAGCTGGTCATGGTGGAACATGCCTGTAATCCAAGAGATCAGGTAGTAGACGCAGGAAAATCACATGTTGATGGTGATCCTTGGCAATATAGCAAGTTTGAGGCCAGCCTGGGGTACATGACTCCATGCTTAAAAAGTAAAAATGAAATTATTCCAGGCCTTAAGTTTCGTACCTAAATCTTGCCATGAAAATAAACTAAGATGTATCCCTACTTTAAAAAAAAATGGCAAAATATTTTCCTTGTTTGAAGAAAAGTCTGTATATATGTTCTTTAGACACGGTCTCGTTATATAGCCCTGTCTTGCTTGGACCTCACTGTGTAGACCAGGCTTGCCTTAAACTCACAGATATCTGCCACCTGTCACTACCTCCACAGTGCTGAGACAACTGGGGTTGGTATGGAGTCATACCGTCACAATAAGCTACACCAAAGTTCTCAAGAAAACCTTCAAGTTCCAGGTTCACAGGACTTTTGATGAAAGAAATGTGGAATCCTCCAGGAAATTTCCATGTTCCTTGACTTCTTCCCTCAATGAGTTACCATTGGGGCTCAAGTTTACCTATTAAACTAGGTAAATCTTATACTATTAAAATGGCCTTTTCACAATGGGAGAGAAGTAGTTTTAATGCAGGGTGCTTTGAAAGGAAGAAAAAAGAAATGATTTAGTGATGAAATAAATATGGCCATCCATCCTTAAATGAAGTTGAACAAGCTACTATTTTTCTGTTGTTTCTTTGGCATGCTTTTGAAAACATGAGTTTCTCTAGCATTTGACTTTCTTAGCTCAGTCCCTGCAAGTGTAAAATAGTAGACATGCCTTCACAGAATTATTCATCAGTGGAGTCTACACAATACATACTAATAATCTGAAAGGAGAGCTCCTCAAATTAACTGCAATATTAAGACCAGAATGCCCTCATTACTTGTGTAAAGATGCTTTACTGAGCTCAAGGCCAAAAGAATCATGGCTGGCAGTCCTTGTTTATCTTGTGTTTTTGTAAAACTACCATTGAAATTTTTTTTTAAATTGCTCTATTACATTTATTTATTTTTCTGTTTGTGTGTGTGTGTGTGTGTGTGTGTGTGTGTGTGCATGAGCACAATGAGGAGGTCAGAGGACAACTTTCAGTAGTAATCTCTCCCTCTATACCACATGTTCCCAGAGATCCAGCATAGGCTTGGCACCCAGCACCTTTACCCACTGAGCAAAGTGGAACGTAAGGACACACAGACCAGGATGGCCTTTGAATTTTACATACAGTTCATGGCATACTCATGCCCTAACACATATCAAACACACACACACACACACACACACACACACACACACACACACACACATACACAAAGAGAGAGAGACAGACAGACAGAAAGAGAGCCACACACACACAGAACACATACAAATAAAATGATATAAAGAAAAACATAAACAAAAACCTACAACTCTATATGGACCATAGAAATAGCAGAGGCAGGGCTGGAGACATAGCCTAGTGGTTAAGAGCACTGACTGCTCTTGCAGAGGATCGGGGTTCGATCCCCAGCACCCACATGGCGGCTAAGAACTGTCTGTAACTCCAATTCCAGGAGAACTCCAGTTCCAGGGGAATCTGAGACCCTCTTCTGACCTCCACAGCTTTGCACGACACGGGTGCACAAACCTGCATGCAGACAGTACATTCATATACATACAAAAATAAATAAAATTAAAAAAAGAAATAGCAGAGGCTTGTGAATTTCATGTATACACTTGCATAAGAGAGAAACTATCAAAATGTTAGGAAAATGCATTCCTTGCACTTTGTACTTTGGCGTTCTGCCATTCCATGCTACTTGGGGACTTGTACAGATGTGGATATTTACCTTCAATTGTCAATAGTGAGGCAGCAGGGCCCTGCACTCTATCATGGTGAAACTTGTATTTTACCTATTGCATGTTAGTATTGATACACATTCATCTAAATAAACACAGAGCAGAGCAGTGGTTCTTAACTTCCAAATGAACAATTGACCGGAGACACACTTATTACAAATCAGAGGTCTGCTGGTCATGGTAATTGTTAAACCGATTCCAAATGATAGATTTCACTCCTATGAAATTGCATATCTCTGTCAGGGTGGAGCAACCACAAATATATGCTTTATTTCTCTGCCTGTGCACTGGGACATTCATTAAAATGCATTCAGCTTCTCTTTAATTTGTAAACGGAGCAAGCAGTCAATAAGTGTCTCTGAAACCTATTTATTTACTCACTTTTATAGCTGGTTTGCAGTGCCATATCCCCACAGGAAATAGATACTTCTTTCTCACCCTCAATTACGTTAGTGTAATTTTGAACACTTTCTAGCTGTGAAAGTCTCAACAAAAACTGAGCATCCATTTTGTTTACCATTATTTCATTTCTATCCTCTGTTTCTATTTAAGATAAAAATCATGTGTAGAGGGGACTGAAGAGATGGTTCACTGGTTAAAGTACTTGCCATGAAAGTATGAAAGCCAGCATTCAGATTCCTAGAGACCATATAAAGCCAGTTCAACAGCTCCTGTCTGTAATCCCAGTAGCCTGTTATATGTTGCAATAAAAGAGGTGGAAAGCAAGGAGGAGATGTTGTTCTTTGCCCTCTACATGCCTGTGTGACAAACACACATACTCACACACAAACAGGCTTTTAGAAATTGCACATATACATACATACACTGTAAAAAAAATTGAGGTTAATTTTATTTTATATAAATACTTCTGTCAACTAAAATACTTAAAATGAAGTCATGTTCCTGTTAAAGATTCTACATGACTGACTGACCAATTAGAGCTTCTGTGATTAAAAAGTTGAGGTGTTGCATAGTCACAGCCAGATTACCTTATGGCTATTTTTTTTTAATTTATTCTTGTATGTGTATGAACGTACTGTGTGCATGTAGGTTTGTGCACCTGTGTTGTGAAATGCCGCGGAGGTCAGAAGAGGGCGTCGGATTCCCCTGAAACTGGAGTTAAAGACGATTCTCAGCCACCTTGTGGGTGCTGGGGATCGAGCCCAGGTCTTTTGCAAGACGAGTCAGCGCTCTTAACCGCTAGGCCATCTCTCCAGCCCTCCTTATGGCTATCTTTGCACTCTGAATTACCATTTATTACCCACTCTGTGTAACATCCAGCCTTATGGCTATTATGTAAATACTTTTAGGAGATATAACTAGACTCCTGACTCACATCAATACAATAGTGAATAATGACATCCTGTCATCTGCTAAGTGTTAGATTGGGCGGGGGCAAAGCCAAGATGGCATAGACCGAAAGACCTTCCTATCTTTTCCGGTCAGGCAAAATTCCCACGAGACCTCTGGACCTGAGACCTCTGGCCTGGTTTAATTGTCCAGATTCCAATAGGTTACCATCTCCCCTCCCCCCTGTAAAAGGCTCTCCCTGCCTCTCAGAAGCATGCTTTTCAAGGTATTCAGGATGGCCAGCGGCCATGAGTGAGTGAGAGAGAGAGAGAGATCGAAAATCCTGGAATAAATGCCTACCTTTATCTACTTATTAATTCTGACTGATTCGGCCTTTTCTTAGCGTTGGTTATACTTCTCACTAACCTCTGAGGTTTGTAGCAGAGTTTCTCCCACTTTATTATGACCTGCTTACTTGATGTCTCCAACCAATACATTTGAAAAATATTTTGATTCATGACTTTCTTTGTTCAGTAACATAAAAACTCCTTGAAACAGTTATCATGTTGGAACATGATTCTTGGAGCATTCTGGATTTTCATTCCTGAGGCATGCTCACATATAATTAGTCTCAGAATAAATTATCTCTTACTCCATTTGAGGCAAAAGTTTTTTGTGTTGAGAACCATGTCTTCTTTCAGAGAAGCAGTTTGGGACTATAAATACATTTGAGTGAGGAAGAAAATGCCAATCAATATTTTTGTTTATTGCTTTTATGTTTGACATCTAAAAGTTATTCATTATTTATCTTCCTTCTGAAAGCATTTTCCTTTCTATCTATGCAATGACACAGCCTATCAGGGAATTTTATACAATCAAGACAAAGATGATGTTTTTGTTTCTCTTTTATGTAAAGAGTTGGAATGCTCTGGGAAAAAGGAGAGTTTAGGAGCATATTACAGTTGGTGCTCTCGCATCTGGATGTTTACGTATTATTTAGATTTTTACATATGGACAAAGGCACTTTGCCCTTAAACCTATAAAAAAATGACACCTAATGTAAAGCCTACTACGTGAATCCTAGTTTGACCAAGTCACACATGCATCTACATGTGTCTAAAGTATACCCACCTCCTTCCCCTTCTCTTCTCATACCCCCAACCCACTCTTGGTTTGAAACCCTCAGACCTGAGCCACTGGTCATTTAGATGGTCTCTGACTATTCTTGAACTCTTTACAGCGCTGTCTGCCCATTCCTCAAAAAGAGTTGAGAAAACTGCACAGATCGAAACATAGAAGAGGATCAGAGCTCACGTAATACCTCCTGAAGCGCAGGTACTGGGGCATAGGCTAAAGAGCCGCCACCCAAAACTGGGATTACGAAGGCATCTTGAGGAGGCAAGCAAAGCAAAGAAAGCCTTCAACACAGTGAAGAGGCATTTGGGACTCACATTGGAATACAGGAAAGGAGAAGCTCTTATGTCAGGATCATGAAGAAGAGACAATATGGGAAAGGTGCTGCATAATCCCACACCAAGCTATACAAACCCTGTGGAATATTCCTACAGTGGGATCCCCCTGGGGATGGGTCAGGACACAGATGTCAGAAACACAATCGTGAACATACTTAAAGAAATGCAAGATTATAAACAGCAAATCAAAGAATTAAGAAAAGAGAAATAAGAACTCAAGAAGGAAGTGGAAACACTGAAAAGATCCCACGTTGAAAAAGATAAGGAAACCAACAGCGAAGCACTTAAAGTGAAAGGATGGGAAAAAAATATTCCAAGCAAATGGTACCAAAAAGAAAGCAGGTGTTGCTAATTTAATATCAGACAAAAGAGATTTCAAAATAAAAGAAAACAGAAGAGACAAAGAAGGCCATCACATTTTTATCAAAGGAACAACCCACCAAGAAGATTTCATAATTATGAATATATATTCACCAAACTCTGGTGCACCAAACTTTATAAAGACAATTCCCTAGGACCACAAGTCACACACTAACCCCAGTTCATTCATAGTAGGGGACTTCAGTACCCCACTGAGCCCTTTGGACAAGTCAACAGGACAAAGAATAAACAGAGAGACATCTGAACTGAATGATATGATACAACAAATGGACCTCATAGACCTCTACCGAATATTCCAGAGAATACACTTTCTACTCAGCAACCCATGGAACTTTCTCCAAAATCGACCACATACTCGGGCACAGAAGAAACCTCAACAAATACAAAAAGATTGAAATAATTTCATGCATTCTATCAGATCACAGTGCAATAAAGCTCAACATCAACACCAGGACAAGCCCCACTGCCTACAAAAACACATGGAGACTAAACAACACACTCTTGAATAATGAATGGGTCAAGGAAGAGATAAAGAAAGAAATAAAAGCATTCCTGGAACTGAATGACAATGACAATAAAACACAACAAATCCTATGTGATACTTTAAAAGCAATCCTAAGAGGGAAGTGTATAGCCCTGGGTGCCTACATTAGAAAAACAGAAAGAGGACGGGTGAATGATATAACACTGCAGGTAAAAGCACTCGAGAGGCAACAACAGATGAACCCTAAATGCAACAGACAGGAAAAAATAACAAAAATCAGAGCTGAAATCATTGAAATAGAAACAAAGAAAACCATACAAAAAATCAATGAATCCAAAAGTTGGTTCTTTGAGAGAATAAACAAGAGAGACAGGCCTCTAGCCCACTTACACAAAAGAAAGAAGGAACAACTCCAAATCAATAGAATCTGTGATGAAAGGGGAAAGATCAAAACAGACAATGAAAAATCCAGAAAATCATACCAGAATACTTCAAAAACATATACCCTACCAAGTTTAAAAACCTAGAAGAAATGGATGAATATCTGCAATCCTGGGAATCACCAAAGCTCAACCAAGAAGAGATCGACAGCTTAAACAGACCCATAATTTATGGAGAAATAGAGGATGTAATAAGAAACCTCCCAACTAAAAAAAGCACAGGCACAGATGGTTTCATGGCAGAATTCTATAAAACATTTCAAAAAGATCTACAACCCTATTACTGAAATTGTTCATAAGGATACAAACAGAGGGTATTCTCCCAAATTCCTTCCATGAAGCCAGCATCACTCTACTACCAAAACCAGGCAATGATACACCTAAAAAGGAGAACTATAGACCCATCTCCCTAATGAACACAGATGCCAAAATTCTAAACAGGATACTAGCAAATTGCATACAGACTCACATCAAGAAGATCAACCATCCTGACCAACTTGGATTCATACAAGAGATGCAGTGATGGTACAACATATGAAAATCAATAAACATCATAAAGCACATAAATGGAATGAAAGACAAAAACCACACCATCATCTCAATTGATGCTGAAAAACTACCAAAACCAGGCAATGATACACCTAAAAAGGAGAACTATAGACCCATCTCCCTAATGAACACAGATGCCAAAATTCTAAACAGGATACTAGCAAATCGCATACAGACTCACATCAAGAAGATCAACCATCCTGACCAACTTGGATTCATACAAGAGATGCAGTGATGGTACAACATATGAAAATCAATAAACATCATAAAGCACATAAATGGAATGAAAGACAAAAACCACACCATCATCTCAATTGATGCTGAAAAAGCCTTTGACAAAATCAAGCATCTCTTCATGCTTAAAGTCCTAGAAGGAATTGGATTGGAGGGATCATTCCTCAATGTAATCAAAGCCAAATACAGGAAAACCACAGCCAATATCATCCTAAGTGGGGAAATGACAGAAACATTTCCTTTAAAAGTAGGAACTCAGCAAGGCTGCCCTCTGTCACCACTTCTCTTCAATATAGTGCTTAAAACACTTGCTAGAGCAATAAGGCAAGAAAAGGAATTTAAAGGAGTACTAATTCGAAAAGAGGAAGTCAAGATATCCCTATTTGATGATGATATGATTGTTTATTTAAGGGATGCTAAAACCTCCACCAGAAAACTCATAGAAACGATTAACAGCTTCAGTAAAGTGTCAGGATACAAAGTTAACCTAAAAAAATCAATGGCCTTTCTTTACACCAACAACCAGCAACTGGACAAAAGAATTCAAGGAGACCCTCCCACTCACAATAGCCTCAAAAACAATAAAATACCTAGGAACAAACCTAACCAAAGACAACAAAAATCTCTATAACAAAAATTTTAAACCCTTAAAGAAAGAAATTGAAGAAGATCTCAGAAGATGGAAAAACCTCCCATGCTCATGGATTGGGAAAATTAACATTGTAAAAATGTCTATTCTACCAAAACTCTTGTATAGATTTAACACAATCCCAATTAAAATCCCCAAGAGTTTCTTCACAGGCTTGGAAAAAAGTCCTTAAATTCATCTGGAAAAACAAAAGACCCCAAATAGCCAAAATAACCCGAGTGAAAAGAGCAACACGGGGGGAATCACTATACAAGACTTCAAACTATATTACAAGGCTATAGTCATAAAAACTGCCTGGTACTGGCACAAAAACAGACCTGTTGACCAACGGACCAAAACCTAAGATCCAAACTTGAGAACATAAAAGTTCAGCCATCTCACATTTGACAAGGGGTACAAGAAGTCACAATGGAGAAAAGACAGCATCTTCAGCAAGTGGTATTGGCAAAACTGGATCACCACTTGTAGAAGAATGAAATTAAACCCCTTCCTCTTGCCCTGTACAAACGTCAACTCCAGATGGATTAAAGACCTCAACCTGAAGCCCCAAACTCTGAAGGTTATAGAAGAAAAAGTTGGCAGCAGACTACAAGACAAAGGCATAGGAAAAGACTTCATAAATCAGAGAGCAGCTGCACAAGAATTAAGGTCGACAATTGACAAATGGGACCTCATTTAACTCAAATATTTCTGTACCTCAAAAGAAACAATCAAGGAAGTGAAGAGAAATCCCACAGAGTGAGAGCATAACTTCACCACAGAAACATCTGAAAAAGCCTTGATTTCCAGAATATATAAAGTACTCAAAAAACGAAGCAAACAAATGACCCACTCAATAGATAGAACAAAATGCTGAACAGAGAGTTCACAAGTGAGGAATTAGAGATGGCTGAGAATCACCTTAAGAAGTGTTGAACAGGGGCTGGAGAGATAGCCTAGCGGTTAAGAGCGCCAAGTGCTCTTGCAGAGGACCTGGGTTCAATCACCAGCACCCACATGGCAGCTGAGAACCATCTGTAACTCCAATTCCAGGAGAACTCCAGTTCCAGGGGAATCCAACACCCTCTTCTGACCTCCGCAGCATTGCATGACACAGGATCACAAACCTACATGCAGACAGTACAGTCATACACATAGAAAAAAAAAAAAAAAAAAAAAAAAAAAAAAAAACAGGCTGACCTTGAACTCACAAAGATCCTCCTGCTTCTGCCTCCCAAGTGCTAATATTGGGGCTGGAGAGATGGCCTAGCAGTTAAGGAAGCGTTACCGCTCTTGCAGAGGACCCAGGTTCGATCCCCAGTACCCACATTGCAGCCAAGAACCATCTGAAACTCCAATTACAGGAGAACTCCAGTTCCAGGTGAATCTGAGACCCTCTTCTGACCTCCGCGGCATTGCACAACACAGGTGCACAAACCTGCATGCAGACAGCACATTCATACACATAAATGAATAAAAAATTAATAATTTTTTTTAATTTGAAAAAAAAAGAAGTGTTGAACATCACTAATCATTAAGGAAATGCAAATCAAAACTAATTTATGATATCATCTTACTCCTATAAGACTGGCTAGGATCTAGCGGTTAAGAGCGCCTACCGACTCTTGCAGAGGATCCTTAGTTCGATCCCCAGCACCCACATGGCCCGAGCCGAGAACCGTTCTGAAACTCCAACTCTAGGAGAACTCCAGCTCCAGGGAATCCCAACACCCTCTTTCTTCTGACCTCTGCGGCATTGCACAACACGGGTGCAACAAAACTTGCATGCAGACAGTACATTCATACACATACAGAAATAAAATAAAATATAAAAAAAAAAAGACTGGCTAGGATCAAGAAAAAAATAAATATCCAATGCTGGAGAGGTTGTGGGGAAGGGAACACTCATCCACTGCTGGTGGGAATGTAAACTCATAAAGACCACTATGGAAAACAGTGTGGAGAACCCTTGGAAGACTTGGAATGAGCTTTCCACCCGACCCAGCCATACCCTTCGTAGGCATGTACCCCCAAGACTCACCCCACTATGGAGATACATGCGCGGCCATGTTTATTTCCGCTCTCTTCACAATAGCAAGGAGCTGGAACCAACCCAAATGCCCCTCAACTGATGATTGGATAGAGAAAGTGTGGTACATCTACACATTGGAGTTCTATGCAGTAGTAAAGAAAGATGACATCATAAGCTTTGCAGGAAAATGGTTGAAGCTAGAAGCTATCATGCTGAGTGAAGTAACACAGTCCCAGACAAACAACGAATGGTATCCCTCATCTGTGGATGCTAGTGCCAATTACCTAGTTATAAGTATTTCTTGTGCAGAGCCCCTTGAGCTTTTGTCCAAGCAGTTGGGAGTGATGCATATTGGAAAAACAAAACAACAGCAATAACAACAACAGCAACAGCAACAACAGAAAAGGACTGAGTCCAAGAACTGAACTGAAACAGTGAACTTCTGCTCAAAACAGTCAACTTCCACAATGAGAATATCGAGAAAGACTGAGAAAGAGATGAAAAGCATGTTTGGCAGAATGCATGGCTCTGGTGGGGTGGGGGAGGGGGAACACGGGTCTGATTTGATAATCTTGTGCAAAATATATATTAAAAATAAATAAAGAAATAAGAAAAAGAATACAGATGTGAAGAGCAGAGAGAGAGAGAGAGAGAGAGAGAGAGAGAGAGAGAGAGAGATTCTCCATAGATAAGAAAAAAAGAAACATAATAGCATGAAAGTTTCAAACAAGCAGCTCCTTTCCTTGATTCTTCACAGTTCATGATCTCTCTCCTGGCCTCTACTCCTGCCTTGATCCTGTGGTCAAGGATACTACCACCTAAAGCTGGTGCTAAGATAATTGAGCTTGAACCTCTTACATACAATTCCCACAAGGATGCACTTGGTCCTTGAGTTCCATCTCTTTCTTTCCCCACCCTCTCTTACGATCATATTTGCATCAGGCTAAATATGATCAACTTTAGGTAGATGAACAATTATTTTCAACCCGTTAGCTCACTTTACAAAGTAGAGTCATACACAGTATGAACAGGATTTTAAATCTGAATGTAATGTCAGATGAATATCAGTTCTACCTTCAAAGTTCCCCAACATCTTCCTCTATGACATTCCATGCCATATCCTGTATTTGTTGAAATGAATCATCTCATTATTATATTATTATAATAATAATTGATAGTATTTTATACTATCAATTTTTTTTTTATTTTCCATAGTGGGGCATTGAACCCATGGTCTTGTTTTTGTTAGGCATGTTACCATTAAACTACATTCATACCTCAGTTTTTTTTTTTTTAATTGAGATTAGAGTCTTACTAAGTCGACTAGGCTGGGCATATACTGCGGAGTACAGGCAGGTCTTGAATTGGTATTCCTTTTACCTCAGCCTTGGGTTATAAATACATGGCACCATGTCTTAAAGGTTTATGTTTCTTTCATGGCAATGTGGAGCCATTGAAATCTGGTGTGGTTCACATAAAGCCAAGGCTTTACAAATGAGCTATGCTGTTAAGCAGAGATTTCTGTCTTAAAATCAACACTTTGGGGCTGTGGTGGTAGCTCTGCTAGAAATGTGCTTGCAAGCATGTATATGATGATCTGAGTTTGCTCTCCCAGAAGCCACATAGAAGAGCCAGGCATGTGGGCATGCACTTGCAATCCCAGCACTAGGGAGCCACAGTTAGAAAGCATCTCCAGAGCTTTATTACCATCCAGCCCAGCTTACTTCCCAAGCTCCAGGAGAGTGTGAGGCCCTGCATCAAAAAGCCAAGTGGGGGCTGGAGAGATGGCCCAGCGGTTAAGAACACTGATTTCTCTTGCAGAGGACCCGAGTTCTATTCCCAGCATCCACAGGGCAGCTAATTACCATTCTTAACTCCAGTTCCAGGGAAATCTGATGCCCTCTTCTGACCTCCGAGGCATTGCACAACACGAGTGCGCCAACCTACATGCAAACAGTACATTCCTACACATAGAAAATAATAAATAAAAAAAAAGCCAAGTGGACAGATTGTATCTGAGGCATGACATCTGAATTTGACCTCTGGCCTCTGCAAACATCTCCAGAACTTTCTTACCATCCAACTCAGCTTACTTCCTGAGCTCCAGGAGAGTGTGAGACCCTGCATCAAAAAGCCAAGTGGGTAAATGGATGTATTCCATCATCTTGTTTATGTCATGGAAGATTTTTCTCTCTCCTTCAACTATAATCGACATTTTTGCTGTGCCACATATTTATTTTGTACTTGTCATTGAGGGGAAATGATGTTGCTTCCATTTCTTAGCTATCATGAAGAGAGCATCAACAAACATGCATGTGCAAGGATGTCTGTTATAGGATGTGTCCTTTGGGTATATGCCAGGGAATATTATAATAGGGTCACATGAGAGATTCATGTTTAGTTTGTTAAGAGTTCTCCACACTGCTTTCCATAGTAGTTGTACTACTTTGCAATCCCACCAGCAGTGAACAAGTGTTCCCCTTTCCTCACATCCTCTCCAGCATTTGGTATCATTTGTTCTCCTGACTTGGATAAGATGGAATCTTAAAGTGGTTTTAATTTGCATTTCCCTAATGAACACTTTTTATGTATTTTATTTATATACTTAATTTTTCCATGTTTTTATTGTTATTAAACTTTTTCCATAAGTCATACATAATTTCCTTATTGAATCTAGCGTCCCTTCCCTTTCTATGCCCCCTGCTCCACCCAAGTTCCTGCACTCTGCCATACATGTCCTGCATCTTTTTCTGAGTCTTTCCAGAGTTTTTTATCTGTTCTTTTGTTGTTGTTCTCTCCAAATTGTATTGCTATATATACATATATATACACACATAGTTATATATATATACATACATATACATATCACTTGAATTGGAGGACTTTTTCCCTAAAAGATGTCATGTTTTCCTTAAGGAAGTGACCCCAATGTGGAGCAAAAGTGCAGGATTGATGATGGTTTGGGATTGCCAAGGAGGAACCTTTGAGTATTTTTTAAAATTTTATGTGTATGAGTGTTATGTCTGCATACATGTAAGTATACCCTTGTCATGCAAGGCCTCCAGAAGTCAGAAGAGGGCACCAAATCCTCTGGAACTGGAGCTACCAATGGTTGTTACTTGCCATGTGGGTACTAGGAATTGAACCCTGGTCCTCTGCAAGAGCAGTCAGTGTTTTTTCCTGCTGAGCCATGTCCCTAGCCCCTTGAACACTTGTTAAGGTGTTTCTTAACCATCTTCATTTAACTAAAAAGTTTATGCACAACAAACGAAACAACTAAGGGAATGAAGAGTAAACATACAGAGTGTGAGAAAATCTTCACCAGCTATATATCTGAGAGGGGTTCGACAGCCAGAATAGATAAAGGAATCAAAAAACAAAGAATCAAGAAAACAAATGACATAATTAAAAACTCTCTCTGAACAGAGATAATTTTTAATTATGTCATTTAAATTATTGGATATATATATATATATTATAAATTTTATAATCTATGTTAAGGACCTGAAATTTTTATCTTATAAGAAATTGGACTTTATAAGTAGCAGTAGCATGGTGATTTTCTGTCATTTTTGTAAAAGTATAAGAAAATTTATTATGAAATAGAAGAGGTCCGTATTAATTTTGAAGATCCTAAAACACAGCCCAGCAGGGGGACTGGAGAACACAAACATATTTTAGTAACGAAGTAAAGAAGTAGGATTGACAAGATTTGGCAATTGATTGAGGTAAAAAATGAATAGAAAGAAATTGAAGAAACAAATGTTGATCTAAGATAATAATTAAATAATTATGCCATTTGTTGCAATTGTTATTGCAAATATGATGTGGAGAATTTTTTTCAATTTTATAATAGCTTAAAATAAAATTATAAAAGCACCCAAAAAAAAAAAAAAAGCCAAGTGGACAGATTTTATCTGAGGCATCACATGTGAATTTGACCTCTTGCCTCTGCAAACACACATGCATGTGCCATGTTCCTGAACACAGAAAGATCACATACATATACCTGTATATGTTGTAAAGTCAGTGGAGAGGCCATGCACTAAACCTCGTGGATTTTTAAAGGAGGATTTAATCTAATTACAACACCAGGCAGACACTCAACTTGGGAGGAATGTGGCCAGGAGCTGTGGGTTACAGGGCTTTTTATAAGTAAAACAGCCAATCCATGTTTAGCATCACAGTTAAAGTTACCAATAAAGGGGAAGCTCGCAAAGCATCAAGCCAATTACAGAAGCAAGAAACAACAGTTAAAGTTTGTGGGTACTCCACAGAGGTTTGTGGCGGGGCCCACTTAATCCCAGGACGACCCATGTGGAAACCATGTGCAGGAAAGCACACCACGTGTACGCAGGTTGAGGTTCAAATACAGAGAGAGATTTTATTGCAAAAATGTCTGGTTATATAGTGAACGTGACTCAATTCTCAGAGCCAAATCCTAAACATTTTCGTCCCTATATCCCACCCCATGGGTGTGGCCAAGGAGGTCCCATTGACTTAGAATGCTACATATCTTCATTAAGTTTTCCCACAAAAGTTAACCAATCAAGAAAAAGTGCCCCAAGCAAGCAAACCAGTCATTCCTAGAATGACTCAGGGGAAATGGCTTAATGGTATCTGAGAACACTATCCCTGAGTTTTTATAATCCTCTATCTCAATAATCATTTATCTTAGTATACACACAAAAAAATAAAATAAACAGAAGGTTTGTCATGCTCCCACAAAATTCCTCCTTCTACTATGTCAAGGAAAACATGGAAAGAAATTTTTCAAAGATTTGTATCCCCAGAAATACAATATCTGCCCTTTTAAATATGTTAGTGATGAACATTTATTTGAGTGTAAATTGATTTTATAAAAATGGATCTTTAATTTGTAGTTGTATAAAAAACTCTTAATTTTGTGAAATCATTTCTATCCACCTGGTAGACTTTAAATGTAGCTGAAAAGATGATAAACTCAAGCACATCTAACCATTCTATTTGAGGCCCCTTGTGTAAAATAAATGTCCTAAGATATTTTAAATGAGTTTTCTTATTGGAAAGCTACTTATTGCGCAATAAAATCTTCCTGAATACTTCTTTTCTGAGACTTTTCTGAGAAAAAGTAAATAACTGAATAAAATAAATAGACTGAAGTAACACGGCATCCCAATGTAAAAACAAGTACCTGTATTCCATCGGATAATTTTCCTTCACTTTTTTAATTTAGTGAAGGATTTTTATGAAGGGGAGAAGGTCCCTCCTACAGGGTCCTTGGTCTCATTAACAAAAGAATTCATGGACAGGCTTACATGGAAACTTTAGGACAATTTTATTGGAGTTTAAGGACAAATCCTCAGGGAACTCAAGCCATAAATATTAGCAGTCACAGAGGAGGATGATGGAGGGGAGAAGGAAAATAAAAACATGAAGTTGTGGTGGATTAGAGTCTTCAAGGAGGTTAGACACAGCACAGTGGTTGACTGACAGCCATGTGGCAAGGAGAAGGGAACTTTGGAGAGAAAGCAAAGAGCTCTAAGATGTTGGGGTATCCCAAAGCATTGGGAGGATCAAAAGGAGATGTTACACCTTTCAGAAGAAGTCAGAAAAGCGGAGGAGAATTACAAACACCTCATGTCTGTAATGGGGTTCATAAAAACTGCACTGATGTGGGGATTCCATACAGGAAAACTTCACCATGTCATTAATGCATTACATATTCTCCCCATTTCTTGAGCATAACTGAAAATGACCCCTTCCCCTTTTATAAGGGCAGTCCTGACCAGGTGATTGATCTGGAAAAACTAGAAAGTTAAGCTTCAAACCAAGCCAGAGTTTTTCATTCTCCAGTTACTAAACTTTGCCCAGGAGGTCTTTTTGCTACTATAACTCTTTGCCTTGGGCACCTTTTGTTGGTGATATTATGCAAGAATTTGAAAAGGGTTTCTTTTAGCAATATCCATATCTCTCTAATGAAGAAAAGCTTTACTGGGGAGGCTTAATCTGCAAAGCTCAACTTCTGACTCCACAGGAAAGCATGTCTCTTGAAAAGAAGAGTCTTTCAATTCTTGTCTTATTCAGAATCTGCAGAGCAAGAATAAATACTTCTTAATTTAGACAAAGGTATTTTTCAAGTAACTATCTCAAATTAATCCTCTGGAGTAGGCATTAGTGCTTTCCTCTATCTTAAATAAATTTGTTACACAGAAAAGCCGTGATGAAAAATAGCTGTAGATTTAACAAAGTGAGTTTCACATTGCAAAGCGGAGTCTCATTTGTGATATAAAAGATGCCAAGTTGGGCCAGAGAGATGGCTCAGCAAATAAGAGTGCCAACTGCTCTTGCAGAGGACCTGGGTTCAATTTCTAGCATCCTCATGGCTTAAAATGAAGTCGGGTGTGGTGCCATTAATCCCAGCACTTGGGAAGCAGAGGCAGGAGAATCTCTGTGAGTTCAAGGCCAGCCTCATCTACATAGTGAGTTTCAGGCCAGCAGGGGCTATATGGAGACCCTGTCTCAAAAAATAAAACAACAAAAAGATGCCAAGTTGAGTGAATCATGCCAGCTATAGTCAGTGACCTTATTTTTTTAATATTTTTCCTATGTTGGGAATATAATTAACAGCAAGTTAGCTTCATCTCCCACTTGTTATTTCTTCTGGTGTTGATGGTGAATAATGAATTAGTGATGTATTTTTATCTACTTATCTTTCTATTTCATATGTAATTCACTAATATATTGATAGCTTGTCTCATTATACAATGTTCCACAGTGTTAAGATTTATTAAGAAGAGCCATTGAGGCAGCTCATTATGTAAAGCACTTGTTGGTAAACCTGGCAGCACACACATAGGCATACACAAATAAATAAGTAAAGAAAATAATGTAAATGATTCAAGAATATCAAGGTATCTTGTTGAGAGTGACAGAGACTTTCTTGGCTCTGCTGTGGTTAGCTTGAGAGGCTAAGTTCCTGTTAGGTTGGCCTGTGGGCAAAAAGCCAACATGACATAGAGCAGAAGGACCTTTCCTTCATTTCTGCTCTGGAGCTTGAGTTTGCCCACAAAGGATCACCGGATGGAGTTCCAAATTCCCATGAGACCACTGGACCTGATTGGCTGATTCCAACACCACACCATCTCCCCTCCCCTGACCTTTAAAAGTTTTTCCCAGCTCACAGAAATGCGCTTTTTCATGGCCCTCCAGATGGTAGTGGATTCACCTGAAAGAAAGTGCATTTCTTGGAATCAATGCCTACCTTTATTTACTTTTAATTCGGATTGATTCTGCCTTATCCTTAACATTGGTTATACTTCTCAATTCGTGGCCCTATGGGGAGGGGATATTTTTCCTCAGCCCAAGAGGCCCATGGTCCTTGTAGCTTGGAGGACACACCTCTCCATTCCCTAAGCACCCGGATTTGACCTGGAGTAAGTCTACTCCCTGCTGCCACATTTCTGCTGTCCAGAGCCCCTTGCCTAAGCCATTGCAAGTCCAGGGCAAGCTCTCTTTCCCCTGTCTCTGGGTCCAACCCACAGATGCTCCAGGACATTAGTTCACTGGACCCAGGGTCCGCTGGCTGTTTTAGGGGAAGAGTGCAGAACCAGGTTTTGTGGTGAAAGGTCTTGCTGTATTTGAGACATCTATCCCAAGTCTCTCTCATGGCTCCCCCACTGCCAGGTGTCTGGGGTACATTGGAGGGTGCTTCTCTACACCCCGTGATGTCCAGGCTTGGAAACGGACAAGTCGGGGGTAAAACCTACCCATCACCAGACATTTATTTTTTCTAAACTAACTGTATGTAGGCAATCCAGGATCCTCTCTCTCTCTCTCTCTCTCTCTCTCTCTCTCTCTCTCTCCACCTCCCCATCTCTGATCTCTCCTCCACCATCCCTATGCCTGATTCAAACTCTGTGGAAGGTCACCATTTTATCTAATCACATGACCCCCATTCCCCGACTGCTAATCACATGGCATGAATGCATTTACCAGCAAGATTAACAAATTAATTCCAAAATGTCCACTATTGGAGTTTTACAATTGTATGACTATGTTTCTTTTTTTTTAATTTTTTCTATTTATTTTTGTATGTGTATGAATGTACTGTCCGCATGTAGGTCTGTGCACCCGTGTCGTGCAGTGCCGCGGAGGTCAGAAGAGGGTCTCGGATTCCCCTGGAACAGAAGTTCTCCCAGAATTGGAGTTACAGACGGTTCTTAGCCACCATGTGGGTGCTGGGGATCGAACCCCGGTCCTCTGCAAGAGCAGTCGGTGCTCTTAACTGCTAGGCTATCTCTCCAGCCCATGACTGTGTTTCTAATTTTCCATATTAGCTTTCGTCACAGGATTGCTGCTTAAGCTACTGGCTTTTAACAATCACTGTTTTGTTTTTGTTTTTATTGTTTCATTAAATTAGCAGGTAAACCCAACACCTATTTAGACACAGGTGAGCCCTGTGCATGTGTCCCACTTACACTAACCCACAATTTTGCAAGCTTTTGCTGCTGTGAGCCAGGCTTCCGTGGCTAAATCTGGCCCCATTCCCTTGCAGTTTCACTGTGAGAACTGATCAGCATATTTGTGTGATTAAGTCATGTACGTGTCTGTCCAAGCTGTCTGTGTGTTTACTGTTTCCTGCATGTTAACTGTTACATGTGTATTAACCGTTTCATGTATGAGTCTGTAATGTGTCTGTCTAAAAAATAAGTGGCTACTTCTAGTACTTCTAGGTTATATTGAGCACAATACCTATAATATTCAAAGGCCAAAATGAACCCAGGTTCCTTAAGTTATCTGTTTAAGACTAAATTTGAATTCCAAATTATGTAGGCTGTTTCTTCCAAACTGACTGTTTTAAGGTATTTTACTGTATGTGCCACAATTGCTGAATTATTTGTTTTGCACTGCCTCAGTAGGACTGAATGTCTCCTCTCTCCCCGTCCTTTAGTTTCTTCTTTGATGTATCTGTAAGTAATTCTGTTTTATAAAATGTATGGTACTAGCATGATAAAGAAACTTCATTGGCCAGTTTGGCCATCTCAGCCTTGAGAATGCCAAGAAACTGGTTGGGGCTGCATGCAGTAAATGACATCTACAATGTCTGAATGAGAGCATTTCCATGTATGTGCCTCTGCTCAGTACACTTTTATAAACTACCATCACCAAAATTAATTATTAGATCCTTATTCCACAGCTGGAGATTCTTAGTACTGTATGACCTGGGGACAGAAAGATTAGGTTTTACTTCTAGGGATCACATAGGACAGTCCAAATGAAACCAATTTTTGGTGAGCTTAATTTAAGTCTATTTCCTCTCTGCTGAAGACATGCAAAAATACCCCTCCCACCCCCCACCCCCTGCTTCTTTCATTCCTTCTGTAATTCAGAATTTATTAAGGACATGGTCTCCCAGACTCCCATGCAGGATTTGTTGAAAAATGGCTTTGATGGTATTTAATATCTGAGAAGGGGCAGCTGAGTCCTCCCAACAGGCTATGCTAGAAGAAAAGACTATGCTCCACGTGCAAGCCCTGGTAGCTACTCTGAGGCAAAAGACATTCCAACATTCCTGCAGTGGGACAGTCAGGGCTCCATCAAGCCCTATCCCAAAGGGGCCCAGCCTAAGTTTGTTCCACCAGGAGTCTGCTTCAAGTGTGGCAAAGGAGGTCACTGGGCTAGAAACTGCCCAAACCCCAAGCCATCCACCATGCTGTGTTCTCTCTGCCAGAGCTCTACCAGCAGCCTGGCCATTCAAAGTCTAAGTGCCTGGATGTGGCTCATCCTCTGTGCCATCACACAGTGGTCCAGCCTCATTGTTCCAGGCACCCCAACCCACTCCAGCCTCTGAATTCCTCAGCCTGGTGGAGGACTGATGGTAGGCAGAATCAGAGACCCCCACTGACCCTTATCCAGCCCAGGCTAATGCTCCAGGTAGTGAGTAAGTCCATCACCTTCCTGTTGGATAGCTGGGCTACATTTCTATACTGACCTCATATTCTGGCCCTACATTTCCCTCATCAATTTCTGTCACAGCAGTGGATGGGAACCCCTCTTTCCTGCAATGGACTCTACCTCTCCCCTGTCTCCTCACTGGTCATTTTTTCAGCCATTCATTTTTAGTCATGTCCGTCTGCCCAGTGACCCTCTTGGGCCGTGACATCCTCAACCACTTCCAGACAACCATGTCTCTGTTCCTCACACCCTCTCAGGACTCTCAATTTCTTTTATCCCTAGTAGCCTCCCAGGTTCCCATCTTGGATTGTACAGCTCCTGCCCTTCCTGATCCTGTCGACCCTCAGGTCTGGGACATTTCCACTGCAGTAATTGCCTCTCACTATCCACGGGTCTTGATATGCCTAAAGAACCCTGCCTCTTTTGCTTCCAGGCCCCAGTTTCGTATCTCTGAAACCCACCGCCATGGGCTCAAGCCTATCATCACCTACCTCCTTTCCCAGGGGCTCCTTATCTCAACTAATTCACCCTGCAATTTCCCCATTCTTACAGTTCGTAAGCCTTCTGGTGCTTATCATCTGGTCCAGGACCTTTGCCTCATGAATGAAGCTGTCATCCTAGTACACCATGTGGTAACTCACCCCTACACCTTATTCTCTAACGTTCCTCCCACAGCCTTCCATTTCACCATCTTGGATCGAAAGGATGCCTCCTTTACTGTGGCCTTACATCCTGACTCATACTTCCTTTTTGCTTTTACGTGGGAGGACCCAGACACGAGGTCTGCAGAATAGCTTACATGGACAGTCCTTCCTCAGGGTTTCTGGGATAGCACACACTTCTTTGGCCAAGCCTTGGCCTGGGATCTCTCCTCCTTTGACTCTGATCTTAACATAGTCTTCCAGTATGTAGAAGACCTTCTACTCTGTAACCCTTCTCTCATTCAGTCTCAGCAGTTATCCGTCCAACTTCTAAACTTCCTTGGCCCTTTGGGGTACCATGTCTCTCAGTATAAAGCTCAGCTGTGTTCCTCCACTGTCATCTACTTTGGTGTCCAGCTGAGTCCAGTCTCTAAGTCTCTCATGTCAGATCAACTCAAGACCATACGTGACTTACAGCCTCCAGAGACAGCAGACCACATCCTCTCTTTTCTAGAATTGGTGGAATTTTTCCAGCACTAGATCACTAATTTCCCTGTCACAGCTAAACCCTTGTACCAGGCAGCCAAGGAGACACCCATGGGGTCTCTCTCCCACCCCTCTATCATCAACTTCTCTCTCCTTAGGAATGCCCTCCAGGCTGCACCTACTTTGGCTCTCCTGGAATCTTCATGCGCTTTCAACCTCTTTACAGACAGAAAGTTGGGAGTGGCCACAGGGGCCTTAGCCCATCCCATTGAGCCCTCATACTGGGCAGTAGTGTTTCTCTCCAAACAGCTTGACCCCATTATCTGTGGATGGCTGCTGTGTTTGAGGGAAGTGGCAGCAGTGGCTGAACTCATCTGGGAAGCATGCAAACTTACCCTTCTGCAGCCCACTATTTTGTACTCTCCGCATAGGCTTTCAGACCTCCTTTGTCATTCCTCTCCTCCCCTCCATGCTCCTACATCAGTGGACTCCACAACCACTGACCTGCCCTCTCTCACACAAGGGGACAGTGTTCTCCTTAAAACTTTATTTCCTAAGTCTTTTGATCCCAGGTGGACTGGACCCCACATCGTAATCCTTACTACGCCATCAGCAGCTAAACTTCTAGGCCAGCCACACTGGTATCATTTGTCCAGACTGAAGAGAGACCCAACCCAGGATGGATGGTCTGTCAAACAGCTGGGACCCACCACTCGGGTTTTCCAGAGACCCCTAAGGACAGATCTGAATGGCTGGGCATGGCAGCCTTCGCCCTCTGAACCTTCATTTCCACCTCCTTCTCCTCAGCTACCTCTAATGCCACAGGTGTCAAATGCCTTGACACCCTGGCCAGGTCCCTTTGTCTTGTTACTTTCTCAATTTTCACTCAACTAGGAACTCATCCAGAAGGTCTCCAGAATAACTATATACCTACACCCCTGTGCCCACAACTCTACCTAATCCAGACTCCCCCTACCTTCATCATCCCAGCTCAGCAGGAAGAAGCCAGAGCAGAATTGTCACCCTTTATTCCCTAAGAGTCTGGGATGTTTGGTTGGGCCAGGGTCAAAAAGCCAAGATGGCATGGACCAGAAGGACCTTTCCTTCTTTTCTGCTCTGGAGCTTGATTTTGCCCACAAAAGATCACCAGATGGAGTTCCAAATTCCCGTGAGACCACCAGTCCTGATCAGATGATTCCATCACCTCACCATCTCCCTTACCCTGACCTTTAAAAGCTTTTCCCACCTCCCCCAAATGTGCTTTTTCATGGGACTCTAGATGGCTGTGGATTCACCTGAGATAGAGCACATTTCCTGGAATAAATGGCTACATTTATTTACTTTTAATTCGGACTGATTCAGCCTTTTCCTTAGCATCACTTATACTTCTCAGGTCCCATTAAGTCAACACCTACAAAGCCACCTCAAGACAGAGGTGTTTTGGTTCTTTCCTGAAGAATTTAAAGAATAAAATTCACAGACCACAGAGGGTATTAGAAAAGAGTATTTATTATAGGGAGATTAAGATAGAGAAAGCAGAGCTCCTGTACAGCAGGAGGAGGTCCCTGGAATGGGATTTCACTGAGTCTCATTACCCAGGAGTTAATAAATTATTAGTGGATGGTGGAGGGGAGAGGGTGATGAGCTGTTCAGTTCAGTCCTCATTCCAGGTGTCTAGGTCTCTTGAGGCCCTGGTCACAAGGTCATGTCTTCTGCATGTAGATGTGATAAGAAGGTACCAGAACCCTTAGTGACATTCTCAGCCTCTGGCTATGGTATAGTCAGAGGCAACTTTGTATTAGATAATTCTGGCATCTCTAGTCTCAGGTAGAGACAAGTTTACTGGCAGTTCCAAGGAGTACCCCACTCTCAGCCCAGAGAGAAACTGCCCAATATTCTTTTGGGGTCTTTATCCTAAGCTGCCTAGCTATTTTCTACTTCCTGCTCTTATAAGCCTGTTTTTAAAAAGAGAATCATTAAGAAATATAATACTAAAGTCCTTAAACTATGCACTTAAGCAAAATATATCAATACAGGAGCTCTGACATCAGTAATGGATTATTCTACCAGGGAGATGTTGGCCAGGGGATCTAAGGCCCCACAAAAGGTAAAGGCTCCTTGCCTCTAAACTGGGATACCTTCAAGAAGAGAGGCGATAAGGCCCTGCTGCTGAAGACCTGACATTAACATGGGAAAGATGTATTGAGACCACACATACAAGTGTACAGATGGCCTCTGGAACACCAGAGAGTGTTACCAAAAGCCACTAAACCAATAAAGCAAATGCGGGTCTCCTTGAGTCAAGCAAGACTCCACCGTCACACCAGCTACACCTCACCTGCCTGGAAATACTGTGCAGCAGAGGCAGCCATATACCTGTATATCCCAAATCTAATTGGCTATTGGCTCTCTCTTTGGAGGAATAACCCATGGCTGATGCCACAAGCTTACATCCTCTACAGGTTAGGAGATGTCATAAGCCACAGTAAGACCCTGTCATATTTAACAGGAAAAAATGTAATTCATGGATCAACATATCATCCAAACATATGTGTCTATACCAAAGTAACCTACCTTATCTATTAATGCTGTTTAAATACCTGTATATCTAACTGCTTGTGCTTCATTAGTAGGATTGAAAGGTTATTCCTGGACAAACTGTCAGCCCATGAAAGGAAACAGCCAGAATTGACCAGAGTCCAAGACAACAGCTCCAGAGAGAGTGGACTGTTTTGCTTCTCATCCACCTGTGTCCCTTTTCTATGCCTAGGGAACAATCTGTGGAAGAGGGTGCATGGTAGAATGTAAGGGCTGCGATTGGGGTGAATGGTGAAACTACAGCAATGTAGTCTGGACACTCATTTGATCAACTTGATTGAACATACAACCTGTCACCCCCCACTGGATGGTGGGGCTGTGGGGGTTTGGGCACAACAGCCTGCAAATTGGTTTTACACGAAGGATGCTTGTACTCATGGATTATCACTTATAGCTAAAAAATGAGAAAAAAAAAACTGAGAGAAAGATGCAGGACAGTTATGGCAGAATGCATGATCTGGGATGGGGTGGGGGTGGGGGGAAAGGGAAAGGGAAATATGCCTGAACTGAATTGGAAAATGATGTATGAAATGCACAAAGCATCAATAAAAAAAAGAAACTTATGATGTAATAATCCCAATATCAAAGTCTAAAATATGAAATTTAAGGAGTCAAGGAATGACTACATGGTAGATATCTGATTCTGATAATGTATTCAGAAAAAATAACTGGTAAGTGAAACACTGAAGTGTAATTTGCATATGATTATTACATATACAAACATGTATATACACATATTACCACTGAAGCACAGACCTGAGCCTAAGTAGATTATCCATGGTATAATTTCTGACCTGTGTGTCTCAAGATTCATGCTCCCCTGTAACATCACTAAGAAGAAAATTTTAAGATCACTGAGGACTCATTCTTGCTCCTCACATAGATAACAGAGAAGAGTGATTAAGATGTAGAAATTGGAGCTGGGGGGATATCCCAGTGGCTAAAATGATTTCTTCCCAATCCTGAAGACCTGAATTTGATCCCAGAAATCACATAATTAAAAAAAACTGAGAATGGTTGCTTGTGCTTAGGATCCCAGACATTGAAGGGACAGAGATAGGTAGATCCCTGGAACTCACTGACTGGCCAGCCCAGCCTACTCAACAAGTTCCAGGCCACTGAGAGATGCTATTTCCCAAAGCAAGGTATCTGGTACCTAAGGACCAACACCCAAGCTTATACTCCGTTTACCACACATGCATGCACATATCTATGTATGCATATACAGGAATGAAGACATATACAAAGTAAAACTTGAAAGATACTATTCAAACTGCCAAATGACAAAAACATGTCCTAGGAATGGAAGCAGAACATGACCTCAATGAAAAGCAAAGGCAGACACAGCTGGGCTTATGATCTGCGAGCAGCAACTCACACTCTGAGATCAGTTCCTGTGGGGTCATGGAAGACACTTGTTAGTCTGACCACAGAGCTCTATTTTTTATTTTTTGTAGAAACAAGAAAGCAATTGAGACTGTTGGTATCCATTTCTTAGTGCTAAAATTCCTGTGATGTTGAGATTCTAGGTGGGTAGAGGGAATCAAATACAACTTCACAAGCAAGAACTGAACTAAGGAGGCCAGGGTTTCAGTCAATGGGTGTGTGATGACTCCTGGAAGGTGTCTATTCACCATCTTGACCTTGTGAGGTGACAGCCTGTGTCCAGTTCCCTGGGCTAGTAGCTAAATGAATTCCCAAGGCTGGAGGCTTCACAAAGAAGAACAATTTTGTTAATTCATATTTATTCAGGTCCAAGGGCACCATGCCGACTTCAGGTTTGGTCTGACACCCTGGGTGATAACCCCACAAAAATGAGAGCACAAGCATAAAAACATTCACGTGGTGGAGTGGGGGAAATGGCACAGTGACGATAGCTCCTGTAAAGGACCAGGGTTCAGTTCCCTACCTGTGATGGTTAAGCTACATGAAGAATTTTCCAAATGCCTACGGTTCCCACTCCTGTAACAATGCCTCCTGTGCTCAAGTATGCACCTATGGCTTCATGGGATTTGCCCTAGGATCAGTTGACTGAGGAAGACAAGACAAGGGCCTGGCTTACTGATGGTTCTGTACACTATGCAGGCACCACCCAGAGGTGGACAGCTGCAGCATTACAGTCAATTTCTGAAACAACCCTAAAGGACACTGGTGAAGGAAAGTCTTCACAGTGGGCAGAACTTCGGGCAGTGCACATAGTTATGCATTTTGCCTGGAAGGAAAAATGGCCAGAGGTTAAATTATATAGTGATTTATGTGCTATAGCCGAGGGTTGGGCTGGATGGCCAGGGACTTGGAAGGAGCATGACTGGAAAATTGGTGAGAAAGACATTTGGGGAAGAACTGTGTGGATAGATCTCTATGAATGGGCAAAGGATTTGAAGATACTTGTGTCTCATGTAAATGCTCATCAAAAGGTGATTTCAGCAGAAGATGAGTTCAATAATCAAATAGATCATATGACTCATTCTGTGGACAGTCAGCCTCTTTCTCCAGCTATCCTTGTTGTTGCTCAATGGGCCCATGAACAAAGTGGTCATTGTACCAGAGATGGAGGTTATGCATGGGCTCCACAGCACGGACTTCCACTTACCCAGGCTGATCTGGCTAAGGCTGTTGCCGAGTGTCAGATTTGCCAACAACAGAGACCAATATTGAGCGCCCAATATGGTGCTATTCCCCGGGGTGACCAGCCAGCAACCTGGTGGCAGGTTGACTACATTGGACCACTTCCATCATGGAGGGGACAACACTTTGTCCTTATAGGAATAGATACTTATTCTGGTTATGGATTTGCCTTTACTGCACGTAATGCTTCTGTCAAAACTACCATCTAGGGACTTAGAGAATGGCTTATCCAATATCACTGTATTCCTCACAGCATCACTTCTGACCAGAGAACTCACTTCACAGCCAAAGTGCTACACTGGGTCCATGGTCATAGTATCCACTGGTATAACCATGTTTCCCACCACCCAGAAGCAGCTGGCTTGATAGAAGAATGGAATGGCCTCTTGAATATGAAACAGCCCCAATTAGGTAACAATACCCATAGGGCTGAGGCTTTTTGTCAGGCTAGAAGTGGACCCACAGTCACTGTCCCAACAAACACCTCCTACCTTGGAGCCTCCCTGAGGAGCCAGGATATGTGGTATTCCTGATTCGCCATGGAGAAAACACCAGACCCCGAGGGCTCCCCTTTGATGTACAGAGCATATGTCAAACCACCATCTTACTATACACACACCCAGGTTCTGTTGCTCCTTGGTAGGAGCCACATTGGATCACACTTCCAATGTGTATCCAATGGGGATACACAGAGTATCCCCAGAAGAATAAATAATAACTCTGTGACAACAGCTTTTTTAATAAAAGAAAAAAAAAAGGGGGGGGGAGATGTAGGGATTCCGTTTGGCAGGAGCACTTAGGGAGTCAGGAAGCAACCTCCAGCCTGGACTCCTATTGGTCTCCTGCTTGCCTTTGAAAGCCTGCCTGGCCCCAATTTTCTTTGACGCTTTGGGCAAAACATTGTCACATTCCTGTAGTGATCTGGAGTATATGGCATGAAATCCTGTTATATCCCAACCCTCAAAATGTTCTCTATAAAACCCCCTGATTACAGCAATAAACCAAGTTATTCCCTTGTGGAATTGCTCCCAGTCTTGTCTCTGAGTCCATCTCTTCTTTATTCTCTCTCTCTCTCTCTCTCTCTCTCTCTCTCTCTCTCTCTGCATTTCATCGGGCTCACTTCCAATCCCCCTCCCCCTCTCTACCAGGGCTTAGACCCGGGTTTTAGGAGCCCTGGACCAGAGAGGAAGGCTGCACATGTGAGATACATCGATTACTACAAACACCCTGGAGGGCTGGGGCAAGGTTCTCCAGCAAGCAGTATATGCTTTGAATCAGCACCCAATATATGGTACTGCTTCTCCTATAGCCAGAATTCATGGGTCCAGGGACGAAGGGGTGAAAGTGAGAGTGATTCCACTCACTATCACCCCTAGTGACCCAGTAGGAAAATTTTTGCTTCTTGTACCCACGACCTTGCATTCTGCTTTTATGGAGTTTTGGTTCCAATGGGGGAGTGCTTTTGCCAGGAGACACAGCAAATGTTCCATTGAACTAGAAGCTAAGACTTCCTCCTGGCCAGTTTGGGCTTCTACTGCCGTTAAGCCAACAGGCTAAGAAATGAATAACAGTAGGAGGAGGAGTGATTGATCCAGACTACCAGGGGAAAATTGGACATTTTCTCCACAATGAGGGCAAGGAAGTTTATGTCTGGAAGGCAGGAGATGATGTAGGGCACCTTCTGGGGCTACCATATCCTGTGATTAAGGTCAATGGGAAACTCCAACAGCACAAACCAGACAGGACAACAAATGGCCCAGACCCTTCAAGGATGAAGGTATGGGTCACTCCTCCAGAAAGAGCCAAGACCTGCAGATGTGCTTGCTGATGGTGGTGGAAATACAGAATGGGTGGTAGAGGAAGGTAGTCATAAATATCAGCTGAGGCCATGGGACCAGTTGCAGAAATGTGGATTATAATAGATATTAACTTTTGTCCTATTTGGTTAAGAATGTGCTTGTTCATATATATATAATATATAAATATAAATATATATAATATATTAAGTGGATATGTGTTGTTCCCTTATTGAATGCAACCAACTGAGAAAAGTCGTTAAGTGTTGTCATATTATCTAAGGTTATTAGATACTGAAGGAACTAAGTTTTCTCAAGGACATTACAACTATTCTAAGAATATAATGCTTTGATATTGCAGTGGGATACTTATAACTGTTAGGTGGAGTTATGACCTAGCCATTGTTTGCATTTGACACATTAAAGCATAGAATAAGGAGAGGCTTTATTGGGTTTCAAGTCATGACAAGGGGTGGACTTGTGATGTAGTTAATCCTGTTAATCTGTGTGTCAACTTGACTGGATTTGGGAAATGAACAAAAATGAGAAAAAGATTCTTTTAATTGATATCTCAAACTGGATGCACACCCTAATGTGGGTGTTATGATTGAGGCACCAGTTATAAAAGGCCATGGCAGAGGGAGCTTCCCTTTTGCTCTTGCTTGCTTCGCTTCCTCTCTCACATGGTGAGTTTGTCTTGCTGCTGCAATTAACTCTTGGATCCCAACGTGGGACTGAGATGGAAGATCTCCCAGAATGCCACATTCCTTCGGCACCGGATTGGGACTACTGAGGATTCCAGCCTCGTGGACTGAGCAAGTGCCTGCGATTTCAGACTCTTCCATGTTGCTGCAGTACTTGTTGGACTACATTGACTCTACCCCATGGTATAATATATATATATATATACATATATATATATATATATATATATATATATATTTAAACCATAGTAGGCAGCCACCAAAAGTTTCTATATAGAGAGAAAACAGGATAATAAACTAGTGAGGTGGCAAGATGTGTGTACACCCAATGGCATGAAAAGCTTTAAACACTGGGATCTGTCCATCAAGTACATAACCCATTGCTGGAAGTGGAGAACCAGCACCCACATGCCTTTGTATTTATGAATTCTATTCTACTCAGAACTTCATGTGGTCATAATTCTCCCAAGCAAACCTGAAAAATTCAGATTTAAGTCTAATGGTTCTGAAGTATAGCCTAAGACTCTTTATGTTTGACTGTGCGTGCGTGTGTGTGTGTGTGTGTGTGTGTGTGTGTGTGTGTTTGTGTGTGCTGGTGGTGGGAGGAGTTGATCTCACATCTCAAGCTTATAGATTGAAAATAAGGTCTGTATGTTGGAGCCTCTTTGAATCAGTTATTTTTAAAAAATTGGAAAACTTTTTAAGTTTCTTTCCTGAGTGTTTTGGGAGTGCATTAAGTACAGCCAACACTACCATAAGAAACCTCAAATTATCTCCAACCTACATCAAATTTTCTCATTTTGATGACTTACAGGTGAGTCCTATTAGATTGTCCTGGGTCAAAAGTAGAACTCTCTTATGCAAACTAATCCATTAATTATATGGGGAGTTTGAAGCCAGATAGTCTCAGACACCATTACTCCACCCTCCAGCTGCACCAGTGCAGCATGAAAGCAGATACTGACAAGGTATCAATGAAGGAATATGTATGTGTGAGTCTTCATAAAGCTTTATTAACAAATGCAGTTGATAGACGTGATGTGCCCCACATGGTGTCGTTGCCCTCACCTGAGCCAGACTACTCCCTGTGTGTCATTTTGTATCAGACAGTTCCCAAACAGTCCTTAAGTCATCTTGGTACTTTGGATCACAGTTCAGTTACTAATCAGGTAAACTGAAAGACCGAAGTAGAAAGGATTTATGTGTAACTATCCTGAGGGTTTTCTACTGTGCTTAGGACAGTAGGAGACTTGGAATAGGGAGACTTGATTTTTTTTCCACATTCCTCTTGACTGACAAATGTCTCCAGTCACCATCTGCCACATGCCTTTTGATTCTGAAACCAGAGAAAATTGAATCCAGCCACCTGGGGTCAAATATCTGATCTGCAACAGAGCTGAGAAATTTCAGGTTTCTATGCCTTATGCAGTTCTCTTCCCACCAAACAACAGTCACCTTAGATATTGTATTTAACAATGCTACTATATTTTTCTTTCTTCCAGCCTCCAAAGATTTGTAATAAAGTCAACTTATTTAAACTTCATCTAAGAATGCCTTTTGGTGTACTGCATACGTTTTTGTGTGTCTCTGTGTTCTAGATTCAAGTGTTATCCCTCCGAATCCATCCACCTGATTTTGGGGATAGGGTTTCTCACTGGGACCTGGGACTCATTAGGTATGCTATGATGGCTTTCCGTGGAGGCCCATTTTTCTGGGATTATAAATGCATGGAAGCATTCTAGCATTTCATTATGTGAGTTCTAGGGACTGGGATCATGTCCTTCTGCTTGCACAGTAAGCCTTTGAATGAGCTACATCTCATGATGAATCTTGGGATTTTTTTTTCTTTTCATTATTGAAGTTTTGTTCAATTTATACATTTCTGAAACAAATTTAGATACATTCCCCCTTTCAACAACCCCCACTCCACCGAAGCTCATGCATTCTGCCATACATGTCTTAAATATTTTTTCTCAGTATTTTTTTAAATTTTTCAGTCCAGCAACTTATTGTTTTGGGGCAGTTTACTGTTTCAGTCAGTTCTTTGAACCAGTCTTTTTTGTTTTTGCTGTTCTCTTTAATTTGTATTGCTCTAAACTATGCATATATATGCCACACATATACCAAAAATTAATTTGTTATTTTTATGTGTATGAGTGTATTGCCTGCATGTATGTAAGTATACCGCTATCATGCAATACCCATGGAGGTAGGAAGAGGGCGTCTGATTTTCTGGAACTGGAGTTATAGATGGTAGTTAAATACTATATGGGTACTAGGAACAGAATCTGGGTCCTCTCCAAGAGCAGCCATAGTTCTTATTTGCTGAAGCATCTCTCCAGCCATCCTCTTACGGTTTTTGATCCACAAATGATACTGTAGAGAAAATTTAAATGACATCAAATATGCAAACTTCTTTGTCCCTTGGAAAGAAATTGTCCACAGTGTGGGAATTAAAGGGTGGTTTCCACTAATAATAAGACCTTCCTCAATGGGGAATCTGTCTGTTTTTTTTTTTTTTTTTTTTTGAGCTGTTATTGCAGTTTGCAGACAGGAAGGATTTGACTTGACTTGCAGCTATCCTCGATAGTGCAGCCAAGACATTGAGAAGGACATATAGAGATTTTTTTTAAAAATACTGGATTTAAAAGGCTTTTGCTGATAGAGATATTTTGTTTTGTTATCCATTCTGCTATGCCTGAGAGCAATTTCTTTATGTGACCTCCCCTGCCAGACACAAGCAGGGTTATCTGTCTCCAGGCTGCATCCCATGAAGTGTCTCTCAGCACAACATCTGCAAGCTGATAAGGTCATTTTGTATTTCGCATGGAAGCTCTCTCCAAGATGCCACTTATTCATTCATTTTTTTCCTCTTTGTTCACTTGGCTCTTGAACTGAATATGATAACCTTATGTTAAATGTTTTTCTAAGGGCTTGAAATAAAATGGGATAAAAATGGCTGGAAATAAGCTGTCCTTGCTTTGCACAGAAAATGCTGTGTGGCACATGCACTTCATAAATAAAGCAACTGCCAAGGGTGGCTAGAAAGAGATGAGGAACATTACATTTTCTAATCATGGATCTTAAAAGCAATGATTTATCTTTCATCGTTTCTTCAGCATGGTGGGTTTACAAATGAATGGATATATTCCTTGATTGTGAACTGTCACATGGGATTTACGAGGATGCAGTAAACAGAAAGAGAGATGGAGACAGAGTCACTAGACAGAGAGGACAGTAGGATGGTACAAGATATACACAGATAGTGTTGTTATAAGGAAATCCACAGGGAAGTTGCTCTTGAAAAACACTATTACCCGTGCTTAATATTATAAATTTGTAATTCATGATGCTCAAAAGTAAAAGTGAACAAAATAATATTATGGGACATAGATTTGCCTATTATAGGATCTAACCTATCTGTGTTCTCTCTACCACACTGAGTTTTAATTTCACTTACTTGAGCATGGAGTTGAAGAACAGCTCATAAGTCAAGGTTTACATAAACTGACCGAATCACCTCCCTTCATCTTTCATGTGAAAGATATTGTTTATATGCTGTTTTCTTTGAAGTAGTATCCACATGGATTTCACCATGAAGTAAAAATTTTGATTAGTTCTGTATCCGTATTACCTTTGATGGATAACCTTTTCAACTTCTCACATTCTACAATCACCTAGGAGGAAGTTCTCAATAAGGGATTTTTTTTTCCAGATCAGACTGGGCCATGAGGATGTCTGTGGGAAATTTTAATTGATGTAGGAAGACTCAGCCCATTGTGGTTGGTACCATTCCCCAATCAGGGGTTTCCCAACAAAAGAAAGATCAAGAAATCAAGCTGAGAAGAACCAACCAGGCAAGGACTCATACATTATTCTCTCTGTGTTCTTGAGTATGAATATGATACTTAAAGTTTCTGCCTTGAATGACCCACAATAATGGATTATAAGTTGCAATTGTAAACCAAAGAGACCCTAAGATGATTTGTGGTTAGAACATTTTATTACAGCAAATACAATGCAACTAGAAGAATGTATCCCACATTCAACAAATCTTGTTTCCATCTTGGCACTGCCTCATATTTTACCCTTTGAAATGACCGCAGTCTGCGTTATAGTTCTAATAGCAAAGGGTATGGGAGTATGTATGTATGTATGTATGTATGTTGAAATCTTGGCTTGGCCTCTTGTCTGTAGCACTATAGGAAATCCATGGCACCTCCTGGCATTTGGGTTAAAAATGGCAATGTTTAGATTATAAGGGAAGATAAATCAATATGAGAGTTTGCCACTGGATAGATAGCCAAGGTAACTGGCAAGGAGGAAGGACAGGGCCCTTTGACCAACAAAGACAATCTGAGCAGGCTCCAGACAGTCCTTATCTGGCCTCCAGAGTGAAGAACATGTGCATATTGCCAATGCTGTTTCCTATAGTAAAGGATACATGTTTACGAATACTTACAACTTTACATATACTCTTTTTACCTCCTTGTGGATAAGAATGGCTTCTAAAATAACCTTACCTATTTCAGGAAAGAATCACAAGATACTGCCCCAAGGGTGGGTAAATGGGAGGTGAAATGGGAGACCAAGATTGTAAGTTCAGATTCTGGAAACAGGATCTCTCTCTCTCTCTCTCTCTCTCTCTCTCTCTCTCTCTCTCTCTCTCTCATTCCTGTGCTTCCTGCTCATCATATGTTATGTAATTGTTTTTCCCTGGGAGGCCATAACACACATCTGCTTACTCCAGATAGGGAAGCAATGACAGAGCAAGGTAAAGATTTCCAAGTCAAGTTTGGCACACCATTGTTGATTGTTATTACTTACGGGGCAATGGGTGAGTAGTTACACACAGGATGCCTAAAAGGCAGCTGCATCACTGAAAAGCCCATCCCAGCATGCAATTACTTACAAAAATTGCATCCATGGACCTCTCTGCAAGACTTGCAGGCCTTTCAGATGGTGGCGGAGTCTCCACCCCCAGCAGTGGTTTATGGCTTTCATAACCTTAGAGAAAAGCCTGGGTTTGTGCATCTTTAAGGCTCAGGAAGATGTTGAGACTTGTGGGTTGTTATTTCCAGACTCTCGAGATTCTCACTTTCCTTCTGGAAGAAATGTTTCAGTTCATATGAAATTGCTGTAGAACACCATGTGATGAGTTGGTTTCCTTGAATAATTGTTCCCTTCTTAATGTTCTGCCTTATCACAAACCCAAAACAATCAAACCAAGTATCCATTATTGAAACCCTCTGAAACCTGGAGAGGCCCAAATAAGCTTCTTCCTCTCTGAAGTTGACACTCAACTATTTTGTGACTGAAGGATGATAGATACACTCTCTCGAGCTAAGATTTCATGGCCATCACCAATCATTCTATGATACACAAGGACTAGGGAAGTCAAAGCACCCAGCCCCAAGTCCAGTTTGGAATTCAAATTGTATTAGCAAAACATCTGATTCTGCCTACCTAATAGAATAGGAGCCTGGAGACCTTACTTACTTACTTTATTTATTTATTTATTTACCTATGTATATATGTATTATGGTGGTACTGGGCCTCAAAAGTAGTCCCTTATATATGCTAGGCAAGTTCTGAATCACTGCTCTATATTCTCAGCCAAACAATATCTTATCTGTGTATGTGTATGCCTGTGTGCATATGTGTGGTGCATGACACATGTGTCTACAGGTAACCATACCCATGTGTGCATATGAAGGCCAGGGAAAGACATCAGATGTCCTATTCTATCAGTCTCCATCTTCTCTTAACATGCAATCTCTCCTGGACTGTGGAGCTGGTAATCACCAACCCACAGTGATCCTCCTTCATCCACCATTCACAGCACTGTGGTATAATATGTGAGGTCACACTTGGCTTTTAATGTGAGTACCGGGGATGCTATCTCAGATCCTCATGCTTTTATGAAGCAAGTGCTCTTACATAATCATCTTACATATCTTTTGTAACAATTCTTCGATTAAGGAGCCCAAGGTAGGAACTCAGGGCAGGAACCTGGAGGTAGGAGCTGTAGCACAGGCCGTGGAGGCAACCTGCTTACTGGCTTGTTCCTCTGGCCCATGCTCCTCAGACTGCTTTCTTATACAATACACAACAACCTCTTAGGGATGGCACCACCCACAGCGGGCTGGGGCCTCCCACATCACTCAACAATCAAGAAAACACCCCACAGGGGCTGGAGAGATGGCCTAGAAGTTAAGAGCGCTGACTGCTCTTGCAGAGGACCCGGGTTCGATCCTCGGCACCCATCAGGCGGCTGAGAGCCGTCTTTGACTCCAGTTCCGGGGGAATCCGAAGCACAAAAGACCAAGAAAATTGACAGGCCTACAGGCTGGATGATTAGAGCCACATCTGCCTTCTGCAACTCTGGGTATTTGTTCCACCCTAATAACTGTATATACACTGTGAAGAGCAGGACACAAAGCAATAATATACAATGTCCACTGCAAGAGAGGTCATTACACAAGTATAAAGTTAAGAAGCCATTCTTTCTGCTGAACAGGGACTGTGACTTCCCTCTATTCATTGTGCCCCACAATCCATCCCTTTCCCTATAGGATATTTACCCACTTCATACTCCAGTTACACAATCATGTAACCATGTCCAGCTGCTTTGACAAACCATCTTCGTAGGGATGGGGTGCACCTCAGTTTTGGAGTGTGTAAGGCCCGGGGTTCCTTCTCCAGCACCAATCAATCAATAATAGTTAAAATAACAACCCTTGTTAGTCAAGAGCTTCCAGGAATTTCCATATTTCCTCAGACCAATCTTCCTTTGAATCATTCCTTCCCTGAAATCTTACAAACTTCTGAACCAGTGTAGTGCTTCCCAGCGCTTTCACTTCCTTATTTGTGTATGGAAAGCGTTCAGACCATCATCGCTTTCTGTAGGTTGCACAGACCCAAGCTGATGTTCCCTACCTGTAAATTTGTGGAGTTCATTCACTGGGTATATGTGTTGCCTTTACAATAGGAAAAATAGCTCAAAATGAAAAGAGATAAAAATCTCCAGAAGTGGGGAAGATGGGCTGGGTTTGGCTCCAGAAAACAATGATGCCTGGTCCAGGCTTTACTTAGAGATTCTGCCTTGACTCTACTTCTGCCTTCTCTCTTCACAGCATAGCTTAATCTGATGTGAGACACAAACTTATTTCAAGTCAGAGACAAATATAGTCTTCTGCTTTTTTTTTCTAATTTCACATAGGTTATCTATAGGTGTGTAAATGGTTCAGAGCAAGGATGGCTTTTCATAGAAGTACATATTAAGTAGCGAAATTTCCATGTATTTGTTCCTTACCATTGAAAAATACAAAGATTTAGGAAGCAAAAGAAGATCTTATAATCCATTTTACACCTTCCTGGTATTCTGACAGTCTTCAGACAAACAGAAGGGGGGACTTAGGAAGAAGGTCTAGTGGGGTTGCGCTCCTTTGTCATCAAAGTATGAATAATTCAGCCATGTCTAGACAGTGTCAAAAGGTGTCTTTTCAAAAATGAGGAAGTCTTTTTTGCGGTTCTTAGCCTCAGCCTTTAAGGGCTGCGCTGGGATACCTACAGGAGGAGAGGCAATAAGACCCTGCTGCCGAAGACCTGACGTTAACATGGGAGGGATGTATTGAGACCACACATGCAAGTGTACAGATGGCCTCTGGAATGCCAGAGAGTGTTACCAAAGGCCACTAAACCAATAAAGCAAATATGGGTCTCCCTGAGTCAAGCAAGACTCCACCGTCAGCACCAGCTACACCTCACCTGCCTGGAAATACTGTGCAGCAGAGGCAGCCATGTGCCTGTATATCCCAAATCTAATTGGCTATTGGCTCTCCCCTTGGAGAAATAACCCATGGCTGATGCCACAAGCTTACATCCTCTACAGGTTAGGAGATGTTATAAGCCACAGTAAGACCCTGTCATATTTAACAGGGGGGAAAATTGTAATTCATGGATTAACATATCCAAACATGTGTCTATGCTAAAGTAACCTACCATAACTATTAGTGCTGCTTAAATACCTATATATCTAATTGCTTGTTCTTCATTAGTAGTATCGAAAGGTTATTCCTGGACAAACTGTCAGCCCATGAAAGGAAACAGCCAGAATTGACCAGAGTCCAAGTCAACAGCTCCAGAGAGAGTGGACTGTTTTACCTCTCATCCACCTGTGCCCCTTTTCTAAGCCTAGGGAACAACCTGCGGAAGAGGGGGCGTGGTAGAATGTAAGGGCTGCGATTGGGGTGAATGGTGAAACTACAGCAATGTAGTCTGGACACTCATTTGATCAACTTGATTGAACAAACAACCTGTCACCCCCCACTGGATGGTGGGGCTGTAGGTGTTTGGGCACAACAGCCTGCAGATAGGTTTTGCATGAAGGATGCTTGTACTCATGGATTATCACTTATAGCTAAAAATGAAAAAAAAAAAACTGAGAGAAAGATGCAGGACAGTTATGGCAGAATGCATGATCTGGGATGGGGTGGGGGTGGGGGGGGAGGGAAAGGGAAATAAGCCTGAACTGAATTGGAAAAAATGTATGAAATGCACAAAGCATCAATAAAAACTAATTTAAAAAAAAAACAAAAATGAGGAAGTCAACTCTAGATTTTGAATAATATTTAGTAGTTACATTATTTGGATTTGTTTAGTTCAAACAAAAATGTAGGCGAGGAGACTAAGTGAACAGGACAAGATAAACAGAATGAGTGACAGAAGAAAAGGAAGAAATGTACAACTCTATGACCAAAATTAAATTTCATTGCAATTATTAAAGACTGGAACTGATACTAAATCAAATTTCTGGTACTAATTTTTGATACTAATCAAATTTCTGGCACACAAAAATCATGGGACACTTTCCCAGAAGGCAGGAAAAGCAGCCAGATTAAAATGAGAAGACGTCTGGCTGGAGAGATGGCTCAGCAGTTAGGAGCTCCAACTGCTCTTGCAGAGGACCAAGGTTCGATCCCCAGCACCCACATGGTGGGTGAGAACCGTCTTTAACTCCAGTTCCAGGGGAATACGACACCATCTTCTGACCTCCGCAGCATTGCACGACATGGGTGCACCAACCTACATGCAGACAGTACACTCATACACATACAAAATAAATAAAATACGAAATAGAAAAGTAAAATGAGAAGACATTAAATTTACAGGATGGCGAAGAGTAGAATCGATTTATAATTAGTGTTCTCAAAGATGATTTGAAAGCAAATGGAGCAGAAATCATAGCCAGGGACCAGGGATGTAACAGAAGGAACGTTTCCTACAGCAAGAAAACAACTGCTTTCCCTGTGAATGGCTTCCCCTGGGTTTCCAGAAATGTTCATCTAAATCAAAGGGAACTGAGTCAGAGGATGTTATCATCATTTACATAAAATAAAGCAACACTCCAAACCACTGAGACAAACAGAAAGGACTTAGGAAGGAGTTGTGGTGGGGCTGGTCTCCTGTTTCTTTGTTATCCAAACAATGAATGACAAAAGTGATGTCTACACTGTGGCAAGAGATAAAGGTCAAAAGCAAGGTGTCAGCCCTAGATAAACTTTCCTCCAGTGGGAAAGCAACACAAACTTGTGCTCATGTGTTCTGCACTATAAAAGACAGACGGTGCAAATAGCTTTTCTTTCTTTCTTTTTTCTTTCTTTCCTTCTTTCTTTCTTTCTTTCTTTCTTTCTTTCTTTCTTTCTTTCTTTCTTCCTTCCTTCCTTCCTTCCTTCCTTCCTTCCTTTCTTTCTTTCTTTCTTTCTTTCTTTCTTTCTTCTTTATTAACAACTATACAAACATCCATAAAAGTTACAGTGTATGGAATCAAATATATAATAATAGTTTCATTTTTGTTCCTGCAATATATAACTAGGAGGTAACTTATTTTTTTACATTTTTTATTGAAATTTTGTGCAATCCATACCACATTTCTCAGTCCAATTTTATACTCATTCCCCATTCCATGCCCCCTCCTCACCTGAGTTCCTGCACTTTGCCATACATGTCTTGCATCTCTTTTTTTTCAGGCTTTTTATAGCTTTTTTGTGCAGCTGTTTATTGTTTGGGGCTGATGTTTACTGTTTCAGTCATTTCTTTGACCCAGTCCTTTTGTTGTTGCTCACTACAATTTCTATTGCTCCAAAATATGCATATATGTTTTTCACATATACATCAAAAGTATGATGTCTGAAAGTAAACTGTGTATTAATTCCAAAACATGTTTAGGAATTCACATTTTCCCCTTTAATTTTATATTACTCTGAAGTATGCATACATACCCTCCCTCCATATAACAAAATTACAAAGTCTGTAAAAATAAACATTAGGCCAGCCCTAGAACCTGTTTAGGGATCACAATGCAAGAACACAGTTGTCTTCAGATAAAAAAATATATATATATATAAGATATATCATCTATATAGATAGACGTATATATATATTAATATATAATATTATATATATATATATATATATATAAATATATATATTATAATATATAACATATATATCAAATCTAATATATATTTATATACTTTTTTTTTTTTTTTTTTTGTGTTCTTTGTGTTTCTTGTATCTGTATGTGTATATCAATATCTATCTATCTCATCTCTATCTCTATCACCTCTATATATACTCTACTCTAAAATCTCTAGCTATATATGCTCCGTTTTCCCTTCCTCCTATGTATTTGGTGCTAGGATCCACAGATGAGGGTAACATTCGTCATTTGTTTTTCTGGGACTGTGTTACTTCACTTAGCATAATGTCTTCTAGTTCCATCCATTTACCTGCAAAGTTTAGATGTACCACATTTTCTCTATTCATTCATCGGTTGAGGGGCAATTGTGTTGGTTCCAGCTCTTCTATATTATGAAGAGAGCTGCAATAACCGTAGAGGTGCATGTATCTTTGAGGTATGATGAGACTTGTGGATATATACCCAGTAGTGTTATGACTGGGTCAGGTGGTAGGCTCATTTTGAGTCTTTTAAGGGTGCTTTACACCACTTTCCATAGTGTTTGTACATGTTTACATTCCCACTAGCAGTGAATGAGTATTCCCCTTTCCCCACAACCTCTCCAACATTTGGTGTCTTTTGTTTTCATGATCTTAGCCAGTCTTATCAGAGTGAGATTATATCTTTTTTTTCAAGGCCATTTTTTTTTCTTTTTAGTTTTACCCTTTTTTGGTATTTTTGAGACAGGGTCTCCCTTTTAGTACCAGGTGTCCTGGAGCTCGCTCTGTAGACCAGGCTGGCCTTGAACCCACAGAGATCCACCGACCTCTGCCTCCCAAGTGCTGGGATTAAAGGCATGCACCACCACAACCAGCTCAAGGCCAATATTTATTGAAGCTTTGAGCACTTCATACAAAATTTCCCAATCAAATCTAGACCCATTCCCCCTTCCTTGCCCCCCCACCACACCAAAGCTCATGCATTCTGCCAGACATATTTTTCATATTTTTCTCAGTCTGTTTTAAAATTTTCAATGCAGAAGTTTACTGTTTCAGGCACAAGTTCACTGATTCAGTCAGTTCTTTGACCTTGTCTTTTGTTGTTGTTGTTGTTGTTGCTTCCAATTTGCATCGCTCCAAAATATGCATATAGGGATGCCACACATATATCAAGATTATGACGTCATAGGTTTTAGCATCTTCAGCTTATGATTTCTTTATATTTATTATTTATTTTCATTATTAGGCTGAAATGTGTCATGTTTTCCTTAAGGAATTATTAAAATGCTTCTCCTTAGCAAGGCCAAACTACCATCAGTCCTGCACTTGTGCTCTGTACTGGGGTCTACCCTTCCCATGGTCACCAAATGAGGTTCAGTAAGCACCAGTTCCTGTCTTGATCTTCCTGTACTGGTCTCCATGATACAGCCTGGGTAGTCCAACATTGGCAGTTTATACTCTGAAAAGGCTGAAACCCCAGTATTGGCTCAGTCCCAAAGCTTTGATGATGAGATGAGATCTTTTAATTCAATATTAATATAGATATAATATATAATATATATAGTATATATATATATATACATTATATATAGCTATATAAATTTGTACAAGATTATGATTTACCAATCAAATCTAGACCCATGGAGGAAAGACGAGTGCGGAGGAGATGTGAAAAAGGGAGGGGGGGAGGCAAGGAGGAAGGGAGCAGGGGACAAGATAGGGAGTGCCCCTCCCTAGCCCCCCACCCCACCAACACTCATGCATTCTGCCAAACATGTTTGTCATCTTTTTCTCAGGCTTTCTCAAATTCTCGATATAGAAGTTACTGTTTGAGCAGAAGGTACACGTTTCAGTCAGTTCTTTGACACCTTTTCTGTTGTTGGTGTTGTTGTGTTGTCACATTGTTTTGTTGTTCTTTCCAATATGGGCCACTCTCAACTACTTGGACTGAAGCTCAAGGACCGTGCACAAAGAAATACTTAACTACTAGGTAATTGGCCCTAGCATCCATGGATGAGGGATACCAATTTGTTTTTCTCGGACTGTGTCACTTCACTTAACATAATACTTTCTAGTTCCATCCGTTTACCTGCAGAGTTCATGATGTCATCTTTCGTTACTGCTGCAAACAACTCCACTTGTTTAGATGTACCACATTTTTTTCATCCACTCCTCAGTTGAGGGGCCTTGGGTGGTTCCATCTCCTTGCTATTCTGAGAGAGATGCAAAACAATGGCTGTGCATGTATTCTCGTGGTATGATGAGTCTTGTGGGTACATCTCCAATGATATGGCTGGGTCAGGTGGCAAGTTTCTTCCAAGTCTTCCAAGGAGTTTCCACAGCTTTCCATATTCGGTTGTTTGTATATAGTCCAACAGCAGTGGATAATGGCTCCCATTTCCCCACAACCTTTCCAGCACGTGGTACATTTTTTTTTCTTGACCCTAGCAGTCTTTGGAGTAAGTCAAGATGATAGTCTTAGAGTTGGTTTTGATTTTGCATTTCCTTCACTGACTAAGCTGTTGAACACTTCTTTTTTTATAAGATGTTTCTCAAGCCTCTCTTCATTCTTCACTTGTGAGTCTCTGTTCAGGCTTTTGCTTCATTCTATTTATGGGGTTATTTTTTTTTTTCTTTGTTTTTTGAGTAGTTTATATATTCTGGAAATCAATGCTTTGTCAGATGTATCTGCAGTGAAGGTTTCCTCCCACTCTGTGGGATTTCTCTTCACTTCCTTGATTGTTTCTTTTGATGTACAGAAGCTTTTGAATTTAATGAGGTCCCATTTGTCAATTGTTGACCTTAATTCTTGTGCAGCTGCTGTCTGATTTAGGAAGTCTTTTCCTACACCTATGTCTTGTAGTCCGCTGCCAACTTTTGCTTCTATTGCCTTCAGAGTTTGGGGTTTCACGTTGAGGTCTTTAATCCATCTGGAGTTGACTTTTGTACAGGGAGAGAGGTAGGGGTTTAATTACATTCTTCTACAAGTGGTGATCCAGTTTTGCCAACACCACTTCCTGAAGATCCTGTCTTTTCTCCATTGTGTCTTCTTGGAACCCTTGTCAAATATGAGATGGCTGAAATTGTATGTGCTCATGTTTGGATCATCAGTTTGTTCCATTGGTGTGGTTTTCGTCTTTCAATTCATTTATATGCTTTATGATATTTATTGATTTTCATATGTTGAACTATCCCTGCATCTCTGGTATGAATCCAACTTGGTTATGATGGATGATCTTCTTGATGTGGGTCTGTATGTGATTTTCCGGTATCCTGTATAGAATTTTGACATCTGTGTTCATTAGGGAGATGGGTCTATAGTTCTCCTTTTTGGTTGTATCTTTGCCTGGTTTTGGTAATAGAGTGATGCTTGCTTCATAGAAGGAATTTGGGAGAATTCCCTCTGTTTCTATCCTTCTGAACAATTTCAGTAATAATGGTTGTATTTCTTTTTAAATGTTTTATAGAATTCTGCCATGAAACCATCTGTGCCTGGGCTTTTTTTAATTTGGAGGTTTCTTATTATATCTTCAGTTTCTTTATATATTATAGGTCTGTTTAAGCTGTCAGTCTCTTCTTGGTTGAGCTTTGGTGATTCCCAGGATTCCAGATATTCATCCATTTGTCCTAGGTTTTCAAACTTAGTAGAGTATAGGTTTTTGAAGTATTCCCGTGTGATTTTCTGGACCTTTTCCTTGTCTGTTGTGATATTTCGCTTTTCGTCATGGATTGTATTTATTAGGAGTTGTTCCTTCTTTCTTTTGGTTAACTGGACTAGAGGTCTGTCTACCTTGTTTATTCTCTCAAAGAACCAACTTTTGAATTCATTGATTTTTTAAATTGTTTTCTCTGTTTCTATTTCATTGATTCCTGCTCTGATTTTTGTTATTTCTTCCTGTCTGTTGCATTTAGGGTTCATCTGTTGTTGTCTCCCAAATGTTTTTAGCTACAGTGTTAGATCATTCACTTGTGCTCTTTCTGTTTTGCTACTGTAGGCACCCAGGGCTATAAAATTCCCTCTTAGGACTGCTTTTAAAGTATCCGAAAGGTTTTGTTGTGTTGTATTATCATTGTCATTCAGTTCCAGGAATGCTTTTATTTCTTTCTTTATCTCTTCCTTGACAGATTCATTATTCAGGAGGATGTGGTTAGTCTCCATGTGTTCTTGTAGATAGTAGGGCTTCTCCTGGTGTTAATAATGAGCTTTATTGTGTTGTGGTCTGATAAAGTGTATGAAATTATTTCAATCTTTTTGTATTTGTGGAGGTTTCTTCTGTGTCCCAGTATGTGGTGGATTTTGGAGAATGTTCCATGGGGTGCTGAGTAGAAAGTGTATTCTCTGGTATTAGGGTGGAATATTCTGTAGATGTCTGTGAGGAGCATTTGGTGTATCTTATCATTCAGCTCAGATGTCTTTCTGTTTATTCTTTGTCTGGTTGACCTGTCCACACGTTTCAGGGGGTATTGAAGTCCCCTACTATGAGTGTACTTGGGTTAATCTGTGCCTTGTTTCCTCAAGACTTGTCTTTATAATGTTTGGTGCACCAGAGTTTGGTGCATATATATTCGTGATTGTGAAATCTTCTTGGACAATTGTTCCTTTGATAAAAATGTAATGGCCTTCTTTGTCTCTTTTGATTTCTTTTACTTTGAAGTCTATTTTGTCTGATATTAAAATAGCAACACCTGCTTTCTTTTTGGTACCATTTGTTTGGAATATTTTTTCCATCCTTTCACTTTAAGGTGGTGCCTATCCTTGAAGGTAAGATGTGTTTCTTGTAGACAGCATGTAGATGGATTCTGTTTCCTAATCCAATATCTCAGGGTATGTCTTTTGATTGGGGAGCTTAGTCCATTAATATTTAAGGTTGTGACTCATCCATATGTGTTGCTTCCTTTCAACTTATCATCCATTTGCGGTTTTGGTCTGGTTTCTACTTCTGCAGTTATGCTTTTATTAATTTCTCTTTCTAGGTGCTTGGGGATAGTTGCTCCTTTCTACTGTCCTTTGAATTGCTTCAAGTATTCTCTGAAGGGTTCGTTTTCTGGACATGTGTTCTATCATCTTGTTTATATCATGGAAGATTTTGCTCTCTCTTTCAATTATAATCATAATTTTTGCTGGGTATAGTAATCTGGGTTGGCATCTATAGTTCTTTAACACTGTGAATGCTTTGCTCCACGTTCTTCTTGCTTTCATAGTTTGCACTGAGAAGTCAGTTGTAATTCTGATAGCTTTCCCCTTATATGTAACTAGCTGTTTTGACTATGATATGGTATGGAGAGTTTCTTTTCTAATCTTGTCTGTTTGGAGTTCTATTTGTTTCTTGTATTTGTATTGGCTTGTCTGTTTTATTTTGGGGAAATTTTCATCCATTATTCTGTTGAATACCTGAACAATACTGCTCTCTTGGGATTGTTCTCCTTCCTCTATTCCTATGATGTGGAGGTTTGATCTTTTCATGGTGTCCCACAGATCTTGGTTGATTCACTTTTGTTTATTTTTAAATGTTTCCTCATCTTTAACTGAGGTTTTTATTGTTCTGTGTAATCTTCCAGGTCTGATATTCTTTGTTCTGCTTCCTCCATTCTACTTCTGAGACTTTTTCCATTCCTTTCCTCTTGATTGGGTGAGTGTTTGATTTCCTTTTTCATTGCATCTTCTGATTTCTTTAGTATTTCCACTTCCTTTTGGAGCTTCTCAATCCCTTCCTGTAGCTCTTTGGTTCGCTGGTTGGTTTCCTTTTCTTTTTAACATGGGATCTTTTCAGTGTTTCCACTTCCGGAGTTTGTCATCCTCTCTCTCTCTATGTCCTTCTTGCGTTTTTCATTCTCTCTCAGTTTTCTGACTTTTTTTATAGTCTTTGACTATCCATCTCTTTAATTAATGTATCTGTATATCTATCTACCCATATATCATCTATCCATATATCCATGCATGGGTAGATTATCTATCTATTTATCTATCTATCTATCTATCTATCTATCTATCTACCTATTTTCTAACCATCAATACACCCAGGAATGTTTTTGTCCAGTTATTTAATCATATATCAATGCATCTATGTATGCATGTATGTATGTATGTTTGTATGTATGTATGTATGTATGTATGCATCTATCTATCAATCTATCTATCATCTATCTACTTACCTATCTTTCTAAGCATTTATCTACCCATCATGCATCCATCGTATGTCAAACTGTAACCTATACATCCATGGATCTATCCATGTATCATCTATCTACATATTTACCTACTATCAATATATCCATCCATGCATCTACTAGTCTATCTATCTATCTATCTATCTATCTATCTATCTATCTATCACCTTCATCAATTCATTCTTCCAGGCACCTATCTACATACTTACTTATCTTTCAGTCCAGCCATGCATCTATCTTTTATCCATCCATTCTGTTTTGAAGTGGTAAGGCAAAAATCTCTTTGCTAAGCAAAGTCTGTACCCTTGACCTATATTTTTGTCATGCATACTCATCGACAATGAATAATCTTAAAACTTATGTAAGAAGCAGTTCTAGCTTCACATAGTTATAATTTCCAAGTGTTGAGACGGTTAGATTCTTGCAGTTATTTCTCATTGTATTATCAGGTGTTGACTCTTGTTAGCCTATGATACTGCAGAATCCCAGAACATCCTTCTCCTATTTAATTGTATCTTTGTAGTACTCTGTGTCTCCTACCTCATACCCTTGCTGAGTTTTCAGTAAGCACTACTCTGCTCTGCTCCTCAGGTTTTCCACTTTCCAAGAAGTGGTGAGAATTTATGGTATTTTGCTTACAGTGTTTGGTCCATTTTCCTCAACACACTGAAGTGCCTTCCATGTTGGAACATATGGAGATATTTCATTTTTCATGCCTAAATGTATCTTACTGTGTGTATTCTACTTTCTTTAATCATTCACTCACTGATAGACATCTTGGTTGATACTAGATCTTGTCTGTCAAAAATGGTGCTGCGACATACAGGGGCATTTGGATCCTTCTTTGAAATCTTGATTTCATTTTCCTTAGAAAGAAGGATAATTGCATCCTATGTTGATCCTTCCCTCCCTCATTCACTCACTCTTTTCTTGTTCTTTGTAGAAACTTCTATATATTGTTTTCTCCAATTGTTTTACTACTTCACTCTCCCACCAACAGCATATAAGTCTTTTGTAAATGTCTCATGATGATTCTAACAAGCATACAAGTTTAGAAAGTACTCCTTTCAAAAATAATGCTACAAAAAGTTGGAAGTGGTTTTTTTATTAGCTTATGATGTCTCAAAAGGGCAATGCCCCATGTTATATGATATGACTTTTTAATTTATTTTTTATTTTTAATTTATTTTATCATGTATATGTCTGTACTTTAAGAAGCTTCTATGATGTAAGTTTTCATATGGCCTTTTCTAAAAGCTCTTAGTAAAACTTATTCCCCCACATACTCCCTCTTCTGTCCTGCTCCCTCATTGTCTACCCCATTTAGCTATCCCTGGTCTAACATTCCCCTTACTTTCTGAGCTGTAGCAAAAACAAAAAAGGAATCAAGCTGGTGTTGACTTCAGAGCCTCATGTTCACTGGCTAGTGTTCATGTTGCTGGATGGAAAAATAATCATCAACATGACCCAGCTGTGTATCCTGTGAACTACAATAACAAGTGGACAGACAGGAGATGCCCACAGCCCACTGGTGCAATATAGGCAAATATATTATGATAGTTACCAGCCATTCTTTAATTTTATTCGAGGCTCACTTCCTAAGATGGATCCCATAACGTATACTTATATTAGACTTAGGAACCTGAATCTAGATAGGTCACAGGACATAGAGTAGAATATAATACTAGATTGCTATTAAATGGTTATTGCATTTAATTGACTCTTAACGACTTATTTTCATACCCATAGATTAATGCACCTCACAATTTACACTCAAGATATTTCCTTTTGCAACACATGGTGATTAACACAGAAACCCACCACTAGTCATGATACAAAAAACAAGCAGCTGCAGTTTGATATAGGTATCCCTAAATAGGACTCCCTCCTTAGGGAGTGGTGCCACCCACAGTGTCCTGGGTTTTTCTATAACAATTAAATTAATGAAGGCAGTCCTCCATAGAGAAAGCCACAGGCCAGCCTGATGTAGAGTGCTCCTCATTGAGATTGTATCTAACCAGAAAGATCTTATTTAGAAAAAAAAATTAGATCCAGTGAAATAAGCCAGTCACAGGCAGATGAATATCGTATGAGGAAATATCTAAGATAGCTGAACTCATGGAAGAAGAGAATGTAATGGTCATTAGCCAAGCTGCAACTACAGTGGTGAGAAAGCAGTTATCTAAAGGGTATGGGATTAACTTGCACTACACGAACACATCCTGTGGATCAGCTGAATGGCAAGATTACATTTAATAGTAAGGTACACTACATTTTAGAACATAAGAGTGTAGCTGCCATGGTAAGTGTGCTTAGCACAAAATAAAGAGGCTCAGAAGCTTGAACAAATACTCAGTACCTCCTCCTTCTTTTTTCCTTGTTTTTCTTTCCATTGTTTTCCTTTCACTGAGAACTGAACACATAGCTTCATGGATGTTGAGCACATTCTCTACCAGTGAGAGACATGCCTATAACTATGTCTAATAGCTTCGTTTTGGTGATACCATTAAATACGTTCGCATATGTCAAACTCGTCAAATGATACGAAATTCTGAGTATGTCAATGATAGCTGAATAAATGTACTGAAAATAAAAACTAAATAAAAGTCTGTGGGCGAGAATAAACTTGTATCAATAGAAAAGACTAAAATGATGTTAAAACATGGCAAAAAACTAACAATTTATTTGAAAATTGATAGCATAATATATTTTTTTAATTTCAAAAGCTGTAGCATACACCATATATCAAGGTCAAACCAACGAAAGCATTCTCAAAAATCAAAGCACATATATTTTAAGAATCATAACCAGATAATGGGAAAACATTCCATTTAAAAACTGTTAATCTGGGGGCTGGAGAGTTGGTTCAGCTGTTGAGAGCACTGACTGCTCTTGCAGAGGATCCAGGTTCAATTCTCAGCACCCACATTGTGGCTAAGAACCGTCAAGCTGGGTGTGGTGGTGCATGGCTTTAATCCTAGCACTTGGGAGGCAGAAACAGGTGGATCTCTGTAAGTTCAAGGCCAGCCTGGTCTACTGAGTTCCTGGCCAGCTGGAGCTGCAGGGAGATCCTGTTTCAAAAAAATTTTTAAAAATAACCCTGTTAATATGCATGAAAGGATTCCTGCCAAAAAGAAGTGGGAATCTTTTCTGAATTTATAGGCACTGTTGGCCAACCTGATCCAATTTTTCTCTTGTTAGAAGTACTTGATTAATTTAATGTTCAAGAAATAAATATTTGATGTCCAATTACTTGGAGAATATTGTGACAATCATGGAGCCTTTCCAAATAAACAGCTGCTGTAGCATTTTAAATGCATGAGAAGCATGTCACAGAATAGAAAAATATAATGAAAATCTACTGAGGAGTAGTCTTCAGATAGCAAATTATTGTGCAAGATGGGTACTCATTTACAAGTTTCATGATGATTTATCAAAACACAATGGCAGAGAAGCTACTAAACTTGGGCCACGCTGACATCTACCTGAATTTTTCTCTGAATATTTGTGTGCAGAAGTTCTATCAATGGCCCAAGAAGAAAATGCTATGGAAATAGACATTAATCCTATTCTATTCATTCTTTCAGCCTATTCATTTTGTGATTACACATTGTTGTGCTTTGCATGTGAAATGTCCCCACAGGCTCTCATGTTTGATCCTTTGGCTGCAGCTGGTCATGCTCTTTGGGAAGGTTGTGGGAACTTCATGCAGTTGAGGTTGCCTGGAGAAAGTAGGTTTCTGGGGGAGAGGTTGTGCTATTCTTGCTGGACTTCCACTACCTGTCTAACCACTGTTGCAATATATTAGCCTACTACCTGCTCTTGGTGCCTTGTCTGCTCCACCATGTTAAGCTAACTGTGCTCCCTCAAGTCCTAAGCTGGAAGGAACACATCCTGTGCTGCACAGCTTTAGTTCCAACTTTACACACCTGTGTTGAGGGATCCTTAATTGGGGAATTTCCTCCATTGGACTAGTCTGGGGCCACTTGGGTGAAGTATTGTCTTGATTGTTGAGTGACATGGGAGAGCCTTGCCCACTATGGATGGTGCCAACCCTGGACAGGTTGTTGTGTATTGTATATGAAAGCAGGATTGCCGGGCATGGTGGCACACAGCTTTAATCCTAGCATTCGGGAGGCAGAGGCAGGTGGATCTCTGTGAGTTCAATGCCATGCCTGGTTTAAAGAGTGAGCTCCAGCCCAGCTGGGGTTATAGGGAGACCTTATCTCAAAAACAAAAAACAAACAAACAAACAAAAAAGAAAGCAAGCTGAGTATGGGCCAGGAAAGCAAGCCAGTAAGAAGCCTTCCTCTATGGCCTGTGCTTCAATTCAGCTCCTGCTTCCAGACTCCTGCCCTGAGTTCCTATGTTGTGCTCCCTCAGTGATGAAATGTGACCCAGGAGATGTGAGCAGAATAAATACTTTCCTCCAGAAGTTGGCTTTGGTCACAGAGTTTTTGTCAGGGTGTGAGCTCCAGAAGCCCATTGGAATGCAGAGACACCTAAGACTGGAGGCACCAAAAACCAGCTCTACCAGGCTAGCCTTTGGCTATGCTAAACAGGCCATCACCTGTTACTCAGGACTCTTCAACCTTGCCTTTCGAAAGTCATATTCCTGCAAAGTGTGCTACCCACCCCACTCTCACTGAATCCCACTCCCACCTTCTCCCTTAAATTCCCAAGCCAGACAACATTCTGTGCTTGGCTCTATCTTTCCCCTGAGCCTAGCCCTGTCTACCCTGAATTAAACTTTGCTCTGAAGAGCTTAGACCTCATGGCCTCTCATTTCGGGGGGAGCACTCCATAACCTTACATTCTGATACCGGTGACTCAGATCACCATTTTGCCTGTCCCCCCCCCCCCCCCGGGGTGGCTTCGGGGTAGCCAGTAAGCCGGATACCGAGCGCAGGCTAAGACAGCAGATACCAGCATTCGGCCAAAGGTACCCTCTCTCCTCTCCTTATCCTACCCTACTCTATTCCCCTGTGACTGTGTGTGAGACTGGGTCCTCTGCAAGAGTAGACGGTGGCATCTCTCTAGCCCCAAATGAATATTAAAATGAAAAATTTTTCATTGAAATTCTGAAGTTTTAGAGTCTGTTTATCTTCCAGAACTTCTGTAACATGAAGAAATATGACACATGATTACACAGATCTATATGGTAAAAAGCCAAGAAAAAGAAGTCAAGAAATCTAAACTTTATTTCCCCTTTTGTCCTTCACAGAATGTGCTCTTGGACAAGCTGCATGGCCTCTGTGAACGTCAGTTTTCTCATTCGGTTTACTGAGGTAATCAAGTATGAATATTCACGCCCAGCACTTTTGAAAAAGCATTAAATATGTACCTTAACTGTGCATTGCTTTGTAGAGTGGCATATTGCTCGTATTCTTTGTCATGACTAGAAGGGAGACAAAACGCCTATCAAGAAATGCCTTAATAAGCAAAAGAAGGATCCAGGCATACTTCAATCAACCTGAGCAGGTCATGCCCGACTTCTGAGACCTTATGCTTCCTCTCGAGGCTTGGCCTCACGTACTTATGACTGGTGAGTTCACACTTGCTACAGACATGAGATTCCCATAGACCGGCTTTGAGGCAGCCATAGTGTATGCCTGCACTATTCAAGCCTGATCAGTGTTGGAAAATTCAGTTAAGTTGACTAACCAATGGGACCTTCCTGGCCATGCCCAGGGGTGGGATGTAGTGACACAAAGATTTAGGATTTGGCCCTGGGATGTGAGTCATACTGGCTATATAAGTTGGCCATTTTTGGAATAAAGCTCTCTCTGTATTTGGAAAAAAAAAAAAAAAAAAAGAGTGCATGTTATGGTTCCACAGCTCTCAGGCTACGGAATCTGATTGGACCCCAACTCACGGTTCTGCTGAAGTCATTTAACCTCATCGGGCACTCATCACACTCGTAATGACCAAGCATGGGGTTTATATGTGTGGCCCTTATGGTAAGACTTCCTAAGTTGCTTCATGGGTAGCCGGCCGGTGGCAGGCCAGCTAGGCACCTGAGTGAGGGGAGATTCTATCTCCCACCCCTACCTTCTGTGTAACCCTGCATATGTTCTGCCCCCCCCAGCTGCCCCCTCTGCCTCGACATTTCCTGTGCTCTCTCTCTCCCTCTCTTCCACTCCCCTCTTCCATATCCTCTAACCCCTAATATGGGAGCCTCACACTCTAAAGGAGAGGCCCTGGGCCTCACATCCTTGGAGTGTCTCCTACACTCTTTAAGAGAACTCAACCTCTAACCCTAAGGTCCTTGAGAGACTCTGCTCTACTATCTGGTCAGGATATCAATTAGCTAACAATATTGTCTGCCCCGAGATGGGTACCTTTGATCCCCAAATTCACACAGCTTTGAGAGACTTCTGCCAGTGCTCCAGTACATGGTCAGAATGCTTGTATATACAGGTATTCTTTGCCCTTCACTCATGTCCCTCTCTGTATTCCTCTTGCCACCCTCATCAGGTTCTCCTTGCCAAATCAGCAACATCCAGGTTCGGGTCACAGACAACTAAGGAAGCCTCCTGCCTCCCTCCCTATACACTAGACCAGAACTCCACCTCTGCTTTTGACCTTGACGTGGCCAACCTGTGCGCTCCACTGGACCCTACCCCTCCACCCATGGCTCCTTCTGTGGCTACCTCAGCAGCTCTCTCTCCTTTGCCTACCCCTCCTCCCACAGCTACAGCAACCGCTTACCCTTTGCCTACACTTCCCACTGCTCTTTCTCCTCTACCATCCACAGTCTCCTCTGCTCAAGACCCCTCACCCACTTCCCACCACACCCATTCCCATACTGATCCAGGCAGACTTTTCCCCCTCTGACAAGTAGCAGGGGCATGAGGCTTAGTAAGAGTCCTGGTCCCTTTTTCCCTGGCTGACTTATCACAGATTGAAAAGCTATTGGGTTCTTTTTCCACAGATCCTGCCAGGTTCATTAAAGAATTTTGTATGCTCACCCAGAGCTATGATCTTTCCTGGCATGATCTGTTTTTGATTCTCTCTAACTCCTTTACTCCTGATGAAAAGGAGTGCATCTGGACAGCTGCCCAGGCTCACGGAGATAAGACTCATAATGAAAACCATGCACTGTCTGTGGGGGAAATAGCTGTACCTAAACAAGACCCAGGTTGGAATTATCAAATCCCAACAACAGAGGAATCCAACCCTGATATCTAAGCCAAGGGTCACCTGCCTCTTGGAAGGTCTTCAGAGGGCCTCTCAAAAATCAGTTAACTGTGATAAGCTTCGGGAAGTCATCCAAGATAAGTATGAGAACCCCTCCCAATTTTTAGCCAGACTCACCCAGGCTCTGAGAAGATGCACTAGATATGACCCAGAGTCTCGAGAGGGTATCCTTATGATTAATCATCATTTCATTCTTCAGTCTGTTCCTGATATACGGAAAAAACTTAGGCGTTTAGAACAGGGACCAGCCACCCCCCAAGGAGAGCTGCTTGAAACGGCATTTAAAATCCATAATGGCAGAGAGGAATTGGAGAGAGCTGAATCCCGGGCCCAGCATAGCCAAACCCGCCACCTCCTTGCTGCTGCCCTACAGGCTCCTCCCAGGAGACCTGCCGCCAATGCATGCCAATGGACAAATGAAGCTGAATCTGTGCTGCCAGGGCCCTGCTTCAAGTGTGGACAAACGGGACACTGGTCCTGTGTCTGCCCCACACCTCGTCAACCAAGGGGACTGTGCCCTGCATGTGGGGAAAGGGGCCACTGGAGAAGTGATTGTCCTATTGTGCCAATGCACTGGAGAGCCATCCCTTCTGAGGCCCCGCCCCTACACCATCCCGACGCTGTTCACGACATCATGGGACTGGCGGCTGAAGATTGATGTGGCCCTGCACCTCCATCCCAGAATGCCTCATTCAGTATCACCATGGAGGAATCCAGGGTCAGTGCCCACGTGGCAAGTAAGGTGTTTATTTTCATAATAGACACGGGCACTACGGGGTCAGTTCTCACCTCCTACTCAGGCAAAACTTTCCCCTCGCAGCTCTCTGTGATGGGTGTTGATGGAAAAACCCACAGTACTAAGAGTACAGGCCTGGTTCCCTGTGTTTTCAGGGATATTCCCCCCACCCACTCCTTCTTAGTCATGCCCCCTTGTCCCTCTCCTCTTCTGAGAAGAGATTTAATGCAAAAGCTATCTTTTACACTATCCCTCCTGTCTTACATCAGGGGTACGTTAACTCTCCAGCCTTGTGCCATAACTTAGTTAGAAGGGATCTTGATCGCCTGACTCTTCCACAAAATATCACACTGGTCCACTATATTGATGATGTTATGCTGATTGGACCCAGTGAACAGGAGATAGCAGCTAGTCTAGACTTGTTGGTAAAGCATATGCGCATGAGAGGATGGGAAATAAATCCAACTAAAATTCAAGGGCCATCTACCTCGGTGAAGTTTCTAGGAGTTCAGTGGTGTGGAGCATGCAGAGACATTCTTTCTAAGGTAAAGAATAAGTTGTAGCACCTGGCCCCTCCCTCCACCAAGAAAGAAGCACAACGTTTGGTGGGCCTTTTAGGATTCTGGAGGCAGCACATTCCTCATCTGGATGTGTTACTATGACCCATATATCAGGTAACTCGGAAGGTAGTATTTAAGGCCATGGCAGAAGGAGCTGGTCCCTTTTTTTCTCCTGCGGCTTGCCTCTCTCATCTGGTGAGTTTGTCTTGCTGCTGTGATCAACCTTTCAGATCCCAGTGTGTACTGCGACGGGCAGATCTTCTGGAACCCATTTGGGCCTTCAGCACTGGATTGGGACTACTGAGACATCCAGCCTTGCGAACTGAGCAGTTCCCTGGATTCTCATTTTGGCCTTTCCACTGTGGTGCAGCTACTGTTAGAATCCTTGAACTCTGTCATGTGAGCAAATCAATAAATTGTATATAGCTATATATATTCATCCTGTTGCTTCTGTTTCTTTAGAGAACCCTGACTAATACACCTCCCTTCCCCCTCTCCAATCTTCCTTCTCACTTCAGTTCCTCCCTGTTACTCTCCACCCCACTCCTGGCTGCTCCAAACCTCTGAGGTTAATCCTAGGGTGTGGGACACTTCTACCCCAGGGCTAGCCTCCCACCACTCCCCAGTTCGAATTGCTCTCAAAGATCACTCTGTCTTCCCTTGCAGGGCTCAATACCCTATAGCTCTTAAACACAGACAGGGTCTCAAACCTATTATTCAGAGATTGCTCATGGCAGGCCTTCTCAAGCCTACCCACTCTCCCTATAACACTACAATTCTCCCTGTGCTTAAGGCAGATGGGTCCTGCAGCCTCGCGCAAGACCTCTGCCTTATTAATGCTGCTGTAGTTCCTATTCATCCCATAGTACTCAACCCTTATACCCTCCTGTCTCATATTTCCTCTTCCACAGCTCACTTTACTGTATTAAACCTTAAAGTTGCCTTTTTTCCATCCCCCTGCACCCTGACTCACACAACCATGTTGCCTTTGCCTGGGAGGATCGCGATACTGGGACGAGTTCACAACTGGCCTGGACAGTTCTCCCTCAGGGGTTCAGGGACAGCCCTCATTTATTTGGTCAGGCTCTAGCCCAGGATCTTCATGCCTTAGACTTAGGACCATCCACAGTTCTGCAGTATGTGGATGACATAATCCTTTGCTCCCCATCACTTGCCCTCTCAAAAACTCACACTTCTCTCATTCTCAACTTCCTTGGTGAGAAGGGATACAGGGTCTCTCCCTCCAACGTCCAACTCTCCCTTCCCCAGGTTAAGTACCTTGGATTACTGCTCACCCCCACTTCCCACACCCTAACTATTGATACATTATTGAGAGTGGACACCTCCCCCCTGGAACCACCTCTCAGAAGGCGGAACTGGTGGCTCTTACTAGAGCACTGACTCTTCCTTGGGGAAACAAGGTGACTATATATACTGATTCCAAATATGCTTATCACATCCTCCACCACCACGCAGTCACTTGGAAGGAGAGGGGACTCTTAACTACAAGGGGTACCCCAATCACCAATGGCCCCCTCATTCTCAACCTTTTAGAAGCTTTTTATCTCCCTTGTAAGGCAGCTGTTGTTCACTGCAGTGGTCATCAGCATACAGGTGATCCCATAGCACAGGGCAATGATTTGGCAGACTGTGTGGCCAGAAAAGCTAGTGAAACCCCTTTAAAAGCCTCTAATATCTCTTTCCTGACCTCTGCTGCCTTCTCCCCCTCTTACCCCCTAAGCAGTATTCCCACCCCTCTGCTCTAGGTGCCACACGAGTACCAGATGGCTGGCTAACCATTAAAGACAGATACTGTCTCCCTGAGGACCAAGCTCTCCCTATTTTGACTAGATTGCACCATATCTTTCACATTGGGCCATGTGCACTTTATACGTTTCTGGACCCTCTTCTCTATCACCCCAAAATTTCAAAATCATCACTGACATTTTTCGCTCTTGCTCTGTCTGTGCCTCTGTCTCTCCCCAAGGGTGTGGGCGACCCCCTCCCTCCTTCAAGCATCATAAGCACCGAGCCATCCTCCCAGGGGTTGACTGGCAGATTGAATTACACACATGCCCCCTCGTAAGGGTGTCAGGTATCTTTTAGTTTTAGTTGACACCTTTTCTGGCTGCATAGAAGCTTTCCCTACTAAGAAGGTGAGGTGGTTTGCATGAGTGTCCCCCATAGGCTGTAAGTATTCAGATATTTGTCTCCAGTTGGTGGCGCTGTTTTTGGAGGTCTTAGAAGGTGTGGCCATGCTGGGGGAAGTGTGTCACTGGGGGCAGGCTTAGTGAGTTTTAACAAGCCTCTGTGGTCTACAGTTGCCCTCTCTGTCTCCTGTGCTCTTTGCGAGATGTGACCCTCGGGTTTGCTGCTCCAGATCCAGCCACCACGCCTCCCGCCACAATGGACTCTAATTCCCTGGAACTGCCAATCATAAGCTCAAATAAACTCTTCCTTTTATAAGTTCCTTGGTCATGGTGCTTTATCACAGCAACAGAAAACTGACTAATACAGTTATTGGTACCAGAGAGTGGGCTCTTGGCTTTGAAGAACCTGACCATGTGTATGTTTGGAAAAGTGTGGAAGACTTTGGAACTTTGGGTTGGAAAGGCTGTTGACTATTGTAAGCAGAGCTTAAAGGGCCATTCTAGTGGAGGCCTGAAAGAAAACATAGCTGCAAAAGATGTGGTTCCAGGGGAAAATAAAGACTTAGGCAGCAACCAGAATATTTTGATAAAGAGTCTGGCAGCAGTTTGCCCACAGCCCAAATGCTTGCCTGATGCTAAGTTGAAAAGCAATGGACTGATATCTTTGGCAGAGGATATTTAAAGACAGCCTAATGTAGAAATGGTGGCGTGGCTATTAATGGTGAATATTGTGCAGATCTACAGCGAAGAAGAACGAAGAAGAAGAGCAGATGGGGCGGAAAGAAATTCAGAATGTACTGTTTGGATCTTAAAACTGCACTAGGAAGATTAAAGGTGGGGCCAAGGCATGTGAAGGAGAGGCTCCCTTTCATAAGGAGATTAAGCCATTAAGGAGAGGCCTGGAGATTTACAAGTAAACAAAAGAATCAGTACCTTCAGGGCAAGACCACACTCAGGTAATCCTCCAGCAAGTCCAGGGCAGAGAAAAATTACAAATGTGGTTAAAGTAGGAGAGAGTCCAACCAGAACTTGCAGACAAACTCAGCAGTTTCATTCACATGGTGCTGGCTTTAGAGGTATGAAGTTTGCAAGAGTGAAGGGGTCATCAGTTATTCCTCCAAGGTTTCAGAGACCCAAAGAGGCCAGGAAGAGCACAGCAGGGGCATCCCTTAATAAAGAAGGCCCTGATAGGCCATTGCGTGAAGCTGTGTGTGTGAAGCCTGGTTGGCAGCAGAGACCCCGAGAAGACCTTCGAGATGCCAGACCTGTGAGATATTTGCCAAGGAGAGCTGCATATAGGGAGTGGTGCCAGCCTAAGAAAGAGATGTATGTTGCAAGCAAAGGTGGAAGAGCTGAGCCATATAAGCCCTTTGGAAGTCAAGTCCCAGAAGTTGCATGTGGAGCTACAGGACATGGCGTTTGCCCTGCTGGTTTTCAGTCTTGTTTTGGTCCAGTGTTTCCTCACTATGCCTCTATTCCTCCCTTTTGGAATGGGAATGTGTATTCAGTTCCACTGTATGTTGGGAGTTTGTAATTTGTCTTTTGATTTTACAGGAGCTTACAGTTTGGGAGATTGGCCTGAGTCTCAGAGGAGACTTTGGACTGTGGACTTTTGATTGGCATTGAGACTGGTACAGACTGTGGGGACTTTTAAGGTTGGACTAAATGCATTTTGCATTTTATATGGTCAGGAGCCTATGGGGACCAGGGAGTGGAATGTGGTGGATTGCATGTGTGTCCCCCATAGGCTGTAAGTATTCAGACATTTGTCTCCAGGTGGTGGCGCTGTCTTTGGAGGTCTTAGAAGGTGTGGCCATGCTGGGGGAAGTGTGTCACTGGGGGCAGGCTTAGTGAGTTTTAACAAGCCTCTGTGGTCTACAGTTGCCCTCTCTGTTTCCTGTGCTCTTTGCGAGATGTGACCCTCGGGTTTGTTGCTCCAGATCCAGCCGCCACACCTCCCGCAACAATGGACTCTAATTCCCTGGAACTGCCAATCGTAAGCTCAAATAAACTCTTCCTTTTATAAGTTCCTTGGTCATGGTGCTTTATCACAGAAACAGAAAACTAATACAGAAGGAAACATCAGATGTTGTTGCTACTCATCTGATCCATCATATTCTCCAACATTTTGGCTTTCCCCTCAGCCTCCAGTCAGATAATGGTCCAGCTTTTGTCTCAAAATTGACCCAGTCAGTCTCTCAGGCACTGGGCATCACTTGGAAGCTTCATGTTCCTTACCACCCTCAATCATCAGGAAAGGTGGAGAGGACCAACTCGCTCCTTAAGGACCAATTGACTAAGCTGTCTCTGGAGCTCCATCAGTCATCGACCTCCCTTCTTCCCTTGGCCTTAACAAGGCTCAGAGCCATTCCCTGAGCATGTTACTTTCTCAGTCCTTTTGAACTCATGTATGGTCGGCCCTACTTACTAAGTAATTTTTCACTACAGGATCCATCCCCCCTTCATGATTACCTGCCTGCCTTCTCTCTCCTAAGACAGCTCCTTAGGGAACACGAAGAACACGTCATCCCACAGTCTTCTAAGGATCCAGCATCTGACAGTCTACAACCTGGACACTACACCTTCCTCTGCTCTACTACCAAGAACACAACCGCTGGGGCAGCTCTACAGCCCTGCTGACTTGGACCTTACTTGGTGATCCTGTCCATTCCTAATGCAGCTAAACTCTTCGGAGTCCAGGGCTGGATACATCTCTCTAAACTAAAGCTGGTAAGGAGTCACAGCAAATACTTGGCCACCCCAACTGGCCATCTAAAACTTAAGATCCAAAGGATTCCATCCCTGCCCCCTATACAGGAATAGTCATATCATTATGTGCCAGCTAATTTTCTTTGCCTGTCTCCTGTCTGTAGCTGTCCCTCTGACAGTGGCTAGTACCAGCCAAGTATCCTGTACTGCCCCTCCATGTGCTTACAGATTTGAAGTCTGGGTACTTGATGATAGAAACCAGGAAACCAGGCTTCTTAATTATTCAGAATGTCAGTTTTCCTCCTGCTCTTCTGTTTCACGCTCTTTTGACATCCTGGACCTGTGCACCTACTGATGCCCAGGAGCCAACTCAGGATATGAGAACTACTGCAAACTTCTCTGCTTTACTGGAGAACAGGACAGGGCTGATTGTAGAGATCCTGGGGGATGGGAAGGGTGTCCTCACTGGTCCTGAAAGTACCACTGGACAGGACTTTCATGGGGCATAAAGCCCAAACGGCTTTTCTCAGAACCAGGAGAGAAAAATATAACTTTTAAAATTGCAAAACTCTCCTCCTGGCCCAGGGATCATGAAGCAGCTGCAGGCATCTGTTATGAAACTAATTACTTCTATTCAGCCAGGGGCAGAAAAAAGATTAAAAAGACCATCCAGAACTCTCATGCCCTACAGGCTTTAAAAGCTCTAAACAACACTAAGCATCAGACCATTCAAAGTCTACAGTGCCTAAATTCTTCACTTCGATTCTCACGGGATGAAGTACTGTCCATATCTACCTCACTCTTAAGGAATTACTCGACTCTTAATGCCTCTGAATGTTTTCTTTGTGCACCCCTGCAAAGGTCAATAATCCTTCCTCTCCCAGTGTACGACGTTTCAAATCAAACCACTTATGAATGTTCTCCAACTCCTCTCCTTGGCACTCCTTTACCACCCCTCCCCCTCTATCTCAAACTAACTGAGTGCTGTGCAGCTCAGATTTCAAACTGCCTGGGCTCCTTTTATAGGAATGTGACTGTCAGAGGCCGAAAATCTCTGGGCCCAGGACTGGCATTTCTATGTTCTTTCACAGTATACACCTGCATTTCTACTGACAACTCTGGCCCATGCCTTCCAATAGTACTGGTGCCTAGTCTTACAGTCCACACTTCAGGGGAGATCCAGGCTCACCTAGAAGCTTGAGAAACTTGGGTAAAGTCCTTAACTTATCACCATCCCAGGACCAAGAGTGCAGCCACGTTGGCAGTTTTAGTGGGCATCAGCCTGGTCTTTGCTGTCGCAGCCATTGGGTTAGCTGCGGGCTGCTTGGGCCACACCCTTATCACACCTCAGCATTTTTCCCAGGAACTCCGGCAACTGAACACAGAACTCATAACCGCTGTGGAGGCCACTGCTCAATCTGTTCAAACCTTACAAAGGCAGCTCTCCTGGAATTGGAGTTACAGACGGTTCTTAGCTGCCATGTGGGTGCTGGGGATTGAACCTGGGTCCTCTCCATTTCCAGGGGAATCCGACACCCTCTTCTGACCTACGTGGCATTGCACAACACGGGTGCACGACCTGCATGCAGACAGTACATTCATACACACACAAAAATAAAAAAAAAATTAAAAAAAAATTAAAAAAAAAAACAAAGGCAGCTCTCCTCCTTAGCAGAAGTCACCCTTCAGAATAGGTGGACTTTGGATTTGCTTACAGCTGAGAAAGGGGGAACCTGCCTGTATTAGTCAGGTTTCTGTTGCTGTGATAAAACACCAGACCAAGGAACTTATAAGAGGAAGAGTTTATTTGAGCTTACGATTGGCAGTTCCAGGGAATTAGTCCATTGTGGCGGGAGGCGTGGTGGCTGGATCTGGAGCAGCAAACCGAGGGTCACATCTCGCAAAGAACACAGGAAGCAGAGAGGAAGCAACTGCAGGCCACGAGGCTTGTTAAGCTCACTAAGCCTGCCCCCAGTGACACACTTCCTGCAGCATGGCCACACACCCCAAGACCTCCAAAAACAGCGCCACCAACTGGAGAAAAACGTCTGAATACCTAGAGCCTATGGGGGACACACATTCAAACCACCACATTCCACTCCCTGGCCCCCATAGGCTCCTGAACATATAAAATGCAAAATGCATTTAGTCCAACCTTAAAAGTCCCCACAGTCTTTACCAGTCTCAATGCCATTCAAAAGTCCACAGTCCAAGGTCTCTTCTGAGACTCAGGCCAGTCTCCTAAACTGTAAGCTCCTGTAAAATCAAAAGACAAATTACATACTCCCAATGTATAGTGGAACCGAATACACATTCCCATTCCAGAGGGGAGGAATAGAGGCATAGTGAGGAAATATTGGACCAAAACAAGACCAAAAACCAGCAGGGCAAACACCAAGTCCTGTAGCTCTACATGCAACTTCTGGGACTTGACTTCCAAAGGGCTTAGATGGCTCAGCTCTTCCAGCTTTGCTTGCAACATACATCTCTTTCTTAGGCTGGTACCACTCCCTGTATGTAGCTCTCCTTGGCAAATATCTCACAGGTCTGGCATCTCGGATGTCTTCTTTGGGTCTCTGCTGCCAACCAGGCTTCACATTCACAGCTTCACACAATGGCCTATCAGGGCCTTCTTTATTCAGGGATGCCCCTGCTGTGCTCTTCCTGGCCTCTTTGGCTCTCTGAAACCGTGGAGGAAGAACTGATGACCCCTTCACACTTGCATCCTTCATGCCTCTAAAGCCAGCACCGCGTGAATGAAATTGCCGAATCTGGCTGCAAGTTCTGGATGGAATCTCTCCTACTTTAACCACACTTGCAATTTTTCTCGGCCCTGGACTTGTTGGAGGATTAGCTGGGTGTGGTCTTGCCCTGAAGGTACTGATTCTTTTGTATACTTGTAAATCTCCAGGCCTCACCTTAATGGCTTTAATCTCCTTATGAAAAGGAGCCTCTCCTTCACATGCCTTGGTCCCACCTTTAATCTTCCTAGTGCTGTTTTCAGATCCAAACTGTATATTCTGCATTTCTTTCTGCCCCATCTGCTCTTCTTCACTGTAGATCTGCACAATATTCACCATTAAAACCATGCCACCATTTCCACACTAGCTGTCTTGAAATATCCTCTGCCAAAGACATCAGTCCATTGCTTTTCAACTTAGCATCAGGCAAGCATTTGGGCTGTGGGCAAACTGCTGCCAGACTCTTTATCAAAATATCCCAGTTGTTGCCTAAGTCTTTATTTTCCTCTGGAACTACATTCTTTGCAGCTATGCTTTTTTTCCAGGCCTCCACTAGAATGGCCCTTTAAGCTCTGCTTACAATAGTCAACAGCCTTTCCAACCCAAAGTTCCAAAGTCTTCCACACTTCTCCAAACATACACATGGTCAGGTTCTTCATAGCCAACAGCCCACTCTCTGGTACCAATAACTGTATTAGTCAGTTTTCTGTTGCTGTGATAAAACACCAGACCAAGGAACTTATAAAAGGAAGAGTTTATTTGAGCTTACGATTGGCGGTTCCAGGGAATTAGAGTCCATTGCAGCGGGAGGTGTGGCGGCTGGATCTGGAGCAGCAAACGGAGGGTCACATCTTGCAAAGAACACAGGAAGCAGAGAGGAAGCAACTGCAGGCCACGAGGCTTGTTAAGCTCACTAAGCCTGCCCCCAGTGACACACTTCCTGCAGCATGGCCACACACCCCAAGACCTCCAAAAACAGCGCCACCAACTGGAGACAAACGTCTGAATACCTACAGCCCATGGGGGACACACATTCAAACCACCACACTGCCTTTTCCTAGGAGAAGAATGTTGCTATTTCATCAATGAGCCTGGAAAGTTGGAACAAAATGTCCAGCGTTTGCAGAAAGTAGTGCATGACCTGTCTCAGAGGAATGTTAATGGAGAGGACCCCTCCAGTTGGGGTCCCTGGGCAGCAATCCTTCCCTGGCTAACACCTTTACTAGGCCCACTGATAGTGCTAATAACCCTGTGTACGGTGGCCCCATGCCTTTTATGATATTTCCAAAACCAAATCCATTGCCTTACTCATACAAGATTTAACCAGCTTCTTCTTTCAGTTGCAGATGGAAAAGCCGCCTACCAAAAACTGGCCACTGCTGAGCCAGATTGGGCACTGGACACCCAAAGCAGTCAAAGCTGAAAAATCATGCTTTGATCTTCCAGCCTAGAATTCTTACCCTGTGCCATCCATGTTCAGCTCTGAAGCAGTTACAGAAGACAGACCTCCACCCTTTTCCCTAGAGAAACGAAAGGCTGGAATTTCAGGGTGTGAGCTCCAGAAGCCCATTAGAATGCAGAGACACCTAAGACCAGAGCCACCAAGAACCCACTCTACCAGGCTAGCCTTTGGCTATGCTAAAACAGGCCATCACCTATTACTCAGGAATCTTTTGCCTTGCCTTTCGAAAGCCAGATTCCTGCAAAGTGTGCTACCCACACCACTCTCACTGAATCCCACTCCCACCTTTTCCCTTAAATTCCCAAGCCAGACACCATTCTGTGCTTGGCTCTATCTTTCCCCTGAGCCTAGCCCCAGCTTCCCTGAATTAAACTTTGCTCTGAAGAGCTTAAACCTACTGGCTTCTCATTTCGGGGGGGGAGCGTGCCATAATCTTACAGTTTTGTCACAGGAATTGAAAGCAAACTAGAACACTTCCTTATACTGCTTTTAACAGGTATTTGTTTACAGTGATGAGAAAAGCAACTAAAACACATATATCAATAAGCAGTAGCTGAATATTGACTCTTCCACATCTGCATTAATAGGCAATCTGGAAGTTTCTATTTAGGCATCCTTGTATAATTTACAATGAATTTGATTCAAGATGTAACAGGGTCCATCTTTACAGTTCCATGTTTGTGGGAATATTTTAAGTTTGAATGAGTGTTTGGAATAACACCACATTCAAGGCAAAGGACTCATGCTATCAAATTACTTGTACTCCCTGTGAGTTTAGTAAAAGTGTACCTTCTTTAATTCTTTACAATATCACCACTCTCTGGGAAGGGACCCAAGCATTAAAGTACTTGAACTCCCTGTAAATTTTATAAAATTGTGTCTTTCATTCAAGATAGATCAGAAGAGGTAGAGATAATCTGTCCCTTCCCTTCTGCCCTGAGAGCCCTTTCAGGGTAGAATTCCAGTCTAATCTTTCAGTATTTGCAAACCTTTGGAACACTTCCTGCTTGAGAGAAGGTCAGTGGGTAGAAGCTGAAAGACTGCCAGAGGTTCTTTGTGATACTGACAGGGAAATAGATGAGCACAAATAAAGAGGATTGTGAGCTGCACAAAAAAAGCTGTCCTCTTCTAGTGATTTGGGAGCAAAGAAAAACAATTGTTTGGCTCATCTCTTCTATTTAAGGATCAATTAAAACTTCAGGTGGGTTTTCTTAGCATTGTTAAAAAGAAATCCAGGTTGAATTTATGATCAAAATTTGTATATTAAAATTCTGAGACAGGGCTGAAGAGATGGCTCAATGGGTAAGAGTGCTTAAGCACAATTAATCAGGATCTGAGTTTGCATTTCTGACACCCACGTAAAAATGTTGAGTGTGGAAGCTGATGGCAGTAACTCCAGCAATGTGCAGGGAGTAGCAGAGATAAGAGGGTTGCTGAGTCTTGCTGGTTCCAGCCTTGCTGAAGAGCGGTGAGCTCCAGGTTCCCCCAAGAGACGCCATCTTAAAGAAATAAGGCAGATAATAATAAGACAGAACACTTGACCTTTGTCTGGGGCCTCTGCATACAGGCACACACACACACACACACACACACACACGTAAAAACATACACTGCATACATACAATAAAGTAAAAAAAATATTGACAGGAAAGTGCACACAAGAACCAGACCTCTATTGTCCATTACAAAGAAGCAGACTGGAGATGAATTTATGACTTGTTGGGTCTCTGTCCCATTTGATGAGTGGCTGATGGAATTGATGTCAATGTTACCTTTCTTCTTTTCCAAGGAGTTGAAAGGGGAACCCAAAAGCATTGCCATAGTTACCATCAGTCGTCAACTTGAAACCCAAGGGACTGGGGAACCCATGGGACTAGGGAACCCCAATTGAGGAATTTCCTCCCCCATGACCTGTCTTCATGCCTGAACGGCATTTCCTGGATTTCTAGCTGTTGCATAGAACTGTCTGAGTCTAGCCAATGTCTTCCTCCTAATGTTGGTTGCTCCAATTTACAATCATCACAGGATCATTGTGATCCTCACTGCAAATCTTATGGACTATTACACTCTTCAAGAAAGGAGAGGGAGGGAGAGTCAGCCACACCTCCCAACCAACAGATCACCTCTAGTTGCATAAGGGGGAGAGGGTGAGGGTATATAAGCTGAGAAAGCTGTAGGGAGACTCTCACAAGTTTGCATGGCTGTAGGGAAAACCTGATCCATGCGTGGATGGAGATTTTCTACTGTGGCCTTTCAAGGGGAGCACCCTCACTCCTGAATGTAAACTCACACCTTCTGCTCTGTAACTAAGCCAAATAAACTCACTGCTTTCCCATACTGTAGCTTGGTGAAATTGTACTTCATGTCATAGTAGGGACCAAAAGAAGAGAAAGGAAGATATCATTTGTGCCTCTCTGGAGGAATTTTGGCAACACTAATTCATACAGGAGGGCCCACCCAAGTATGGACAGTGCTGCCCCTAGCAGCTGAGCAAGCCAGGGGAATCAAGCCATCAAGCAACATTCCTCTATGTACTCTGCTTCAGTTCCATTCTCTAGATCCCTGCCTTGAGTTCCTGCATTTTCCTCCCTAGATGACATACTGTGTGAACTGTAATCTGTAAGCCAAATAAACCCTGTCCTCACCAAGCTGCTTTGGGTTTTGGTTGTTAATCACAGCTGCAGAGAAAAAACTAGTACAGATTGTTTCATAGAATATGAGATTCTTTTCTCATTTTACCTGTATTTGTTATTCCCTCTAGGAAAAGTGCAACACACACACACACACACACACACACAAACACACACACACACACGCACACACACACACACACACACACACATAAATGAAGGAGTAGGAACATTAAACTAACACGTATTTATCTCCAATTCAGACTCAGGCAAATGTATTTGATGAAACTGAGAAGTCTTGTTAATATTCTGAGAAGAGTTTTGTTTAATGGCGTACATAAGCTTAATGCTCTCTCTTGTTCATTCTGGCTGTACTTGTGATCTGAGAAGGAAGAAGCTATGGTAAATGCAATGACTAGTTACTGGAGAGGAAGACAGCTTCATTCCAGTGTTCTTGGCAAAATTGCCTTGGGACATAAACCTGCATGCACAAGTGAATACAAGAAGACCTACCTAAAGAAGCCCTTCCACTGTGCCCAGCCAACAGCTGTAGCTAAGGTCTCAATGTATAGCCAGTGTGGAACATAGGCTTGGGATTTAATGAGACGGTCAGCGATTCATCCCTAGCTCTCCTTCAGTTATGAAACAGAGAAAAGCTACACACAGCATCATTATAGATTCATAGGCCTGTGTGTGTGTGTGTGTGTGTGTGTGTGTGTGTGTGTGTGTGTGTTGTACACAAGCAGTTATGATTCTGTCTATCTGGTATCAGGGTTATTTGTTACAGAGCAAAGCATAACTGAAACACGCATGTGTCAGAATCAGATGCAATTTATTCAATTGGTTATTTTTAGTGTTTAATGTACAAAGCCATTCAGATGCACAGCCTTGTGTTCCTCATCTCCTGCTAACCACAATGGATCACACAGTATAGGAAAGAGATTTAGTCAAAAATATGTTAGAGTGAAACCAAACTCCAACTCATTTCTACTGCCCTGGGGGAATATAAGAAAGAATACATCAATTAGTATCTTGAAATAGCATCCAGAAGTAACTCACAAGTTATTCACTCCATAAATCCCTATTGAATATTTTGTTATCTTCCTCCTGGGGGAAGAAAACGGGAAAGGGCCATGTGGTGGCCAGGATCTGTTTCTGGCGTACCAGCCTAACCTCCACTTGCTATGAAGCAAAGGAAGATCTTAAACCTCTGATCGTCCTGCCCTAACTTCCAAGTGTTAGGATAGCAGATGTCTCCCCTTGCCCAGTTTATGTGGTGCTGAGGATCAAACCCTGGACCTCAGTCATGCAAGGAAATTACCAGCTGAGCTGTGTCCCCAGCCCAAGTCAGGGATCTTAGAACCCTACTGATGTTGATAACTAAAGGCATACAAAAATATAAGACCCATCGATGCTGGAAAAGAAGGCATCAGGAAGAGGGGAAAGTATAGCAAAGTCAGAACCTTATGATATGAAAGGAGCCAGGATGTGTCACCCCAAGAATGCCATTTGACCTAAGAATTATTTCTGAGCTAAAGGAAGTTAAGAAGCCACAAGGAGGATAAATGGATGGAAGGCAGAAATTTAACATTGTAACAATATATTGCACAAGAATATTTCCTTTTATGTGCATATACGTTATGAAGGAGTGAAAACTTACATATATGGAGGTTCTAAAAGGAGTTGTGAGCAATTTTATAATGAGGAAATTTAAAAAGAGGACCTCAGAAAATGTTATTTATAGGGAGGGAAAAGTGTAATCATTTTATAGTACATGATGTATTTCTATGCAAACTCTGTAGATGTGTGGCACAGGTAATTCCTCATTAAACAATAGCTAGCTCTTTTGGATGGGGGTGGAGGTGTTCACACAGGATCTTTCTATGTAGCCAGATGGATCTTGAAGTAGCTATCTTCTGTCTCTGACTCCAGGCTGTTGGGTATGAGACCTGACACAAACATTTCTCTGTTAATCCTTTTTTGTTGTTGTTTTGTTTTGGGTTTGGTTATTGTTTTTGCATTTTAATTGAATTTCTGTGATTTCCATACAATATCCTCTCCCCTCTCTACTCTTCTCCCTACTACCCCCTGCCCAATTTAATGTACAATCTTATGTATAAATATGGCCTTTAGAGTATGGTTTGAGACCCACAAAGTCCTTCATTGTGGGTCCATCCACTGGGCACACCAAGTGTTCCATCCCTGTAAGATACTTTCTGTTCCACTCCCAGAAGCCATAATTTGCCTAAAGTTCTTTAGGTTGGGTTGGGATTTCTTACCCACTTCCCTCTTCCCAACAGTCATCAATTTTCTGAAGTTCTGTAGGTTGAGTTACAATTTCTTACCTGCTTCTTCAATTCTATGCTGGGATTTTGTCTGTTTTGGGCTTCTGATGAACTTCCACATGCTGTCACCATTGCTATGAGTTCCTATGAGTAATTGTCCAGGTGTCAGGAAGTCTGTTTGCTTATTGTCATCCACGTCCTCTAGCTCTTAACAATCTTCCCACCTCCTCTTCAGCAATGATTACTGACCCTTGGGAGGCAGACATTTGATAAGGCATCCTATTCAGGGATAAGTATTCTACAGCCTCCTATTCTCTGCTCCTTGGACAGCTGTGGGTCTCTGGGTTAATCACCACATGCTGCATATGGAAACTTCTCTGGTGAGAGTTAAGAGATCCTAAATGTAGAGGTTTCATGGAAGATATATCATGTAACATTAAGTATCTCATGGGAACTTATTCTCTGTGTTTGACCAGTTCTAATAATTGTTTTTAAATAAAGATTTTATTTAATCAAGAAAGGAGAGTCAATTGAATTCAAGTGGTGAGAGACATCAATGATCCTACTGCTTACTTTGTCATTGTTCTGATCAAATGCCTGCTTAGGGAGGGAAAAGATTTATTTTGGCTGATATTTGAAGGGTACAGTTCATGACAGAGGGAATTCATTACAGTAGAAACATCATGTCGCTGGTCTGTTTATACACACTCAGGAAGCTGAGAAAAATGTGTACCTGTAGCTCAATTTCTCCTTTTTGTACACCCCAGAACCCAAACCCACAAGATAGTGACACCCATATTTAGAGGGAGTCTCTCTTATCCAATTAAGGTGATCTATATAATCCCTCACAGACTGGCCCCTCTAGAAACTTGTCTTTTATGATCCTGCGGAGTTGACAATATTAAGCACTACAGTTATAATGCAGTGGCTGTAGATAAGCTTCATATCCCGTTGCTTAACACTGTTTTTCAATATGGCTCCCTCTGGTTATGTGCAACGAAGTCACCTAAGGACATCATTTAACATTCCCTGGTATACTGGACCAGCTTTAGTTGTCAACTTGACACAGTTGAGAAGAGGGAATTGCAATTGGGGGAAGCACATCTACTGCACTGGCCTTGTTGGCTTGTCTGTGAAGCATTTTCTTGATGGTTGAGTGATGTGGGAGGGCCTAGCCCACTGGGGGTGGTGCTACCCTTAGGAAGTTGTTCTGGGATATATAAGGTTACATTTTGGCTAGAGGAACTAGCTAGCATTAGTAACCAGCATTCATCCGTGGTCTGGGCTTCAGTTACTGTCTCTAGCTTATTGCCCTGACTACCCCCATTGTTGAACTGTGACTTGAGTGATATAAGATAAGAGGCTTTTCTTCCCCAAGTTGGCTTTGATCACCATTGTCACAGAAGAATCCTCAGGGTGCGGGGCACCTATGCACATAACATCCCACCCTGCTGCTGCTGCCAGATCCCTGTTCAAAAGGCAAAGCAAGCAGATTCACTGATCTTAGGTTAAGGGAGACTAGAAAGTTTAATCAGGCTTGCCTACAAAGTAAATGCAGACTATACTCAGCACTCACATGCTGAGGAGTGGCTCTCTTTTCACAACATGGTGTCCCTAGTCCCCACATGGACTCAGTGTCCTCCACCCATGATGACAAAATGGCAAGAGTGTCTGGCTCACATGGCCAGCTTATATATGTCCCTGGCTTCTCCTTCAACATGGCACTGGAGTGCCACAGTCTTGCAAGCATTGTGTGAATCTCGCTGGGGCTCAGCTTTTCCCTTTGTTCCTCCCTCAATATCACAGTGGAAGAGTTGCTGGATCTCAGACTCCTCCCTTAGAGAGGCAGGAGCTCTTGGGTGTGACAAAACCTTCTACCTCAAAAGTCCATTCCTTTCAGAGGACTGCCCACTTTACAACAATATTCATTATAGCAAGAGAAAGTAACAAGGACACCTGGGAATTTTAATACTGACAAGCATGTGAGATAATATTTGGGTGAGACCACACTATTTCATCCTGCTACTTGTTCAGGCTTATGGTAAAAACTTCAAGGTACAAGGCTAGAAAGATGGCTAAGTGGTTAAGCTCACTGACTGCTCTTGCAGAGGGCCTGGGTTTGGTCCCCAGCACACATATGGATGCTAAGGACCAATGCCATCTTCTGGCTTCTGTGTGCATTTTCACAACATGAGTGCACTTACACACATGTAGGGAAAACACTCATACACATAAAACAAAAATAAATACGTTGAAAAAATAAAGCTACAAGTAATTCATGATATGTAATCATATGTAGTGATGTGCTTGGAAAGACAGAACATCATTCTGACTCCTTGCATTGATCTGTTTCATGACTTCTTATTCTTCCTTCTTATCCTCCTAAACCTCTCTCTATTCTTCCTTTTCTTCTCCTTCCTGTTTTCTGTATTGTCCTTCCTTCCCTCACTCCCTCCCTCCTTCATTCCTCCTTCATTCCTCATTCTTTCCTTCCTTTCTTCTTTCCTTCCTTCCTCCCTTCCTCCCTCCCTTCCTTCCTTTTCCCTCTTTCTGGAAAAGAACTTACTATATATCTCAGTCTTACCCAAAACTCACTATGTAGTCCACACTGTCCTTCAACTCACAATCCACCTGCCTCATCCTCCTGAGTGATGAGATTACAAGCCTTTGCTTTCACACTTGGATTGATGTTTTCTTATTACTCTGTACTAACAGATATGTCCTATTCTTAATAATAATTATTCTTAGTAAATATTCTTAAGATCAATAGGATAAACATACATACTGTGCTGGATAACTTTAGCATCAACTTGACATGCCTGGGTTGAGGGAGCCTCAATCAGGGAATTTCCTTCATTGGACTGGCCTATGACCGTGTCTGTGAAGTATTGTCTTAATTTTTGAGTGATGTGGGAGGGCCCAGCCCACTATGGGAAGTGCACCCCTGGGTTATTGGTTCTGTACTACATAAGCAGGCTGAGCATGGAACAGATGAGCAAGCCAATAAGAAACATTCCTCCATGGCCTGTGCTTCAGCTCTTGCCTCCAGGTTCCTGCCCTGAGTTCCTACCTTGGGCTCCCTCAGTGATGAACTGTGACATGGGAGATGTGAGCCAAATAAATCTTTCCTCCCCAAGTTGGTTTTGCTCACAGTGTTTTGTAATAGCAATTGAAAGAAAAACTAGAAAACATATATTGAATATTTACCAATTGATAAGAAAATTCTATTTAAATACATGCAATGTTTAGAAAAAGGGCTCACAGTTCAAAGGTAGGAAAGGCATTGTGGAAGGAAATTCTGGCAGTTGATCACATTGTGTCTACACTGGAGAAACAGAGAGAGGTGAATGCTGGTATGCAGCACAGTTTCTCCAGTCTAGGATCTCAATACTATGAATGGTCTTATCCAAATTTACAATGGGTGATCCCACCTCAGTTACCCCAACCTAGAAACTCCCTGACAGACATGCCCAGAGAGTTTTCTCTTACTCGACTCTAGATATTGTCAACTCGACAATATCAACCACCCCACCTATATACTTCCATAGATATGATTTTTTAAGTTATATTCTGCTAGGAAAAATTAGCCAACATTTCCTTGGAATATGAAGATCAAGTTAATTTATATTAAAGCTATTTTTTCCTTTAATATTGATACTAGGACTTTATTATTAACCAGTAGTATTTCAGATAAAAAGATGGCGTACATGGTAGTTCCTTTGAAAACTTGCCTTTAAGATCAATAGACTACACATTACAATGGATTTAATAGTTTCCCATTATCTTGAAATTTAGGTCACTTACTGCACTGCAAACATCCACTAGGGAAGGTCTAATACTCCTCTGGCTAACTGTACAATGTTTAAAATCTAATAAACCTTAAACAAATAATATTTTACCAACAAGAGAATTAATTTCTTTTAACTATTTATTTGTATAGTCTTCAGCTCACCATAAATCAAATAAAAAGATGACGCCTTGGAGCAGGGAAGGACAAATAAATATACTGGTCCTAACATGATTTTTATTACCTGCTTTTCCCTCCGGAGGAATGCCGTGAGTGAGGTAATGAAATTGGCTTTTATTACTGACTCACTGCATTTAAAATGATGAAGTAACTTCAGAAGTTCAAGAATTTGCATAGGAAATTAGATTAGGAATTCTCTGGGGAGTTTGTGAAGGAAAGGGTGAAAACAAAACTTAGGGTGGTTTATGGAAATGAAAATGTGATTTTTACTTCAAGAAGGAGAATAGGCTTTAGATTAAATAAAATGGTAGAAGACCCTTATAAGTTCACATGAAAACATTCAGCCTGATGTCTTGTACATGAAAGACAGGACAGCCATGGATAAATTATGTTGACTTCTAGATGTAGACTTAGTTAAGGGAGTCTATGGACCCATGCCTTGAAATCCACAAGGGACAGCAGAATGCTTAAATGTTAGACTAGATGCTGCCAGACTTAGATGATGGCTGGTTAGGTAGGTGGATGGATTCATGGATAGACAGATGCCAGAGTTTATGTTTATGAAATAGAGTTGATGTTGCCTTGCATTTATGAAAGGACACACCACATTGGCAAGTTCTATTAATTGGCAGTAAAGCAAATTAATGAGTTCTGCTCCCTGTTCTTTGGATATTTCATGGATATGAATTCTGGACAAAAATACAATAAGTTCTAATTGAAAAACGTATATTACATGCAGAAGGGATGTAAACAAGGAGTGCAAACTATAGAACACTGTGTATTCGGATTCTGTGTGGATTCCCCTAGGTTTACCATAGCTGGTAAGCTTAATGTGCTTCTCTCCTACTAAACAAGCAGTTATGGGAACGTAACTAATGCCTCTGCATTTGTAGCACAGAACAAAAACAGACATGAAAATGGTACTTGACTAATCAGTAGATATATTGAATTGATGGCTGGATGGCTGGATGGCTGGATAGATGAATCGGTAGCCTGATGTGCAGGTAGACTGGTGCACTGGTGATAGATAAAGAGAGGTATAGATACATTGAATAAGTGGATGGAGGGAGGGATATATGGCTGGATGGATGGAGAGATGGATGGAGGGATGGATGGATAGGTAAATATGTGGAGTGGTGAGTAGATAGACAAATGAATGGACTAGTGGACTGGTGGTAACATGGAATGGTTAATGGATGAATGGATGAGTGGATGAATGGATGTAGTGGTGAATAGATGGAGAGACAGGTGGACTGGTGGGTGATGGAAGGATATATCAATTACTAGATGGATATGCATGAACAGATATATAATAGATGATAAATGGATGGGCATATGGACACAGTGTTGTATGTATGTATGTATAAGTAGATTGGTAGATACATGGATAGATGGATGGAGAGAAGGATGCATTGGTGGACAGACGATTCAAGAGATAAGTGGATGGCTTATGGTATATAAGTGAGAAAAGAAAATGAGACTAAATCTCTTATCTTTGTTGGAGTTAAAAGGTAAAAATAAAACAGGGTTCTACCTTCATTGAAAAGACTGAATTGAGGGACTGGAGAGATGTCTTAGCAATTAAAGGGACTGGCTGCTCTTGCAGAGGACCTAGGTTTGATTCCCATCACCCACATGACAGCTAACAACTGTTTGAAACTCCAGTTCCATGGGAATCTGACGCCCTCTTCTGACCTCCATGGGCATGTATGTTAAGTGCACACAGGTACAATTAACATACATGCAAGCAATACGTTCATACACATAAAAATTAAACTTAAAATGACTGAATTGGACACACCCTCTGGCAGTCAGGCTAGAGTTGAATGAACTGACTTCTCTGCTAGACAAGAATCTTCCCCTTCATACATTAATTTTTATATTTTATTTATCTTTGTATGTGTATGTATGTACTGTCTGCGTGTAGGTTTGTGCACCCGTGTCGTGCAATGCCGCGGAGGTCACAAGAGGGTCTCGGATTCCCCTGGAACTGGAGTTCTCCTAGAATTGGAGTTACAGATGGTTTTAGCCACCATGTGGGTGCTAGGGATCGAACCCAGGTCCTCTGCAATAGCAGTCGGTGCTCTTAACCGCTAGGTTATCTCTCCGGCCCCCTATACATTAAAATTTTTAGTTTTATTGTATGTTGTATGAATGTATTGCCTGCATGTAAATAAGTGTACCTGGGTCATCTGTAAGAACACCAAGTGTTCGTAACTGCTGAGCCATCTCTCCAGCCCTAATTAAGGCAAACTTTAAGTGAATTACCACATTCTACTACAATGTTATTTAAAGTTATTTAATCCCTTTAGCTGTCTGCCCCCATTCCTCCATTCCTCCCTCTTTTCATCTCCCCTTTATTCTTCTTACTTGAAATTGCTTCAAGCTTACTTGCAATTAAAAGAAGTGCATAAACTGGTAGCATACAAATGTTATGAAAACTTGATTTATATTAGTTTTGCTTATATTTCTTTGGTGAATACAGGCAACTCCAGATTGTTAAGAATGGACGATGGATTTCAACCAGCAAATCCTGAGTGCTGCATTAGATGGAGAGTCAGAGACACTTGGACTTTACTAGACCATCATGCAAAAATGTAAGTATAAGGTCAGGGGGTTCAAGAGGTGACAAAGAGTCAGACTAGATTTGTATGAACTTTATCTTAACTGGGGCTGGAAAGACGGCTAAAGCAGTTAAGAGCACGAGCACTGGCTGTTCTTACAACCCAGGTGCACCCATCTACATGCCGGCAATACACTCATACACACACAATAAAAATAAAAAAAAATATATTGTCTTAATGTTTTAAGGGGTAGGTTCTTGTCTATAATCTCAGTTGACTCATTTTACCTAAGATGGTTCACAGCAACTGCACATAAGAGGAGTTAATTAAATCTTCAACAAGACACACATGTCCATAACTCCATATGGATAAGTGGACTCCACTGTGCAAGTGCACAGTTACTGAGATATGGGAACAGACCATCAAATAAAATGGAAGGAGCATTCACAGATTAGCAGTGACTCTGTGAAGGAAGTGTCCAGTGCTGAGAAATCAAATGATGGAGAAAGAACGGGTTAGAGGGACAGGGAAAAGGCAGAGAAGGCCAAAAGGCTTAATATCGAGTTGGGGAGCTCCGAAGGACTCTTCAGCTTTTTCCTCAAGTTGCTGGAATGGATATTCTCTAGATGATAGGTAATGTATGTATGATGTAAGGGACATTTACAGAGGATGTTATGTGATATAGAGAGTGGAAAGTGGAAATCAAAGTTTCCACTGCATGAAGATGTATGGAAGACAGTGCTGATGATACCCAGAGGATTTTAAAGCATGCTGTTGTAAAAGACAGTGCAACCTTCATCCTCTACAACAGCACATGAAGTGGTTCCACTGATTGGAAGTACAAGCATTCTGCAATTGTCTAACTCATTGCCAAACCTATACTGCTGAATGATATGGAAATAGCAAGGGGTCCCAGACAAGTGTCCACTGGCAAAGTATCTCAAGTAGTTTCTTGTCAATGGAGGGCTCTCAATCAGGTGCTAATCTTATTTGACAAAGAGAAAGTCAAGCATTAGAAATGCCAACAGAGGTCTGAGGCTGGGGCTCTACCAGCACAGTGTGTCAATGCAAGAAAGAGGTCTCAGCACAAAGAGGATAAGAAATCCTTTACTCTGCAAACAAATTGTGAAATGACAATGGCGGAGGAATACAGACTCCAGTTATCCAAAATTTCATGTTCTAATATGTTTCATAGTTTTATGGTAATAAGACAAAGGTATATACACATTTTCACGAACACGGTTTTTGGAGCATCAGTCAGGTAATGGCAAAGAGGGGACTCTCTGCTATGGCCTTCAAATGCTACCTAATGACGTTCTTGATGGAAAGTAGAGAGGTTCGTTAATGCATTCCCAAAGGTTTCACCTGATAATTCAAAGGTCTGTTAGGTCGGGTATCGATGTAGATAAATAACTGTTACTAAGTGAGCTACAGATGGGGCTGGAGAGAGGGATCAACAGTTAATCGCACTGGCTATCCTTGTAGAGGACCTAGGCTTAAATCATAGCACCACATGGCAGTTAACAACAATCCATAGCTCCATTTCCAAGAGATCTTGTGCCCTCTTGTGACCTCTGCAGGCAGTGCATGGCACAGTGCACTTACCCAGATGCAGGCATAACATGCATACACATAAAATAAAGATAAATAAAAGCAATTTTAAATGCACTACAACAAGACAAATTATAATTAGGCTGTGGATCTGCAACAATTCACCCTTTCTACAATTATTGAAATTGTAATTAATTAATCAGCCTTGTAAAAGTTTCAATGTAAGGATTCCAGAGAGCACTGTCATGGACTCAGCACAGCACCAGTAAGGCATGGGTGCACGTAGACAGGGTCTCAGGGGCCCAGCAGGTCAACAGGTACTGGCCCAAAGGAGCAGTTCCCCCCCACCCGCCACTCAAGCTGGTGGTGCTGCACTGCGGAATATTTAGCAAGCTTAGTATTAGTGACTATAGTCTGTGCACCCAATGTTGAGGCACCAGAATCCAAAAATACAAACAAACAAACAACAACAACAACAACAAAAAACAAAACATAAATCAATAGCCAAGGACACAATGAAAAAACATGGGAAAAGCTAATAATAATTACACACTGAACTCTACTAGTCCGCCAGAAAATTCCTACAATGAGATCTCACTGGAAGGAAACCAAGACACATACTGTAGAAGAACAATTGTAGACATATTCAAAGAAATCAAAGACTATAAAGAACAAATCAGAGAACTAAGGAGAGAAAATGAAAAACTCAGGAAGGAATTAGAAGGAAAGAATGATAAACACTGGGAAGAACTAGAGGGAGAAAATGACAATCTCTGAAAAGAACTAGAGGAAGAGAAACAAACTCCAAAAAGAACTAGAGAAAGGAGCGAAACACAGACTCTGAAAAGAACTGCAGGAAGAGAAACACAATGTCCAAAAAGAACTAGAGAGAGAGAAAGGAAAAATTTAGAAGGAATTGGAAACACTGAAAAAATCCCAGGATGAAATGAAAAAAGAAGGATACCAGCAAAGCAAGGAGATACAAGTAGAGAATGACAAGCTCCAAAAGAAATCAAAGGAAGAAATGAAAAAGGAAATGGAACATTCATCCAATCAACAGTACAGGATGGGAGAAAGACTCAGAAGCAGAATGGATGAGGCAGAAAATAGAACATCAGACCTGCAGGACAACACAGAACATCTAAAATGCTCAAGTGAAAACTCTGAAAAATTTAAAAATACACAACAGAGGAATAACCAGGAAACGTGGCATAATATGAAAAGACCAAATCTTTGCATCATAGGAATAGAGGAAGGAGAAGAATCTCAAGACAATATTATTGATCAAATCTTCAAGAAATAATAGAAGAAAAATTTCCCAAACTGAAAAAAAGATAAACCCATGCAAATACAAGAAGGACATAGAACACCAAATAGAAAAGACCAGAAAAGAAACTCCCCACACTATATCATAGTTAAAACGCTAGATGCTCAAAACAAAGACAAAATACTGAAAGCCACAAGAGAAAAACAACAAATTACATAGAAGGGAAAACCCGTAAGAATTACAGATGAATTCTCAGTGCAAACTATGAAAGCCAGAAGAACGTAGACCAAAATATTCCCAGTGGTACACATCTTTAGATGCCAAAGCAGATTATTATACCCAGAAAAATGTCAATTATAGCTGAAGGAGAAAGAAAAATCTTGCATCCTATAAACGAAATGAAACCCTGTTCTGATGTCTGAGGCATTGCACAAAATGGGTGCACAAACCTACATGTAGACAGTACACTCATACACAAACAAAAATAAATAAAATTAAAAAAAATAAAAAATAAAAATCAGTAGCCTTTTTTTACACCAGCAATAAGCAAGTGGAGCAGGAACATACAAAGACCTTCCCACTCACAATAGATTTTAAAAAAATACCTAGTAACAAACCTAACCAAAGACACCAAAGATCTCTACAACAAAAACTTTAAACTCTTGAAGAAGGAAGTTGAAAAATTATAAATTCCTGAAGGAGATTTAAGAAGACATCAGAAGATGGAAAGACCTCCCATGCTCATGGATTGGAAAAATTAATATAGTAAAAATGTCCATTCTACCCAAATTAATATACAGATTCAATGTAATCCCAATTAAAATCCCCGAGGGTTTCTTCATGGGCTTGGAAAAAAAAATCCTTAATTTCATATGGAAAAAACAAAAAACCCCGAATAGCCAAAGCAACCCTGAGTGAAAACAGCAATACAGGGGGAATTTCTATACCAGACATCAAACTATACTACAGGGCTATAGTCACAAAAACAGCCTGGTACTGGCAGAAAAACAGACCTGAAGACCAATGGAAAAAAATAAGATCCAAACTTGAGCACATAAAATTTCAGCCAACTTATATTTGACAAGGGGCCAAAAAAGAGTCAATGGAAGAAAGCATCTTCAGCAAATGGTGCTGACAAAACTGGATCACCACTTGTAGAAGAATAAAATTAAACCCCTACTTCTCACCCTGCACAAAAATCCACTCCAAATGGATCAAAGACCTCAATTTTAAACCCAAAACTCTGAATGTGTTAGATGAATAAGTTGGCAGCAACTTACAAGACATAAATGTAGGAAGAGACTTTCTAAATCAGACAGCAGCTGCACAGGAAAAAAGGTCAACAATTGACACGGGGGACCTTATTAAACTCAAAAGTTTTTGTACAGCAAAAGAAACAATAAGGGAAGTGAAAAGAAAACCCACAAAGTGGGAGGAAACCTGCACTGCTGATTCATCTGACAGAGCATTAACATCCAGAATATATAAACTACTCAAAAAACAAAGAGCCAGAAAACAAATGACTCACTCAAAAGATGGAGTAAAGAGCTGAGCAGAGAATTCACAAGTGAGGAAATGGAGATGGCGGAGAAACATCTTGAAAAGTGTTCAAATTCTCTAATAATTAAAGAAATGCAAATTAAAACCAGTTTGAGATGTCATCTCACCCCGATAAGGCTGGCTAGGATAAAGGAAACAAATGATACCAAATGGAGGACAGGGTGTGGGGAAAGGGGAACACTCATCCACTGCTGGTGGGAACGCAAACTTTTACAACCACTATGGAAAACACTATGGAGAACCAGTAAAAGACTCAAAATGAGCCTACCACTTGACCCAGCCATACCACTTCTGGGTATATATCCAACAGACTCTTCCTACAGCAGAGATACATGTACAGCCATGATTGTTGCTGCTCTCTTCACAATAGCAAAGAGCTGGAACTAACCCAGATGCCCCACAACTGATGAGTGGATACAGAAAATGTGGTACATCTACACAATGGACTACTATGCACCGGTAAAGAAAGATGACATCATGAAATTTGCAGGAAGTGTATGGAACTAGAAGATTTTACATTAAGTGAAGTAACACAGTCCCAGAAAAACAAAAGGGGTATGGTATCCCTTATCTGTTGATGCTAGTACCAAGTACCCAGGTGTAAGACAAAATGAGTAATGTTAATATTATATTCCTTACAATTATGCTCTAGTATTGGGAATCCCTACCAGGTTCTAGAGCTGATATAACACGTATTCTCAGACCTTGGACTTTTAGTATATGATGGAGGACATGTGTGCATCTTTTAAAGAAATATGGGATTAAAATGGAAAGATGTCAATCAAGAAATATGCTATGGAATTAACATATAGTTTGTTTCCAAAGGATACAATGTTAATATATTTGTGAAAACTTAGTTAAGTTGGGTTGGATTCTAAGCCGATGGTACCTCCCTGCCCACACCCATGGGGTGGGGTGTAGTGATGAAAAGATTTAGCATTCGGCCCTGAGAATTGAGTCGTGATGGATATTTAAGCAGACATGTTGGAATAAAATCTCTCTCTGCATTTGAACTTCAACCTGCATACACGTGGTGTGCTTCCCTGTGCGTATTTTCCACATGGGTCTTCCAAAGATTAAGTGGGCCCTGCCACAAATCTCAGCATCGACACCACAAGTATAGGTGCAGTGTAACAGGCTGGTGCAACTTAGCCTTTCTGGGTGCTTAACCAACATATCTGAAGTCCCTACCAATTTGATTGAGGGACCTGAGGAAAACTTTGTTCGTGGCCCTCAGAGGTCAACCAACTCTTAGGGGATTATACTTGGGGGCATCTCTTGAAAAGACCTGCAGAGATGGGTCACCATTCTTCCTGTTCAGGGAGGTCTTGGAGAGCCACTAAGGGGACTTCAGCCAGTGTCCAGTGTATAAAGAGGAAAGTCTGCTCATCCTTCAGAAAAGGAAACCTGGTCTAACAAGACCTGATTTTGTCCTCATGTGAATGGAACTGGTGGATAAGGAGCTGAAATAACCAAGGGGCTCCCACCCTCCCCTCCCAAAAAAAAACCCAAAAGACCCCTGAGGACCAGATCCTCTCAACTGACATAAAAAAAAAAAAAAAAAAAAAAAAACAAAAAAACGAGAGAGAGCACCATTTTTTGGCCTGTCTACAATTCTTTTTTTTATTCTTCTATTACTTCTATGTGTTTTTTCATGTTTTAACAATATGTGACAATTTATGAGTGCAAGCAGTTGTGCCCAAATCCACACAACTGAAGGGTCCCCCCATCAAGCTGGAGAGGCTTGTATGTACAATCAAGTTGATCAAATAAGTGTCCAGTCTATATTGCTATAGTTTCACCATTCACCCCAATCGCAGCCCTTACATTCTACCATGTCCCCTCTTCCACAGATTCTTCCCTAGGCTTAGAAAATGGGCACAGCTGGACGAGAAGCAAAACACTCTACTTTCTCTGGAGCTGTCGTTTTGGACTCTGGTCAATTCTGGCTGTTTCCTTTCATGGGGTGACAATTTGTCCAGGAATAACCTTTCTTTTTTTTTTTGTTTACTTTTTATTATTTTTTTCAAAACCAATTCTTTACTGAAATTTTTTGCATTTCATATGATTTTTTTTAACATTTTTTTATTGATGATTTGTGCATTTCATACATCATTTTCCAATTCAGTTCAGGCATATTTCCCTTTACCTTCCCCCCCCCCACCCCAACCGAGTTCATGCATTCTGCCATAACTGTCCTGAATATTTCTCTCAGTTTTTTTTTCATTTTTTACCTATAAGTGATAATCCATGAGTCCAAGCAACCTTCATGTAAAACCAATTTGCAGGCTGTTGTGCCGAAACCCCCACAGCCCCACCTTCCAGCGTGTGGTGAGGGGTTGTATGTTCAATCAGGTTGATCAAATGAGGGTCCAGACTACATTGCTGTAGTTTCACCATTCACCCCAATCGCAGCCCTTACATTCTACCACGCCCCCTCTTCCGCAGATTATTCCCTGGGCTTAGAAAAGGGGCACAGGTGGATCGAAAGCAGATCAGCCACTCTCTCTGGAGCATGTTGTTTTGGACTCTGGTCAATTCTGTGCTGTTTGCCTTTCATGGGCTGAACAGTTTTGGTCCAGGATAACCTTATCGATCGCTGATGAATGGAAAGCAAAAAGAAAATTGGATATAGGGTATTTAAAGACAGCATAATCTTTTAGGTGAGGTTACTTTGGTATGGAGTAGCACAAACTTAAATGTGATAATGTTGAACCATGAATTATACATTTTTTTTTTCCTGTTAAGTATGACAGGGTCTTACTGTGCTTTGAGATCTCCTAACCTGTAGAGGGGATGTAAGCTTGTGGCATCAGCCATGGGTTATTTTCCTCACAAGGAAGAGCCAATAGCCAATTAGATTTGGGATATACAGACATAGGCTGCTCTGCTGCATGCAGATATTTCCAGGCAGTTGTGGTGTAGCTGGTGCTGACGGTGGAGTCTTGCTTGACTCAAGGAGACCCGTATTTGCTTTGATGGTTTAGTGCTGCCTTTGGTTAGTGACACTCTCTGGTGTTCCATGGGCCATCTGTACACTTGCATGTGTGGTCTCAATACATCTTCCCATGTTAACGTCAGGTCTTAAGCAGCAGGGCCTTAGTTGTCCGACCTCTTCTTGCAGGTATCCCAGTTGAGAGGCAAGGAGCCTTTACCTTTTGTGGGGCCTTAGATCCCCTGGCCAACATCTCCCTGGTAGAATAATCCATTACTGATGTCAGAGCTCTTGTATTGATATATTTTGCTTAAGTGCATAGTTTAAGGACTTTAGTATTATATTTGGTTCTGAACAGAGAATAATGCTTTTCACAGTTCTTATGTCTATTAGTCAATTAAGAAGGCAGTTTTACCAGTTTTATAAGCGATTACCTCTATAATAGCTGTCTCCAATTTACAGTTGGAGAGCGACCTCATCATCATCATATTTCTCCTTGTTCTGGGGGGAGGCTCCCCTGCCTCTCAGAAAAATTTAAAAAATAAAATTAAAAGGGTGAGATGTGGGAAAACTTAGTTAAGATGCGTTGGATTCTAAGCCAATGGTACCTCCCTAGCCACACCCATGGGGTGGGGCATAGTGATGAAAAGATTTAGCATTCGGCCCTGAGAATTGAGTCATGATGGATATTTAAGCAGACATGTTGGAATAAAATCTTTCTCTGCATTTGAACCTCAACGCACCTACACGTGGTGTGCTTTCCTGTGTGTATTTTCCACATGGGTCGTCCCAGGATTAAGTGGGCCTCTCCACAAATTTTGGCGGTGACACCACAATAACATACCATCCAAACATCTGTGTCTTTACCAAAGTAACCTACAATAACAATGAGTACTGTTGAAATACCTATATATCTAATTGCTTGTCCAGGCATAACCTTTCGATCCTACTAATGAAGCACAAGCAATTAGATATATAGGTATTTCAAGCATAAGCAATGAATGTAAGTAACATTCACGTAAAACCAATTAGCAAGTATCTATGCCTAAATTTTAAAACAACTCAAAGTTCCCATAGTCCAATTGGAGATGCTTGTATGCACAAGTATGTTGATCGAATAAGAGTCCAGTCTATACTGCTGAGTCACCCCAATCTCCCCGCAGCCCTTACATTCTATCAAACCTCCTCTTCTGCAAATTGTTCCCTAGGCTTTGGGAAAGGGGCACAAGTTGGTGAGAAACAAAGCAGTCTATTTTCTCTGGAGATGTCATTTTACACTGTTCAGGTTGTTGCCCTTCATGGTTTGACAGCTTATCCAGGGTATCTTTTTAATCCTCCTAACAAAGCACAAGCAATTAGATGTACATGTATTTAAACAGGCATTTAAACAGTACTAACTGTTATGTCAAGGTAAGCTGTGAGCACAGACACAGATGTTTGGATGGTATGCTAATCCACAAACTGTGGTTTCTCTATAAAAGATGACAAGTTCTTATTGTGGCCAAGTCCAGGACAGGAATTTCACACCAGCTTCCCAGGTTGGGGGTCCGCAAAGGGAGCCTTTTTCCAAACCAACTGTTCACCCAAATGAAATGCAGGCTTCAACACTAACTACTCACTGGTCATCTGAACAAAATGCAGGCTTAGCCTGTATGGGCGCAAAAAATTTAAAAACAGCGGCCACAAATTCCACAATGATGTTAATTGGAATTTAATTTTTTTAATTTTTAAAATTTTTAATTTTTTATACCTTTTATTTTTTATTCCCAAATACCCAAAATCTTATTAACACTTTAATACAATGAAAACCTGGTTGCATCTTTGTTTTAGATGTTGAAAGAGCATAAACAGTACATGGCAGTTGAGATCCATTATTTTAAAATTTTTAATAGGTAACCCATCACCTTTGTTGAAATTGAATTATGTTTTGGCTGTTTAATATAAATTTCCATCTTGAGAAGGAAGGGCCACGTTCCAACTCAGAGGCAATGTTTTTACTGGTATCATGGCTGTTAACATTAAAATATACTTAGAACACAAGAACACACATCCATACACACGTGTGCATGCACATATATACACACATCTGTACATACATAATAAAGGTTTATTAGGTTGACCTGTAATGGAAGAAAGCCGTATTGTTTGATGTCCAATGAAAAACATGTAATTTTTATAATTTTTTATAGGGTTATTTTTACATAATTAGAATAAATATCTTAGTAATGCATTAAACAGCTGAGATCCATATGCCACATCTTAGGCCCATTTGCAACCACTTGCCTTCAAGGAACTATACCTAAAGTTTACTATTCTTTCCCTATCCTGTCACTTCTGGTTAATTATTCCGAAGCTGTCCCTCTGTTAAGCCTAACTGTCCTTATGCTATTTACAAATCTAAAGATTGAGGATTCCCAAAAGTAGACAGGCCAAAGTTGCTTGTTGTTTTGGACCAATCCATCATGTCTTATTATTAAGGACTTTTGAAGAATAATAATTATCCATAATCACAACAATTACAACCATTATTAATTATTATTAATTATCATAATTAATATTAACCATTATTAGTCACAACAATCATTAATAATTATTATGAATAATTGTTGATAATAGCAGCTAACAATGAACAATTTACCATTAGACTGGATTTCTTTCAATTGTTATTAGTAATCATATTCAATAACAATAACTATAACTATTAATAGCAATTATTAATAATAATTAACAACAATATATCATTAAACTGAATAATATGCATATTATAAACCCAATTAAAATTGTTAACAGTAAGGGGTATAAAGCAAACTTTTTTATGAATTGAATCTATTTTGGTTTATAGTTAGCTAAATATATTTAAACCTGTAAGATTATAATGAATTAAAAGCATGAACTCGCATTCACTCATCACACATACACACAGCTTGAAGATGGGCTTAAAGAAGCATAATACAGTTTTATTCAAAAAATTTCTCATTTATATTGAACCAAAATATCAATTCATGTTGTTAAAGAGACTTTTACCAATGGTCCTAAAAAGACGATTTATAGGAGCAAGTTTGTTTTGTTAGAACTTCAAGGCCCGGGGCTGGAGAGATAGCCTAGTGGTTAAGAGCACTGACTGCTCTTGCAGAGGACCCGGGTTCAGTCCCCAGCACCCACATGGAAGCTGAGAACCGTCTGTAACTCCAATTCCAGGAGAACTCCAGTTCCAGGGGAACTGAGACTCTCTTCTGATCTCCATGGCATTGCACGACATGGGTGCACAAACCTACATGCAGACAGTGCATTCATACACATACAAAAATAAATAAAATTTAAAAAATAAAAATAAAAAAAGAACTTCAAGGCCTGTAAATTCTCCTAGAAATGCATCTAGCTTGTTTCCAAAATGCTGAAATCAAAAGGATGTTACCTAAAATCAAAATTTGAGGGGCATGGTTTAGATATCATGTGCTCAGTGCGGCAGCTGGTATACATGGACAGCTGGCAGGCTTATGGAGCCAGGCCAGAGCTCAGGCCACGTGTGATCTAGAATTCTGTGAGAAGATATTTTTAAGGTGAAACACATTTAAAAGGAGCAAGATAAAATTAAATCAACCATATCTAGGGTACCCGGGGGTTAAGTAAAAATATTACACTTTAAGTTAAACATGCTGAGATGGATTTGAATTACTGTTAGCTAAATCCCAACCTCGGATCTACAAATAGCAAGCAGGTTTTAGGTAAGAAGAGTCAGATTTAGAAAAAAAAATCCATAAGGAGACAAGAGAGCAACACACAGATTTTGTATACAAAATTTAAGAAAAAAATGGCCAAGGCTTGAATTTATCTGGAAAAGGCTGCTCTTGGAGGAGGGCGGTTCTGTGAAAGGCCTTAATTTGCAACAGAAAGAAGTGTGCTCAGGTCGAGGAGAGCTACCAGGAGAAAATTTACATATGAACAAGTTAAGATTGGAACCGAACTTGAGGAGCTGGTATCTCACAGTCTTTCTTTGGGGGGAGGGGTGGAATTTAAAACCAGAAAGTTTTTCAGACCTGTAGAATTATGAAAAAAATGTTTTTAAGGCCAAGCATAACTGCTAAGCCTTAATATTTAATTCAGCCTTGAGGTCACTGGCTTTTATAGCCTGCAGGCGTGACTATGCCAGGAGGCACATGCTTGGAAGGCACTGGGTGCTCCCTCTGAACCAAATCAGAGGCAGGCTGCTCTCCACGTGTACAAAGCCACATGACCTCAGACCACTGTCCCATCCACTGAAACCAGCAAGAAAGATGGCTCCACCAAAACAGATAGATATCAGGAAAGAGAGAACAAAGAGAAGAAAAAGGCAAGATTTAGGGGTATGCAAACCTAAGTTGTCAAGGTTTCCTTCTGCCCCATGTTCAGACGCCAATTGTGGTTTTGCCGACTGAAATTTGTGGTGGGGGGCCCACTTAATCCTGGGGCAGAAAGAGATTTTATTCCAGCATGTCTGCTTAAATATCCATCATGACTCAAATCTCAGGGCCGAATGCTAAATCTTTTTGTCACTACATTCCACCCCATGGGTTTGGCCAGGGAGGTACCATTGGCTTAGAATCCAACCCATCTTAACTAAGTTTTCCCACATGCTATTCCATGAATTACATTTTTTTTTTCTGTAAAATATGACATGGTCTTACAGTGGCTTAAAACATCTCCTAACCACTAGAGGATGTAAGTTCTGGCATCAGCCATGGGTTATTCCTCCAAGGGGAGAGCTAATAGTCAATTAGATTTGGGATATACAGACATATGACTGCCACTGCTGCACAGTAATTCCAGGCAGGTGAGGTGTAGCTGGTGTTGACAGAGGAGTCTTGCTTTACTCAAGGAGACCTATATTTGCTTTATTGGTTTATTGGCCTTTGGTAACACTCTCTGGTATTCCAGAGACCAACTGTACACTTGCAAGTGCAGTCTCAATACATCTTTCCCATGCTTACATCATGCCTTCAACAGCAGGGCCTTATCTCCTCTCTTCTTGCAGGTATCCCAGTTTACATGCAAGAAGACTTTACATTTTTTTGGGGGGGGGGCTTGGATCCCCTGGCCAACATCTCCTTGGTAGAATAATCCATTGCTGATACCAGAGCTCTCCTGTATTAATTTATTTTGCTTAAATGCACAGCTTACAGAGACTTTAGTATTATTTTTGCTTCTGAATAGAGAATAATCCTTTTCACAGTTCCTAAGTCTATTAGTCAATTCAAGAAGGCAGTTTTACTGGTTTTATAAGAGATTACCTCTATAACATTTGGCTCCAATTTACAGTTAGAGAATGACATCATCATCGTATTCCTCCTTGTTCTATGAAGGGGAGGTAAGAAAGTCTCTCGTATTAAAACTTTGCAGCACCTAGAAGGTAAGTTTAATTAGGACTCATTATTAACAGTTGTTACAAGTAGGATCCACAGAGGAGTTTGATGCCTGTAACAGTCTGAGGCTCTTCTTCCTTTCAACGTTTGGACTGGCCAACCTTTCTGCTGGCACTTCCTGGTATATCCTACACAATGAAATCTGTATCTTTTCTTTCTCAGCCGTTGAGTTGGTGAAATTTTGACCTGTGGGAGCATACAAAAAAGACAAAGAGAATAAAAAAGAGAGCATCATTGTTTGGCCTGTCTGCAGTTCTTAAAAGCAGGTACATATGCTCTTTAGATGCCACTGGTTTAGGCACTCCTCAAAGACATGAGATACAGCTTTTTTTTTTTTTTTTTGTTTTACTTTTTAGCCTTGCAATGTGGACTGAGGACTATTGTATCATGGAGGTCAATGCAGGGGGATCAAGATAGGATGTGTGCTTACTGGACTTCATTTAGGGGCACAATATTTAAAGCAGAAGTACGTCAGTAAAGGTTTCCTTCTGCATAACTTTTTTGCCGTGCAATGTCTTAATCATAGTCTACCATCAAATATTTCAAGAATATTTTTAATGTTTAATAGTATATTAGCAGCATGCAATAATTACATCATAGGTTCTCAAGCAGAGACAGCCTATTGCAAGGACCATCTTTTGCTGCCAGTTATCATAGGCTGTTTAAAATTAGAAACCTGAATAGAAACACTGAATATTGTAGAAATGCACTTTGCTCCGTAATACTTGAGTTGTTGTAATATTAGATAATGCATTTGGTTGTTGCAGAAAATCCTTAACTGTAATTGATGGTTGTTGCCTTAATAGTACATTGCCTGTATTTCTACCTTTAGTAATGGGATTTATGTGCTAGATTTCAATATTCTTGAGCCTGGGCAAGTGCACAAGTCTTTTTAAAAAGAAACATGGTTTACTTGCACAAAACTGAACAGATTTGAGAGATTGTGAATGCCCTTAAAATGGTTTTTGTTTGTGAAACAAATGGTGAGAATTTGAATTGTTCCCTTATTATAGTATTGAAATTAAATATACTCAATTTATCAAATCATGTGGGGGGCGGGTGTAAGGGAGGGGTGAGCCACCTTAGCTCAAATCATGTGGAGGGCTACAGAGCTCCTGTTTGTGCAACAGGTAACTAGAGGCGCACTAGAGACGTGACATTTTGCTCAATGCCCCAAGGGTTGCCTCAAGGGTCTTGGAGCATGGCAGAGATAGGGCAAAGCAAGAATCATTGTAATAACCCGAAACTTCCTGCTACAGATAACTCACAGAGGCAACTGAATGCCCACAGAGATAGCAGATAACCAGAGAGCTTCTGGGACAGGTCTTACAAGTTCTTGCTTCAAGCCACAAACAAAATTTCATTCCCACAAAATCACAGTTGTTTTACCTGTCTTACTGGTAAGTGCTGTGGCTGCCCCTGCTTTTGACATCCTTCAAGGACATGAGACACAGCTTTTCAACCTTCCAATATGGACTGAAGACTCATGCCTCTCCAAGAATCCTCCATACCTTCAGTGCCAGATGGGAACTGATGAGACATCCAACCTGTTGACTGAGCTACTACTTGGGTTTCAGCCTCTTCAGAGTAAACTACCATTGTTGGACTACCCAGGCTGTATCGTGGAGACCAGTACAGGAAGATCAATACAGGATGCGTTGCTTACTGGACCTCATTTGGTGACCACGGGAAGGGAAAGCCCCAGTGTGGAGCACAAGGGCAGAACTGATGATGGTTTGAGTTTGCCAAGGAGGAGCCTTCAATCATGACATCTTTCAGCCTAATAAAGGAAAAAAAAACTCATGAGCTGAAGTGGCTAAAACATGTGTTATATGTAGCATGCATATAAGCATGTTTTAGAGTGATGCATATCGGAAGGAATAACAACAACAACAAGACTGGGTCAAAGAACTGACTGAAACAGTGAATTTCTGCTCAAAACAGTAAACTGCATTGAGAATTTTGAGAGAGACTGAGAAAAAGATGAAACACTTGTTTGGCAGAATGCATGAGCTCTGGTGGGGTGGGGGTCTGGGAGGGGGGCATGGGTCTAGATATGATTTGAAATTTTGTATGAAATGTACAAAGCTTCAATAAAAATCAGCTTGGAAAAAAAAAAGAAGCACTGGAGCCAGACTTGCAGCAGGCAAACAATAGAATAAGTATACAGTAGTGGAGGACAGATACTCAATTGCACCCTTGAAAGGGGTATCTGCCACCTAATGAATAGAGGTGGAAAATTTTATTCCCTGAGCCCAGCTGGAATGTGTCACATGCCAAGGTGTCCTTGGATAACTTGAAAGCCTTCTTTTGATTTATTGTGCTAAGTAGGGCAGCATCTGAAGGCTATGAGGCAGGTGGCTCCATAAACAGACTGCCTCCATCCTGGGAGTGAATGATTGATAAGGCTTTATCAAGGCTGGATTGCCAATTTAGGTCAAATTAGCCATTTCAATGGATTTTTGACCCTATGGCCTTCTTAATGAAGCTTATGGCTCTTCTGCTACTCACATATTCTATCACAAACTGCAGATAGGAGGGTAGTCTATCCCCATGGAAAAAAAAAAACAAAAAACTGCCTTTCATCATATTGCAGATCCTCCTGGGTTAAAACTGCAGTTTTGCTCACAATTTTCACATGACTTTATAATATTGTTGCTGTTGAGAAAGGGTCTCAAACAGGCCCACCTGGCTTCAGATTAATAATGTAATGGTGGCTGGCCTTGAACTCCTTCTTAAAGCATCTTCTTGTCCTCACCTCTCAAGTGCTGGGATTACAGGTATATTACTATGCCTGGCCCCAGGAGCTGTTTTTAAAAACTGAATGAAGCTGAACACTTTTGTGAAATAATCCTTTTAATATAGCAGAAAAGGGGGCTTATGTGGAAGACAACCTCCTTCCTCTGTGAGGCCATGTTTGGTACTGCCAGCTTGTCTTTGTCCTTTATTTTCATGTAGTAAAGATAATCTTTCCAAGCTAGGGAGATAGCTCAGTATATGATAGCTTGTGTAGGTCAAGCATGAGGAAGTGAGTAAAAATCACTACTTCATAAAAACCACAGGCAGGCCCACATGGGTGCCTATAATCTCAGTGCTGTGTGAGGGTAGAAACAAGAGGACATCTGGAATTTACTGGCTGCAACCTAGCTGCAGGTTTGGTACGATACCCTGTCTCAAGGGAATAATGTGGAGAATGATTGACACTTGGGCCTGACATCCTCCTTTGGCCTCAGCACATGAAACATCTTGTGTGCTTACATACATATGTGCATTTACACCACACATACAACCCATACACATGCATACATACAAAGAAATTTATTTCCTCCTCTGCTTTGGAAGAATGGCATAATATGTGTGTCCATTGTATTTTTTGTACCTTAACCCTTCACTTTTCAGAATCATTACACATCTGCTTATTTTCTCACTTCCTGGAGGATAGTCAGTTTCTGAGTTTTCTTTCCAATTTGTGATGAATAGCTTTGGACTTTCTGGTTTCTACCTCTGTATTTAGCTATTGTAAAATGTTTTCTTAATGCCTCGTCTGAGGGCACATATATTTGTAGCAATTTAGGCTTTTCATTTTATCAATTTTTCCCAGAAGGCAATTTGCTGACATTTGTGGAGTTTGGTCTGTTATGCAGAGGACGATGTGCTTTTCATAAGGACATTTTGAGAATTCTTCCTGACGTTAATGTCATGTGGGCCCCAGTCATTATGGAGGGGTGCATGTGGTATGCATCATTCAGAGAACAAGGGATGAAAGGAACAGAATGCATAGATGTGGTGTCCTGGTACAACAGAGCCTTTTTTCTGGAAATGAGTTTGATGAGACTGACCTAATTATGCACTGCATTCAGAGAAAGGAAGTTGGGGGTGGGGATCATCCATCACCAGCAGTGGCAGTTAATATCCAACTAAATAAGAAAAAAAGGGCTTCCACAGGAAGGAAAGCATTGCCAGATTCAGATGCAATGCTCAAGGGTGAGTCATGCACTTAGCTATTCATCCAATGCACAAAAAGATACCTGATCCTAAAAATCTATTTTAGCCTTGTGGTTCCCATCTGGCAAATAAAATGGCTTATCCAAGTACCGGAATAACACACAGAAGGCCTGAAAGGAGCAAGAACATCAAGAGGGATTATGCTCAAAAGTCCTCAGCTAGGGAGGTCCTAAGTAAGCCCTGGGGGTGGGGAAGGCCTAGTAGTATTGATTTGCTGTCCAACTGCCTAGTAAATACTTAGGCTTTTACGACAGATTTGCTAGGGCACCCAGCCTTCATCAGAGAACCTTTTCTGCAGTAGATGCAGAAGGTACCAAAATCTGTAACTTGTTAAAGTGAAGGTGGCATGCATAGCCCCAACTGGGACATCTGTACCAACCTCTTCAAGGCTCAAGGAACATTGCAGAAGAGAGGATGGAAAGGATGTAAGAGACCAGGATGAGAAGATGGGCAGCCAAAGGATGTGTATTGCACAGGACATAGACCACCCATGCTTGAGCAAAGAATTCCAACTAAACTCCTTGAGCCACAAACAGTAAGACATGATAGCTGTGTGAGAACTCTTTGATAAGAAGGATGCAAGTGGGGAAAGAAGGGAGGAGATAGAAGGTGAAAATGACTAAAACTCTTTATATAAATGTGTGAAACTGTCGAACCATCAAAAATAGCAAAATAAGAGTTGTCTTTAGATGAATAGAAATGTTCAGACATTGGCCTTTGATGGCCTGGGGAGATGGCTAGGTGGGTAAGAGTGCTAGCTGAATACAGAGAAAGATCCTCTGGAATCCAGGCACCGGTTTAACTGTAACTCTGTGGGAAGGAGGGAAGCAAATGCAGAGTTGGGTCTTCCTGGCTCAGCCTAGCTTTAATTTTAGTGAGAGACCCTTTCTCAGGGGTATAAAACAAAGAGTAAAAAGTAGGAGCCCTACATACACACACACACACACACACACACACACACACACACACACATGCACACACACAATGAGAATAGGAAGTTGGAAGAGCACCATACTGTCCTTTTGGAGTCCACAGTATTTAGGGATGTGAGAGATAATTCCTTCCAACCTTTCCACTAAAAGCACCACGGACAGTCTGATAAGACATGCTGCTTTTTATTCTGGTGTACTAAATATGCTTATTTGAGCAATGTTTCTTTAATTTTGCAAATAATTTTTGAGCAGAGCATCTCCTTCACTCACAGAAGCCCAGGAGGTAATAAACCATTTCTGGAATTGCAGTTTGAGACACAGGAGCTTGCAGAGGAAGTTATTCATCCCTTGGAATAAACATATGTACCTTCTCTTATCAGCAAAAGAAGGTGTCATCCCACCAGTCTCTCTTTTGTTTAGCTATCAACACATATCCATCTCAATTCACCACCCAAGCTCTGAAAGGACTGCACATGGCATCAATGAACATTTGGGGAACTAGGATGTGGCAGAATTTTCTGCTGGGCTCCTCTTGATTTGCACGCCATGATTTTCATTGTTTGTTTTGCATTTTTGTGAGACTGGCCTCACAACCTTGAAGGTGGCAGCCATGCAGTATTATGTGAATGAGTAGAACTGTCCTTTGCTGGAGCTGGTGATACTTCATTTCCCTAAGAGTCTAGAGTTTTATGAGGTATCCAGAAGTCACACTGAGAACCTGATTTTGAGAGCTAAGACAGAGTATTACCAGTCAGAGCTCTCTGCGTCTCTCAAAACATTTATTTTCCAGACTGAAGAAGTGAATAAAGTCCTTTCTTTGCCGCCCTAAGGACTTGAGTTCAGATTGGCTGCAGTCACTTAAAAACAGGCTTACTGCTGAGTAATCCCCAGGGCTTTGGGGGCTGAAACAGGCAGGTTTCTGTCTTGCTAGCCAGCCCATCTATCCACACTGTGAGCTCATATTCAATGAGAGCCCTTGCTTCAAATAATAGAGTGAACAGCAACTGAAGAAAACTCTTATTGTCAACTTAGGTCCTCCACACTCACATGAACACAGCACACATCCATTCACACATGCTATTTCCTTGCTGGATGGTACAGCAAGCAGGGATGCTATGTACGCAATATAGCACCATTTGGATACAGTACATTTGCAAAGAAAATGAAAGTAATATTCAAAATATGCACAAATGCACAAAAAGCACACACTAATGTAGACCCTTTAAGTGGAAAAGTGTAAAGAAAGAGTAACCTCTCTAAGTGAATTTGGAAGACCACACAAAAGTTCACCCAAACTCAGGGGATGCAGAAAAAGATTTATTGCAGAGGATGTAGTAATAGGTCACAGAATCTCAATCTCTTCACTCAACTTCTCTGTGAGTGTGGTGGGGATACACATGTGTGTGTGGGAGTGTATGTGGAGGTCTTTTTTTCTGACACTCTCCAACTTAGTTTTTGAGATAGGGTTGCTAACTGGTTTGGCTAGGCTGGTAGGCAGGCAAGCCCCAGAGAATGTCCCATATGTAGCTCCCCAGCATCAGGGTTCCAGGTGAATGTCACCACACCTGGTTCTTATATGGGTTCTTATATGATTGCACAGCAAACATTCTACCCACTATGCCTAGCCTTGTATCTTCCATCTTCTAAACATACCTCTTAATTGGATTGTCCCATGTAACCTTCGGGAATACAATCATCCTGATTGCCAGAATGTGTATTGGGTAGGAATGAGGAGAACTGTGTACTATTTCCCGTTTTAAGGCCCTTTACAGATGATCTTGCACCTGGGCGTTGTGATATACACCAGTAATTACAACATTCAAGAAGCTGAGGCCAGAGGCTGAAACAGGACTGATGGGAAATCAAGTTTAGTCAGGGCAAAACACACAAGTGTCTCTGGTGAGCTAAAGTGCAACAGGTCACAACAGTGGACAGAAACATGTTCCACATGATATTGCTACAGTTTTAGAAAATGAAGAGCATCAAACTACCACCTGCAGAGAAGGTGGTAAATAAATTGTGCAATTATGTAACATTGAATCATGCTTTCCTGATGAATGGTGCTTCATGTCTGCAAACGCAGTAGTCAGGAGATGGAGTTCTCCAACACATTTACCTACATGAGTAAAGGCTAAATTAAAAAAAAAAAAAAAACAACAACATAGTATTGGAGGCAGAGGCAGGCAGATCTTTGTGAGTTCAAGGCCAGCCTGGTCTACAGAGTGTGTTCCAGGACAGCTGGGGCTACAGGGAGACCCTGTTTCGAAAAGACCAAAAACAAAACAAAACAAAACAAACAAACAAACAAAAAAAACACATAGTATTAATGGACAAAGGTTATAGTCCTATCTAGAGAGTATTAAAATCTGAGCAATACACCCATATGAAATATTCACATAAGTCTGTGAATACATGTACAGGACATTTGTATACTCCTACACTTCTTTATGTGCATTTTGCAACAGCTATAACAGAGAGAGGAAAAGAGAAAGAGAGGTAATTCCTTATAGGGAGGTATGAAATGTTAACAAGGTCTGCCCTCCACAGTGGAAATGACCCCTTAAAACAACACCTTTGCACAAATATACCCAAAGTACAAAGCCCAACTTCCAGAAACCAGAGCTAATATTCCACGTGGGTATTTCAGCAGGCCACTTGAATGATCTTGACTTTGTTCTGCTGTAGGCATGCAGACACTGTGTTGACCTTAGCATGACTTCTAACAGCTGGTCCATTTGCCATCTTGCCACCATTTGAAAGGGCCTCCTGGGAAGGGTAATTTAACACACCACAAGGGGATCACATAATCAGGTAACTGTGGCCACTTGGGTGTGTCATGAGATGAGATGCATGTGAAAAATTCATCTACGAGATGGACACTTGTTAAAGGTCTTGGCATTTTCATTTGATCATTTTGATGTTATTAAGTTGAACATTGGAAAGTTTTTTGGGGGTCTTTTTGAGGCAGGGTCTCACTTTTAGTCCCAGCTGGCCTGGAGCTCACTATGTAGACTAGGCTTGCCTTGAACTCACAGAGGTCCACCTGCTTCTGCCTCCCGAGTGCTGGGATTAAAGGCATGCACCACCATGCCTGGCTGAATCTTGGGAAGTTTTTAAAGAGCATCTTATATGTATTTGCTATGACATTTAATGTTCTTTTTTTCATTAAATTATTTCTGTTGTGAGCCTACCTTTTAAAAAGCTTCAATATTATCAGACATTAATACAATGCTTTTATTCTTTTCAATATCTGCTTCTCTATTCCAGTTCAAATGGATACTTCTTAGGTGTCCCTCCCAACCCATAATTTTCCTCTGGATTCTGTATCTACAAATCACATTCTCTCCGTGGTTCTTCATATCATTTACATCACGTCACGATGCCCCCAATTTATTGTCTCCATCTCTTACCTGTCTTCTGAATCCCTAAATCCAACTGCTGGCCACATAATATGTACACTTTAAAGCATACATGTGTCTTTAAATGAACACATCTCAAACACACGCACTGGCTCTGTATCCATCAGAACCTCCAACTCTCTCTTGTTTTTTCATGTGAGTTAAAATCATGTGCACTGAGGTATACACTTTTGATTTCTTGTGTATGCTTCTGTGTGCAACTGTGCATGTCCCAGTGTGTGAATAGGTCTGTGGAGACCAGAAGATAGCCTTGAATGTTGTTCTTCAATGCTGGGGATCCAAGCCCCCCCAAAAGGTAAAGGCTTCTTGCCTGTAAACTGGGATATCTGCAAGAAGAGAGGCGGTAAGGCCTTGCTATCAAAGACCTGATGCAAGCATGGGAAAGATGTATTGGACTGCACTTGCAAGTATACAGTTGGTCTCTGGAATACCAGAGACTGTTACCAAAGGCCACTAAACCAATAAAGCAAAAATTGGTCTCCTTGAGTCAAGCAAGACTCCTCTGTCAGCATCAGCTGCACCTCACCTTCCTGGAAATTCTGTGCAGCAGTGGCAGCCACATGTCTGTATATCCAAAGTCTAATTGTCTACTAGCTCTCTCCTTGGAGGAATAATTCATGGCTGATGCCACAAGCTTACATCCTCTAGTGGTTAGGAGGACTTATAAGCCACAGTAAGATCTTGTCATCTTTTACAGAAAAAATATGATTCATGGATTAGCATACCATCCAAGCATCTATGTCTATACCAAAGTAACCTACCATAATAATTAGTACTGTTTAAATACCTATCTATCTAATTACTTGTGCTTCATTAGTAGGATTGAAAGGTTTTTCCTGGACAAACTGTCAACCCATGAAAGGAAACAGCCAGAACTGATCAAAGTCCAAAACAACATCTCCAGAGAAAGTAGACTGTTTTGTTTCTAGTCCACCAGTACCCCTTTTCTAAGCCTAGGGAACAATCATCGGAAAAGGGGGTGTGGTAGAATGTAAGGGCTGAGATTGGGGTGAATGGTGAAACTACAGCAACATAGTCTGGACACTTATTTGATCAAAATGATTGTACATATAAGCCCAACCAGGTGGATGGCGGGAGACATGGGCTCTGTGGGTTTGGGCATAGCTGCGTGCAAATTGGTTTTACGTGAAGGATGCTTGTACTCATACTTATTACTTATTGTTAAAAAATAAGAATAAAAAATTGAAAAAAGAAGAAGAGAGGTAGAGAAAGAGAGGAGAGAGTGGGAGAGTGAAAGAGTGAGTGAGAGAGAGAGAGAGAGAGAGAGAGAGAGAGAGATAATACTATTTATTTACATAAGAATGACATTCTGGTATTTGACACAGTATGGATGAACTGCAGGACTTTCTATTCCATAATATAAACTGGACACAGAGGAATATCACTGCCACATGATCTCTCATATATGTGAATTCTAAATAAGTTGCTGACCTATACCTTGAGACCAAAAAAGTAGTAAACAGAGTCTGGAGAGTGCGGAAGAGAGAGAGAGATTAAAAAGGGCTGGCCATCAGGTACAACAGTATATTTACATAGGAGTAAGTATTTCTGGTGTGCTAATACACTGCAGGTTGAGTATAGATTGCAATAACTAACTGTATACTTCAAATGGCTGGAAGAAAAGTAGTAGTGTTATCACCACAAAGATATGATCATTTGTATTCTAGTTATTTGATTGGGTCACTCTATAATGTGTGCATGAATCAAAAAGTACACCCAATAAGCATTACAATTATTATGTGTCAATCCAAAAATAGGGGCTAGAAACACAGGAGTGTTTTGATTAAAGTAATGGCCATTTGATCATCTATGGTATGGGGCTATAATTTCTGTCTTATACAGTATCATCGTGTAACATTCTCTTTTACCTGTAGGATAATTTAACTTAAGGAATTATGCTTGCTTCCCAAATTAACAACATACAGTCACCCAAAACAGCTTGGGTAAATTTAATGAAATTTACACCTTGATTCCTGCCTGTAGGTATGTGTACTACAGCTGCCTTTTTGAGACTCCTGGGTCAAAAAATAGAAACCTAAAATAAAAAAAGGGGTGTGTACAGTTATTTATTAAACCTTTTTGTCAAATTTTCAATTTAAATATTAAAACTAACTATGGAAAAAGTTTTGTATATTCCCACATGTCAAAAAGTCACCAACTTAATGGCTGAGAAAGAAAAGATACAGCTTTGCATTGTGCAGGATGTACCAAGAAATACCAGCAGAGAAATTGCCCCATCTAAGCATTAAAAGGAAGAAAATCCTCATACTGCTACAGCCATCAAACATCTCTGTGGATCGTATTTGTAAGAACTGTTTATAATGAGTCCTTATGAACCTTACCTTCTAGGGGCCGCAAAGATTTAATACGAGAGACCGTCTTAACTCCTTTTCATAGAACAAAGAAATACATGATGGTAATGAAGTCATTCTCTACCCATAACTTAGAGCCAACTGTTAAAGAGGTAATCTCCTACCAAACCTGTATAACTGCTTTCTTTAATTGATTAATAGGCATAGGAAATGTGACTTATTGCTCCTGCACATGTGAAAATGTGTTATTTGTCTTTAATCATCCATTTCAATTTCATGGTTTCACTAGATTTGAATTGCATTGATAGCCAAATTTTAGCTAGATTCATTCTCTTTGTTTTATAGACATTATTCATCAGGTTGCCTCTTTGCAGTCTTTCTTATGCATTTTACAAGTTGGTCACATAAGTCTATATAGATTGCAAAGTAAGGTGGGCATGGTGGTGCACACCTTTAATCCCAGCACTCAAGAGGCAGAGGCAGGTGGATCTCTGTGAATTCAAGGCCAGTCTGGTCTGCATAGCCAGTTCCAAGCCAGCTGGAGAGACCCTGTGTCAAAAAGACCAAAAAAAAAAATGTAAATCCTACATGCATACAAATATATTGAGCATAGAATTCATATTGAGTGAAATAAACAATGCAGGTTCATTTTTTTTTGTAATTTGTGTTCTTTTTAATACAGGGTTACAAAAGGATATAAACAAACCCACTTGAATTATGTTGTAAGCTTAGTGCTAGCCCAGACAAACTGCTTGCGTTTAAGTCCAACAAGATAGAAATATTCTGTAATAACATAAGGAATAATTATGCAAAAATTAGAAAACCAGAGATTTTTTTTCCTGACAGTGCCAGTTCTTAATTGAATATAAACATTAATATGAAATTCATTTCTGTGAGTTCTAATGATTAGTCCTTGCATCATTACAAGTGTCCCATTTGCCTCTATGGTGTAGAATTCAGTCCTTTTTTGCTCTTGTTTGCATTTTAGAGATTTTTCTTGTTTCCCTTAAGGACTTATTTAACCATGGATATTGTATCACTTAATTAATTTTTATGGAATACGGGCTCCAAATATCTAACACATAAATGAAGGTTCTGCTGCTTTCTGTCAGTGAATTCCCTGGCAAATATTGAGCAATTTACCCACAGAACAGGAAATACACAGTCTCATTAATCTTGGCTCAGCTTAGCTCACCCCTCTCCACCCCCCACCGCAATTTGAAACAGATTGACTATCTACTCTCATATATTATTTACAAGAACCATTGATTTATACAACTTTTACTGGATCAGAAATTTAATAATTCATTGGCCAAATATGCACTTTGGCTACAGGAAGAGTTACTGTTTGGGGAAATTCTTCCATGCAATTCTGGGAGGGGTTTCTTCTGGTTTATCTGAGTAAGCTGTCTTTGTCCCTCTAACTGCCTGCAACATACGTGATGATCTGTGGGTGATATTTGCTAAGCTTAGGGTCATAGCTGGAAAGAAATGGCCACAGCTATCAAGTGAAAAAGCTTACTCAGAGTGAGAAATTATTACTTCAGTGGTGCGTAGGTGAAGGAAATTGAAGGCAATACAGATTGTGTTTTAAAACATTTTGACAATCTTGATAAAGGAGAAAATGGAATGCCTCTCCAAAGACTTCCCATTTATTTTCATTTACATATTACACACCATCCTTTGCTGTTACTAAGTGCTGCACCGTAAAATTCCATTATGACTTTTGGTGCCAGCTTTGAAATACAATAGTTTATGCATTATCTTTTCCAAGAGACATGTTGAAGAAACTATTCACTCCAGATGTAGGATGACATAGATTGTGTATCAACAACAGACCAAAGTGAAGGCTGTGCCCGGTTCCAGCTGGGTAAACAAGTAGTTTATTGAGCTTTTTTCCAGTAGGATCATGAACCCCAGAGAGCTGCATCAATCCAGACTTGGTGACAGCCTCTGAGTACCTTCATAGATGGAGTCTCTCTTAATTAATTTTCCACTTCCTGTATAATCTAGCAACCCTCCCCCTCTCCCTGACCTTGTACAACTAGTGCAAGATTACACAGACAGGGGTGAGAGGTAAAAGAGGAAGTGAGTACCTAGCATCACAGTAAAAGTTGTGATTGCCCTCCTCCCCATTGTATGTTGGAATGACAGCATTACTGTCGTGTTTGGGGGTCTCTGGAGGGTGATCATAGTTGCTCTGCTAAGTATGCCAATGGCCACACTACACTCAGAGGACAGAGTTCCACAAAAATAGATGAGAGAGGTGAAATATTAGAAAATATTTGGTTGGTTCATGTTAGTAATACACAGGTATGTGGTTCAGTGTGATGTTCTGATACATGTATATATTCTGTAATGACCAACATATCATAATCACTGCTATCACTTAAACACAATTAGATAGGAAGAATTACAAGTTCTAAAACATGAAAATATGAAACTGCGTTATATGTTTTCTAAAGAGTTTAGGGGACTGAAGAGATGGCTCAGTGTGTAAGAGCCCTTGCTAAACAACTGTGAATACTCATGTCTGGAACTCATTACTCATGTAAACAACCAGGCATGGCCCAAAGTGTGTCTGTAACCCCAGTACTGTTGGAGGAAGGGAGAGAAGGATCACTGTAGTTTGCTGGGTTCCAGCCAGGCTCCACCTTGAGTTAGAGACACTGTTCTTGTTTGCTTTCAACTGCTGAGCCAAAACACTCTGACCAATACCAACTTGGGGAGGAGAGGGTTTATTCCTCTTACATCTCCCAGGTCACAATTCATCACTTAGGGAGCCCAAGGTAGGAACTCAGGGCAGGAACCTGTAGGCAGGAACCTGTAGGTAGGATCATCTCGGCAGGAGCTGAACCACAGAACATGGAGAAATGTTCCTTTCTGGCTTGCTCCTCTGGTCCTTACTAAGCCTGCTTTCTTATATAAAATGCAACAACCTGCCCGGGGGGGCGGGGGGCAACACACACAGTGGGTTCTTCCCTACCACATGACTCAACAATAAAAAAGATGCCCCACCGACTTAGCCACAGGCCAGTCTAATGGAGGAAATTTCCCAGGTGGGGCACGCAGATCCCAGGTGTGTTAAGTTGACAATTAAAGCTGTTCAGTACAGAGACCCTGTCTGAAGGGAATAAGAAAATGACAGGGCAGGTTACAGGATATGTCTTCTCACCACGGTAGGTATATGTGCACAAACACACATGTGCATACAGCACACACACATACACACACACATATACACACACATACACAGAGAGAGAGAGTGAGAGAGAGAGAGAGAGAGAGAGAGAGAGAGAGAGAGAGAAAGTCGGCGAGTTTGAAGATTTCCAGGATAATGAAATATGAAAAGTTTGATGACTGTACATTGCATAAATATGTATCAGAGTAGTGCATTATATAGCCTACAAGCTGTACAACTTAAAAATTAAATTAACAAAAGGGAAAATAATTAAATTTATAAAGCAATAATAAGCTACTTTTGTCTGAACAAGAAATTATCAAAAAAGTATTTGTGATAATCATCAAATCTTTTCTGAGTATTGTGTACTGTTACTTAGTCACCAAAATTTATTCCCTTTATCTTGTTTATAATTTGCCTAACTGCTTAAAATTATCTGAATAGTTGGAATCTCTACTCAAATTCCACATTATTTCGTCTTTGGAAAAAACATTAAGTCAAATAGTAGGAGGGGTGATGTGGGGAAAGCTTAATGGCAAAATCTTAACAGCCTTGGAAAAGAAATGGCTATTTGAAGTTTGCAGTTCAGTAATGTTTTTTCTTTGCCTTTTACAGAGAATGAAGAGAATGAGAGAAAGGTGATGATGGGGTAATTCCCTCTGTAAACTTGCAAATGTCAGGCTTACTGGCAAGGCAGTAATGGAATTTCCCAGCAGCAGAGGCGGTATTTATGATGTGCTTTGAGGAGCCTGTAACAAGTGTGGCTGGTGTTGTTTGTGGATGTTGGAACATGGGACCCTGAATAATGTGGCATGAGTGAGGTGACTCTGAGTCTAAAAGGGGATGTTTTGTGAGAGAATGCTTAAAGAATGTCACCAGAAAATCACTTTGAGACCTCATATGTGAAACCTAAACCCAGGCAGTGTACTAATGGGATAAGAACAGACTTGGGAAAGACAGTCCCTGGTTTACAATGACTGGTAGAGTTAGATACCTTATAACAATGGAGTAGTCCAATGTGTCTTATCTGTAGTTTGATATGACTAGAGATTCCTCACCTTTGTCCATAAATATATTTTACATTTTAATATTTTACAGTATGTCCACATAGATGAGCTGTAGGCTCAAAATTAATATACAAAGCATCCAATATTAAGGGTCAAAAAAGAAGAAAACAGAGAAATGTTTCCTGGGGGATGTTTTTTCCTCCTTTTGTGACAGATGATTTTCCTAGCTCTGGTCTGTGCAACACTGAGATATTAATTGGTCTCTGCTTTTTTCTTAATGATATATTTGATAATACAATAACACAAGAGAGACCTTGAGAATTTGGGGGTGATGAACTCAATGACCAAATTCCTTTTCTTTTGGTTTGCATCACTTTTTGAAAGAGAAATTATGCCTTGGTGATAATTGATTGTCATGATCAGAAAGAATAAATGTGTTTTACAATCTACTACACACTTTCCAAGGTCAAGCAACACTAATTTGGCATAAAAACAGTAACATATAAGTTTTGCAAAAGAAACACTTGAAGTTGTAAACCTGGTGAGGAATTTTTATTTATTTATTTATTTATTTATTTATTTATTTATTTATTTATTTATTTATTTATTTATTTTTGTATGTGTATGAATGTACTGTCTGCATGCAGGTCTGCGCACCCGTGTCGTGCAATGCCGCGGAGGTCAGAAGAGGGTCTCGGATTCCCCTGGAACTGGAGTTCTCCTGGAATTGGAGTTACAGACGGTTCT
>VZQC01007428.1:1191029-1202837 GCA_009823505.1 Rhizomys pruinosus | reverse complement strand
TATATATATATATATATATATTCCCTTCTAAACTGAGACTCTCAAGAGCAGAGAGTGTTGTTTGTGGGCCTTATTCTTCCCCCAGCTGGCCTAGAACAGTGGCAAATATTGAGCAGAAGTTTAATGGATGTATGTAGTATTCATATAACTTAATGGATATAATAAGAAAACCTGGGGTAATGAACTGTGAGCAACTCAGCAAAATATGCCCTTCACTACCAAAAACAAAATATGCCGTTCCCTACCAGACATGGCATACTAAGTCAACATAAGAAACAAGCCTGTGAAAATTCAAACAAGGCCTTGCTCCAACACTGTTTTTATGCACCCCAGAAATTTATCAGTTTTCAAAATACAGAATTTTAGGCAAAATCATAATACACTACTCTAATGAAGTGGTTACCTCAGTTGAAATCATTATGTCTATCAGTAGAGTGAGATTATTTGTATAATGGAAATCAAACAAAATACCATAAGACCTGTTTGTCCACTCAGAATGAACTTCAAGAGAACCTTCTCTTGAGCTGTCACTGACATCTTCTGATTTTATGAGTCTTTACTTTGTAATTACACAATAGGTAGATGGGACATCATTAATACATGTAATTTCTGAAGGTTACAGACGAAGTGTGTGTGAAGTGAGCTGATCATGAGCTACTGCTGAGCTTCTCATGAAGTTGGGGAAAGACTGTTAAAAGTAGGAGTCTGTGTTCACTCTTTCAAGGGAATTCTGTCTTGGCATATAGTAGAGTATCACTTTTTCTTCATATTCTCTCATTGTATTTCTATGGATGCTGAGCAGAGGGATTCGGGCACCACTACCTTTATATACTCAGCCTCTGCTGTGCAGCTGGGTCTTCCAATTTGAAACATTGTCCCCTGGAGGGGGATCATGAGACTAAGGAAGTAATTGAAACATACAAAGATAATGGAAATTTCAGCACAGTCCCTCTCCTAGTTTATATAAGCACTTAAATTGCTGAGGACAGGAATCTCTCTGCTCATTTGAACTGCGTACAAGTCATGCAAGGGGGCATCAGAAATGAAGCATTTGGCAGTGGTCACCCATGCTGGTGTGGATTTCTTGACTGTGCAGCTGCCTTTGAGTAATCTCTGCTCCTAGAAGGAATCTCTCCCCCCATACTTCTATAAGGAACCCCAATAAATACACTGGTTTGCAAAGCTATCCTTGGGAGTAATGATACCCTATCTAGAATATATATATATATATATATATATATATTTAATATGTATAAGATATAGTACACACACACACACACACACACACACACATTTGTTCATTCTCCCCAGGACAGTTACACAACAGCAACCAGTACAGGTCTTATGTTTTGAGCAATATATACTTGATTCTCTAACATACTGGAGCAATGTAAGAGTATGCACTGTCTGCAGGTGAAAAAAAATACCCACAAATACCTCAGCATAGTACTAGTCTTGAATGGACTGGTTCTTTGTGTATTTCTAATGTTAATTCATTGTGATCCTAAATTCCAGACAGCTATTATTAGTGTAGAGTCTTAGAGTGTAATTAGGTCATATGGGTGAGAATTTTATTGCAGTGTTAATAATGTGGAGGATACCTGTGAAAGTCAGGTAGAAAACAATGCTTTTTTATATATATTTTCATCTTTTTTTTTTTGAGACAGGGTCTCCTTGTAGCCCCAGCTGGCCTGGAACTCTCTATGTAGGCCAGGCTGGCCTTGAGCTCATGGAGATCTGCTTGCCTCTTCCATCCAAGTGCTGAGATTAAAGGCATGCGCCACCACACCTGACCAGAAACAATGCTTTATTTTGTTTTATAATTTCAGAATTTTCTATCCAGTTTCAGTCTGCTGCACAGCTTTGGGTCTGTGGTAAGACAGTACATCACTGTCGGTAGGTATGGCAAAGGAAAGCTGCTTATATCATAGGAGCCGACAGAGAGAGAAAAACAAAATGTTACAAGACATACATCTTTCCAGGGCATTGTCCCCAAACCTCCCATACAAGCAGGCCCACATCTGGCAAAATTACTACCTTCCTCCAATATCCTATTAAGCTAGACTCCATTCACAGGGATTAACACATCCATGACACCAGAACTCTTGTGACCCAATCCCTTGTGAAAAGTTCCACCTCAGAAAACAGTGGCATTGAAGATTCAATATTCCACCTAGAGCTTTGGGGTAATATTTTAAGCACAAACTCTAACATTGCCCTTATAAAAAAGAGGCACAAGATAGCTTGTTTGTACTCTTCAAAGACAGCTGCCTGCAAACCAAAAACTGTGTTCCTCACATGTAGTAACTTTGCTGACATCTGGATCTTGGACTTTCGCAGCTCCCAGAGCTGTTGAAAAATAAATGTCAGTTGTTTAAGTCATCCTATCTCAGGTAATTTGTTATAGCAATCCAAATCGACCAAGACAAATTAATCTGTGATAAACTATACATTGAGAGAATGAATACAGAGTGGTTTATTTATATTGCTTATTACTTTTCAGTATTTCTTCACATTAGTAAATCTTAAAAAAAAATCTCTAAGGACCCTCTATTCAAGAGGATCTTCTACTTAAATGATGTCCCACAGAGCAACTCCATTATTGACGCCACCTGAATCACAGGTGGAAAATACAAGTCATGGGTTTCTCCCCTGGGCTCATTGAATTTTCTAGTTCTTAGGATACAAACTAAAGTCTTCCAACAACTGTGTTACCAAGAGGACACTTTACTAGCTCACAAAGTGCATGTCTCTTCCTTTATTAAAAACAACATGGTGAGACTATAAAGATGAACTAGTGGGAGACAGTAGGGGTTCTCAAAGCTTAGGACCTGAGTTTGGATCTCCAAGTATCCACACAAAAAATTGTGCATGGTTGTGCATGGCTGAAACCCCAGCACTAAGGGCTGCAGACATACATCCTAAGAACTTGCTGGCCAGCCAGTCTAGCCAGAATGGTGAGCATTCAGTTCAGTGAAAGAATATATATGAAGGTAACAAGGTTAAGAGTGATAAAGATAGGGCTGGAGAGATGGCTCAGCAGATAAGAGCACTGGCGTTCTTGTGGAAGACACAAGTTCAACTCCCAGCACTCGGATGGCAGCTAACAACTGTTTGTAACTCCAGTTTCAGGGGATCTGATGCTCTCTTCTGGTCTCTGTGGGCTTTGCATGACACATATGCACTTACATGTAGGCCGACATAACACTGATAGCAAATAAATAAGTTTAAAAAAGAGACAAAGGGCTGAAGAGATGGGTCAGAGATTAAGAGAACTGGCTGCTCTTGCAGAGGGATTGGGGTTTGGTCCATAGCACCATCCATAACTCCAGTTCCAGGGTATCTGACACCCTATTTTGGCCTCTGTGCTGGATAGCTTTAGTGTCAACTTGACACACCTGGGTTGAGGGAGCCTCAATTGGGGAATTGGCTCCATTGGATTGGCCTGTGGCCACATCTTTGGAGTATTGTCTTGATGGTCAAGCAGTGTGGGAGGGCCCAGCCCACAACGAGTAGTGCCACACTGGGCAGGTTGTTGTGTACTGTGTAAAAAGGCGGGCTGGGCATGGGCCAGGGGAGCAAGTCAGTAAACAGCATTCCTCCATGGCTTGTGCTTCAGCTCCTGCCTCCAGGTTCCTGCCCTGAGTTCCTGCCTTGGGCTCCCGAAGTGATGAAGTGTGACCCAGGAGATGTAAGCCGAATAAACCCTTTCCTCCCCAAGTTGGTGTTGGTCAGAGTGTTTTGTCACAGCAATAGAAGACAAACTAGAACAGAAATTGGTACCAGAATTGGGGTATTGCTGTGACAGACCTGACCTTGGTGTTTTAAGGAAGGATTGTGGAGGCATTTCGAACTTTGGGCTGGGAAGATCATTGAATGCCTAAAGATCATTGCTGTGGAGCTTGGAGCAGTTTTGCTGAAAGAGTTGTAGAAGATGGAGGCCTGGCTTGTGAAGTTTTTAGTTTCAAAGGGGAGCAGAGATCATCAGGACTGTGTAATCTGTGGGTTCTGATCAGCTGGGGCTAAAGAATCAGCTGTAAGTAACAAGAGACCAGAACCTGAAGTGAAATCTTTGTTGTACTGGGACAATTAATGCTGGTTAGCTGGGGCTGAAAAACCAGATGTAAGTAACAAGAGACCAGCATCACTGTGGTGAAATCTTCTGGGAATAATTTCTTCAGGGTCAGCTCACAGAAGATGTGATCCAGAAGGAGCCTGAGCCTCAATCTCAAGCCAGAAGCAAGACTTGGTAGTCTTGCTATATGGTTCCAGTGTTGAAATTTGAGGGGGTCACAAAGAGAAGCCTTGGCTTGGCACTGAGAGGTCAGGAAAGACCGTTGGTGGAAGTGCAACTCGGTTGCAGTGAAAACCCCAGGATTGCAGGGGTCATGGAGAGAAGCTGAGGCTTTGCACCAGGAGAGGTCAGAAGAGAGCATTGGTGAAGGTGCTGCCTCAGTTTCAGTAGCGACACCAGCTTTTTGGAGATGCCAGGACCGTGGGATGACCACCAAGAGCAGCGGCAGGTGTGGAATGGAGTCGGCCTGGGCCTTCCAGATGAGGTGTGTGTGCCAGCGACGGCTGAGTCGGAGAAGGGGAGCTGTCAATACCCTTTGGAGCCCAGAAGATCATGACTGAATCCCAGGTGTCCAGCCTTGAGCTACTTTGCTGGACTTAGGTTTTGTTTGAGAGTGCCTGATTCTTCCCTTTGAAATAAGACAGTACTTGTTTTGGATTTTACAGCAGCCCACAGTTAAAAGACTTTTAGTAGACTGAACTTTTAAGCATTTGGACATTTTAAGGACTGTGGGGCTTTTAAGGTTGTACTCTCTTAGGTTGTGATTAATGTTAACATCATAATTTGGGGACAAGACCTGGAAGGTGGTGGTTTAATAGTGATGTGTTTTGTGTGTCAAGTTGACAAGGGGTCAATTGTGCTGGATAGCTTTAGTGTCAACTTGACACACCTGGGTTGAGGGAGCCTCAATTGGGGAATTGGCTCCATTGGACTGGCCTGTGGCCACATCTGTGGAGTATTGTCTTGATGGTCAAGCAGTGTGGGAAGGCCCAGCCCACAATGAGAAGTGCCACCCTGGGCAGGTTGTTGTGTACTGTAAAAGAAGGTGGGCTGGGCATGAGCCAGGAGAGCAAGCCAGTAAACAGCATTCCTCCATGGCTTGTGCTTCAGCTCCTGCCTCCAGGTTCCTGCCCTGAGTTCCTGCCTTGGGCTGCCTAAGTGATGAAGTGTGACCCAGGAGATGTAAGCTGAATAAACCCTTTCCTCCCCAAGCTGGTGTTGGTCAGAGTGTTTTGTCACAGCAATGGAAGACAAACTAGAACAACCTCTTTGGGTTTGCACATCTTTGTAAACTCATTTACATGAAGGTAAAACACCCATGCACAGAAAAGTAAAGTTAAAAAATTGTGATAGAGGAGAACCAGGGACATCTACCTGGCTTTGGCTCTGGCCTCTGCATGTGTGTGTCTGTGTACAGTCAAATGCAGGCAACACAAACACACACACACACACACACACACACAAAGAATGTGCTTTGTATTCCTAGCAGCACGTTAGATTTTGTTTATTTTCTTTTTCTTTATTACTGCTTTGTGTATTTCATAGATCATTTTCCAGATCCAGGCACATTTCACTTTCCTGCCCCCCCAACCCCATCCCATCCCAAATCATGCATTCTGCCATAACTTTCCTGTATCTTTCTCTGTTTTTTTTCTTCTTCATTTTTTTAACAATAAGTGATAATTTATGAGTACAAACATCCTTCATGTAAAACCAATTTGCAAGCAGTTGTGCCCAAACCCACACAGCCCATGGGACCCACCATCCAGCAGGGGGGGCTTGTATGTTCAATCTAGTTGATCCAATGAGTGTCCAGACTATATTGTTGTAGATTCACCATTCACCCCAATCGCAGCCCTTACATTCTAACATGCCCCCTCTTCTGCAGATTGTTCCCTAGGCTTAGAAAAGGGGCACAGGTGGATGAGAAGCAAAATAGTCTACTTTCTCTGGAGCTGTTGTCTTGGACTCTGGTCAATTCTGGCTGTTTCCTTTCATGGGCTGACAATTGGTTCCTACTAATGAAGCACAAGCAACTGGATATATAGGTATTTAAACAGTACTAATTGTTATGTATGGTAGGTTTCTTTGGTATAGATACAGATGTTTGTATGGTATGTTAATCCATGAATTACTTTTTTTTCTGTTAAATATGACAGGGTCTTACTGTGGCTTATAACATCTCCTAACTGCTAGATGATGTAAGCTTGTGGCATCAGCTGTGGGTTATTCCTCCAAGGAGGAATAACCAATTAGATAAACCAACTAATAGCCAATTAGATTTGGGATATACAGGCATATGGCTGCCACTGCTGTATAGTATTTCCAGGCAGGTGAGGTGTAGCTGCTGCTGACACAGGAGTCTTGCTTGACTCAAGGAGACCTATATTTGCTTTATTGGTTTATCGGCCTTTGGAAACACTCTCTGGTATTCCAGAGACCATCAGTACACTTGCAAGTGTGGTCTCATTACATCTTTCCTATATTTACATCAGGTCTTAGACAGCAGGGCCTTATCTCCACTCTTCTTGCAGGTATCCCAGGTTGGAGGCAAGGAGCCTTTACCTTTTGTGGGGGCTTGGATCCCCTGGCCAACATCTCCTTCGTAGAATAATCCATTGCTGATGTCAGAGCTCCTGTATTAATATATTTTGCTTAAATGCATAGCTTAAGGAGACTTTAATATTATATTTGGTTCTGAATAGAGAATAATACTTTTCACAGTTCTTATGTCTATCAGTCAATTAACGAAGGCAGTTTTACCGGTTTTATTAGAGATTACCTCTATAACATTTGGCTCCAATTTACAGTTGGAGAACGACCTTATCATTATCATATTTCTCCTTGTTCTATGGGGGGAGGTAAGAAAGTCCCTCATATTAAAACCTTTGCGGCACCTAGAAGGTAAGTTTTTTTAGGACTCATTGTAAATAGTTGTTACAAGTAGGATGTACAGAGGGTTTTGATGTTTGTAGCAATCTAAGGATTTTCTTCCTTTCAATGGTCAGACGGGTCAAGCATTCTGCTGGCACTTTCTGGTACATCCTACTCTATGCAAAGCTGTATTTTTTCTTTCTCAGCCATTAAGTTGGTGACATTTTGACCTGTTGGAAGATACAAATCTTTTCCCGTAGTTGGTTTTAAGATTTGAATTGCAAGGTTTTTGACAAAAAGGTTTCATATCTATTTGTATCCCCCTTTTTTTATTTTAGGTTTTTGTTTTTTTGACCCATGAGTCACAAAACAGCAGTTGTATTATACATAACTCTAGGGTGGAATCAAGGCACAGATTTCATCGAATCCACCCATGCTCTTTTGGGTGACTGTATGTGATTAACTTGGGAAGCAAACTTAATTTCCAAGTTAAATCATCCTATAGGTGAAAGAGAATGCCACAAGGTGATACTGTACAACAAAAAAAAAAAATATAGAGAACATTTGTATGTGCAAATCCCAGAGTTATTGTTATATAGATTTTGAGTAAAACAAATGTGGACAACAGCAATTTATATCTACAATTAACTCAGATGCATTACTGTTTTTATGAGAGCCTTTAAACCAATATTGTTTAATATACACATATTTACTTTTACTAAGTCCTAAAACACCATGTAACCTGTAGAGAGAGTCTGGGCAAAACTGGATACTTGGTGAACTCATGTCAATTAAATATGCATTAATCGAATATACAACCATGTCCCTCTCCCGCCCCTCCCACCCTTAATAATTCACCATTTCAGTCAGTTTTCTGTTGCAGTCTTTCTGTTGTTGTTCTTTTAATATTCATCCGTCTCCACAAGAAATATTTATAACTGGGTTATTGGCACTAGAATCCACATATGAGGGATACCATTTGTCATTTGTTTTTCTGGGACTGTGTTACTTCACATAACAATGTCTTCTAGCTTCATCCATTTACCTGCAAAGTTCATGAAGTTGTTTTTCTTTACTGCTGCATAGAATCACATTGTGTACATGTACCACATTTTCTCTATCCACTCTTCAGTTGAGGGGCATTTGAGTTGGTTCCAGCTTTTCACTATTGTGAACAGAGCTGCAATAAACATGGATGTGCATGTATCTCTGCAGTAAGATGAGTCTTGTGGTTATATACCCAGAAGTGGTATGACTGAGTCAAATGGCAGGCTCATTTTGAGTCTTTCAAGGTTTCTCCACACTGCTTTCCATAGTGGCTGTACAAGTTTACATTCCCACCAGCAATGGATGAGTGTTCCCCTTTCCCCACAACCTCTCCAGCACTTGGTGTCATTTGTTTTCTTGATCCTAGCCAGTCTTATTGGAGTAAGATGGTATCTTAAAGTGGTTTTAATTTGCATTTCCTTAATTATTATCAATGTTGAACACTTCTTAAGATGTTTCTCAGCCATCTCCAATTCCTCCTGTGTGAAGACTCTATTCAGATCGTTGCTCCATCTTTTGAATGATTCATTTGTTTTCTTAGTTCTTTGTTTTTTGAGTAGCTTGTATACTCTGGAAATTAATGCTTTGTCAGATGTATCTGCTGTGAAGGTTTCCTCCCACTCTGTGGGTCTTCTCCTCACTTCCTTTATTGCTTCCTTTGATGTACAGAAGCTTTTGAGTTTAATGAGGTCCCATTTGTCAATTGTCGATCTTATTTCTTGTGCAGCTGCTGTCTGATTTAGGAAGTCTTTTCCTACACCTATGTCTTGTAGTCTGCTGCCAAGCTTCTCTTCTATCACCTCCAGAGTTTGGGGTTTCACGTTGAGGTCTTTGGTCCATCTGGAGTTGACCTTTGTACAAGGTGAGAGGTAGGGGTTTAATTTCATTCTTCTACAAGTGGTGATCCAGTTTTGCCAGCACCACTTGCTGAAGATGCTGTCTTTCTTCCATTGTGTCTTCTTGGCCCCCTTGTCAAATATGAGGTGGCTGAAATTGTATGAGCTCAGGTTTGGATCTTCAGTTTTATTCCATTGGTCAACTGGTCTGTTTTTGTGCCAGTACCAAGCTGTTTTTATGACTATAGCCCTGTAGTATAGTTTGATGTCTGGTATAGCGATCCCCCCTGTATTGCTCTTTTCACTCAGGGTTGCTTTGGCTATTCGGGGTCTTTTGTTTTTCCAAATGAAATTGAGGATTTTTTTTTCCAGGCCTGTGAAGAAACTCTTGGGGATTTTGATTGGGATTGCATTAAATCTGTACACTAGTTTAGGTAGGATGGACATTTTTACTATATTTATTTTCCCAATCCATGAGCATAGGAGGTTTGTCCATCTCCTGATGTCTTCTTCAATTTCCTTCTTCAGAGGTTTAAAATTTTTGTTGTAGAGATCCTTGGTGTCTTTGTTTAAGTTTGTTCCTAGGTATTTTATTATTTTTGAGGCTATTGTGAGTGGGAAGGTCTCCTTGTATTCCTTCTTCAGTTGCTTATAGTTGGTGTAGAGAAAGGCTACTGGTTTTTCTAGATTTATTTTGTATCCTGCCATTTTGCTGAAGTTCTTAATCATTTCTAGGAGTTTCCTGGTGGAGTTCTTAGCATCCCTGAATTAGACAACCATACCATCAGCAAAATGGGATAGCTTGACTTCTTCTTTTCTGATTAGAACTCCTTTAACTTCCTTTTCTTGACTTACTGCCCTAGCAAGGGTTTCAATCACTATATTGAAAAGGAGTAGTGACAGTTGGCAGCCTTGCCGAGTTCCTACCCTTAAGGGGAATGCTTCTGCCGTTTCCCCATTTAGGATGATATTGGCTGTATGTTTCCTGTATATGGCTTTGATTACATTAACGAATGATCCCTCCAATCTCATTCCCTCTAGGACTTTAAACATGAAGGGATGCTGTATTTTGTGAAAGACTTTCTCTTCATCAATTGAGATGATGGTGTGGTTTTTGTCTTTCAGTCCATTTATATGCTTGATGATATTTATTGATTTTCGTATGTTGAACCATCCCTCCATCTCTGGTATGAATCCAACTTGGATTCTTGATGTGGGTCTGCATATGATTTGCCAGTATCCTGTTTAGAATTTTGGAATCTGTGTTCATTAGGGAGATGAGTCTATAGTTCTCCTTTTTGGTTGCATCTTTGCCTGGTTTTGGTAACAGAGTGATGTTGGCTTCATAGAAGGACTCTGGGAGAACTCCCTGTGTTTGTATCCTTGTAAACAACTTGAGTAGTAATGGTTGTAAGTCTTTTTGAAATATTTTATAGAATTCTGCTGTGAAACCATCTGGACCTGGCCATTTTTTGGTTCGGAGGCTGCTTATTACATCTTCAATTTCTTCATATATTATTGGTCTACTTAAGCTGTGGATCTCTTCTTGGTTGAGCTTTGGTGGTTCCCAGGAATTCAGATATTCATCCATTTCTTCTAGGTTTTCAAACTTAGTAGAGTACAGGTTTTGAATGTAATCCCGTATGATTGTCTGGATCTTTTCATTGTCTGTTGTGATATTTCCCCTTTCATCACAGATTCTATTGATTTGGAGTTGTTCCTACTTTCTTTTGAGTAACTGGGCTAGAGGTCTGTCTATCTTGTATTTTCTCTCAATGAACCAAATTTTGGATTCATTGATTTCTTTGTATGGTTTTCTTTGTTTCTATTTAATTGATCTCTGCTTTGATTTTTGTTATTTCTTCTTTTCTGCTGCATTTAGGGTTTATTTATTGTTGTCTCTGAAGTACCTTTAGCTGCAGTTTTAGATCATTCACTTGTGCCCTGTTTTTTTAATGTAGGCACTTAGAGCTATAAACTTTCCTCTTAGGACTGCATTTAAAGTGTCCCATAGGTTTTGCTGCGTTGTATTATCATTGTCATTCAGTTCCAGGAATGTTTTTATTTCTTTCTTTATTTCTTCCTTGACCCATTCATTATTCAGGAGAATGTTGTTTAGTCTCCTGGTGTTCTCGTAGGCTGTAGGGTTTATCCTGGTGTTGATATTGAGTTTCATTGCACTGTGGTCTGATAGAATGCATGAGATTGTTTCAATCATTTTGTATTTGTTGAGTTTTTCCCTGTGTCCCAGTATATGGTCTATTTTGGAGAATGTTCCGTGGGGTGCTGAGTAGAATGTGTGTTCTCTGGTGTTTGGGTGGAATATTCGATAGAAGTCTGTGAGGTCTATTTTGTGTATTGTATCATTCAGTTCAGATGTCTCTCTGTTTATACTTTGTCCTGTTGATCTGTCTAAAGGACTTAGTGGGGTATTGAAGTCCCCTACTATTAGTGTGTGGGGGTTAATCTGAGCCTTGAAATACTGAAGAATTGTCTTTACAAACTTTAGTGCGCTGGCGTTTGGTGTGTATATATTCATGATTGTGAGATCTTCATCATCAATTTTTCCTTTAATGAAGACGTAATGGTCCTCTTTGTCTCTTTTGATTTCTTTTGCTTCGAAGTCTATTCTGTCTGATATTAGAATAGCAACACCAGCTTTCTTTTTGGTACCATTTGCTTGGAATATTTTCTTCCATCCCTTCACCTTAAGTTTGTGCCTGTCCTTGAAATTGAGATCAGTTTCTTGTAGACAGCGTATACATGGATTTTGTTTCCTAATCCATTCTTCTAGTCTATGCCTTTTGATTGGGGAGTTTAGCCTATTAATATTTAAGGTTACAATTGAAAGATGTATGTTGTTTCTTTTTTTTTAATTTTTTTTAATTAATTTTATTTATTTCTGTATGTGTATGAATGTACTGTCTGCATGCAAGTTTGTGCACCCGTGTCGTGCAATGCTGCGGAGGTCAGAAG
>VZQC01007428.1:1156036-1180668 GCA_009823505.1 Rhizomys pruinosus | reverse complement strand
CACAAAAGGTAAAGGCTCCTTGCCTCTAAACTGGGATACCTGCAAGAAGAGAGGCGATAAGGCCCTGCTGCCGAAGACCTGACGTTAACATGGGAAAGATGTATTGAGACCACACATGCAAGTGTACAGATGGCCTCTGTAATACCAGAGAGTGTTACCAAAGGCCACTCAACCAATAAAGCAAATACAGGTCTCCTTGAGTCAAGCAAGACTCCACCGACAGCACCAGCTACACCTCAACAATATACTCTTATAACAGCTGCATGTATGTCCCTCTCTTTTCCCGCCTCCAAATCCTAAATATTGTATAAGCTATTTTATACTGTACTACCCCTCTTGTTGACATAATGGGAAGGTGAAACTGTAGAAAACAAAACCACAGATAAGGAGAGACTACTGTGATTCGGTAGTTAGGCAGTTTTATTATTGTGTGTGTGTGTGTGTGTGTGTGTGTGTGTGTACACATATTCATATGTTTGTGCTCAGAGAATACAAAAGTTTCTCTCAGGACTCTCCCTCAACTGCTCAACATGGTTTTCTTTTTTAAATATTTTGTTTCTTTTATTTTATGTGTATATTACCTGCATGTATGTAAGTGCACAGTGCTCAAGGAGTTCAGAAGAAGGTATCCAATCCTCTGGAACTGGAATTACAGATGGTTGTTAGCCTACACGAGGGTGCTGGGAATTGAACCTGGCTCCTCTGCATGAGCAGTCAGTGCTCTTCGCCACTGAGCCATCACACCAGTCCCTCAACAGCTTTTTCTTAAAAATAGTCTTTCACTGAACCTGGAGCTGGCTGATAATATGGTGTGATAAGACACCATGACCAAGGCATGTTATAGAAGGAAGAGTTTATTTAGATTACAGTTCAGAGGGATTAGAGCCCATAACCATGGAGGAGACATGGTGACAGGCAGTGGTCAGAACAGAGGCAATCACACCTTCAAGCAGACACAGGAAGCAGAGAGGGACTCTAAATCTAACAAGGCTTAAGAACTCTCAAAGCCAGCCCCCCCTACCCCCCCAACACTCCCCTACCCCTGCTGTGCTGTACTTCCTCTGGCAGAGCCACACCTCCTCAAGCTTCTGGAAATAGTACCACCAAGTCAGGACAAAATGTCCAAATACTTGGAGCCTGTGGGGAACTTTCTCATTCAAAACACCACACTGATTCATTTAGGCTGGCTTACCAGGTACAGAAGGGACCTTCTCTTCTCTGCCTCAACATCGCTGGGATTACAGACATATCCAGCACCATGCTCAGCTTCTGTGCATGTGTTCTGGGAATCAAACTCATGTCTCCTTGTCTTAGAGCACAAGCACTTCACCAACTGAGCCATCTCCCATGCTCCATTTCCCACCCTTTCCTTATGTTTGTATTTCTTACAAGCCTAAACCATTCCACCTTCACCTTCCCAGTATACATAAGCTCTGCAAGAAGCATCTTCATCTAATTTACAATGCTCAGACACTAGCGAATGTACTGAATACTTCTTAAATAAGCAAACAGAAATATAATCAAAATAAAACTCATGTTCCATTTGAGTGGATTATAGATGGTGTGATTAGATTAATAGTGCATTTAGATCTCTGTGAATTCCTTCTCAGCTGTGTATTAAATGGAATTTTATGACTGGTATAAGTGAATTTTGCAAATAATATCCTTTCTTCTTACTGGGTTAGAAGCTGTTCTAATGACCCTTGTGAGTAAGAGATGTAAGTGGCATGTTGCATACCCTGACTGCTCGATCCTAAGTTGAGAAAATGTTTACAGAATGAGAAGATACCTTGCTGATTGCAATGGAAAAATCAATCCACAATATTATATTATTTGACTATAATAACTTTGCAGTGGAGCATTCCAAGTGTCAAAATGATATGCTCCAATGTTTGGGAAATAATTGGTGCTGAACAACTTCATAGGTTTTATAAAGGCAAGATAAATTGGAGGTGGAATGTGAGCACATCTCTAACAATAGCATAAATGCAATATGCTGTTGAAGAATGTTTAGTTGGAGGTCAGGGGGAGACAGGTCAGTGGGTAAAAGTGTTTGCCACAGAATCATTAAGAGCCCTACTGCTCTTACAAAGAGACAACATGTACAAAACATGACATGATGTGGTCCTTATAGAATCAATTTCATTTCACAAGTGTATTTCCTGTCTGAATATGTGAAATTCTGGGGAAGTTTTCTACATATGCATTCAAACACTTGTCAGTGTTCTTTGATGGACAGGTTCAGTTACGTTTGTGAAAGGCAATATTTCCCTTGAAGACAGGTTACAGATCAGCCAGCTGCATTCTTTCCCAGAAAACAGCACACCAACACACTGCAGTCTTTGTCTAGACATAGTTGATAACTAAACATGCTAAGACCTTAGAAGGCTGAGCTCTCTCCTCCTGTCTTGCAGATGCAAGCTAGGCCTGCCCCACTCCCTACTGCCAAGACCCAACACAACCTTGAATTATAAGCTGTATCTGGTGCCTGCCTCTCTCCTACCTCATACGGGCTAGGTCACCTTGTGTGATATCCAATCATGGATGTCAACTTCACTGGATCTGGATTAACTAAGATGAAAGAGACTTCCTTAATCAAATTATTTGAAGCCAGAAGACCCACCCTGAATATGGGCATTACCTTCTGATGGCAGCCCATATAAAAGGTCATGGCAGAAGAGAGCTTTTTTTTTTTTTTTTCTTTTTTTTCTTTTTTTTTTTTTCATCTTTTGGAATCAGGGTCTCCTTGTATCTCTAGCTGGGCTGGAACTCACTCCATACACCAAACTGCCCTCGGATTCATAGAGATCTGCCTGCCTCTTCTTTCCCAAGTGCTGGGATCAAAGGAGTGTCCCATGATGCCTGGCTGGAGTGTTACCTTTTTCAAAGCCTGCTTGCTTTCTCTCTCACTGGTGAGTTCACTTTGTGGCTGTGGCGTTCCTCCACTTATAATAGAACCAACTTCTTCAGATTCCAAAGTAGACTATGAAGACTAGCAGACCTCCAGGAATCCTTCAAGCCTTCAGTGCCACATTGACACTTCTGAGACATCCAGCCTCTCGGACTGAACACCTGCCACATTCTCAGCCTCTCCACATGGTACAGTTATTGGTGCACTACTTGGACTCTATCTGGAAATCTAATCTACTAAATCCTCATTACCACATATATCTATATCTATATCAATCAATAAATCAATCAATCTATCTATCTATCTATCTATCTATCTATCTATCTATCTATCTATACATTCTTTTTCTATAGAGGACCCTGAACAATATACTCTGTAAGAGCAAGAAACGCTTCTGTGCTTTCCAGAATTGAAGTCTTCCTCCCTTCAGGAGCCTTCAGCATGCTATGCATGGTGACTGACTCTTAATCCTCTCGACTTCAGAGTTCCTTTATGGCTCCCAAAGGCCCTAATGATCACACACCCAATAATGCTCATTGGAAGGACAATTCACATCAGATTCCTATCTATGAAACTGCCACTTCTCTGTTACAAAAAGAATTGTATGTCCATAGCGTTCATGCAAAACTTCTGGGTTGGTCCAGTTTCTATTGCTGAAAACAGAACTACAGATTGGGTACACTGTTGAAAACGGAAGCTTATTTTTTGTCATGATTTGGGCCCAATGTTGAGGCTTCACGTTTGGTAATAAGCTTCTTGCTTGGAGGGTGTGAAGGTGACACAGGGCATCATATGGCGAGGAAGAGTCTGAGTGTTCCTGTCTGGTTTTGCTCTCTCTTAAAAGCTCTAGGGATTCAGTCACCCCCGCCCTTCCCCCTGAAGTCTTTATTGGCTCCTCATCACCTCCTCAAAATCTCAGTTCTCAGCAACACACTCAGATGAAGTTTTTACTTTCTTAACATCTTGAGGCAGAGACTAAACTTGAGTGTGAGTTTCCAATGGGATGAAGCATATTTAAACCCCAGGTGAAGTGAGTTGTTCTTACTCTAATTCTTACTCTAATTTTTCTCCCTTTAAAATAAAATTTCTCCTCCCACAGTGTTCTTTTTTTTTAAACAATTTTTAAACAATTTTTTTAATTTTTATTTATTTATTTATTTTTATGTTTATGAATGTATTGTCTGCATGCAGATCTGCGCACCAGTGTCGTGCGATGCCGCGGAGGTCAGAAGACGGTCTCAGATTCCCCTGGAACTGGAGTTCTCCTGGAACCGGAGTCACAGACGGTTCTCAGCCGCCATGTGGGTGCTGGGGATCGAACCCGGGTCCTCTGCAAGAGCGGTCGTCGCTCTTAACCGCTAGGCCATCCCTCCAGCCCCTCCCACAGTGTTCTTAAACCTGCTCCCTGTGGTCACTGGAGAGTGTCCAGTTCCTACCCTCTTCTGCACCTTAATGGATGATCCTACAATGCATGCATTTAAAAATATTTTTCCTTTTTCTTATTTTTATGTGTATGAGTGTATGACCTGCATGTGTGTGCACATGTGTTGTGCAATGCCCATGGAGTGCATAAGAGAGCATTAGATTCCCTGTAACTGGAGGTATGGAAAGTTGTGAGCCACCATGTGGGTGCTGGGAACGGAACCAGGGTCCTCTTCAAGGGCAGACAGTGCTCTTAACCTCTGAGCCATCTCTCCAGCCTTCTAATGCATTCTTAATACATCCTTTGCCCTTGAATATTTGGTTCACGTTAGACTTGCAAAAGCATGAGACACCTGAATTGAGGCATCTGGGCTTGTGAAGCACAGAAGAAACCATGCTCACCTGTTTGAAGTTGTATAAAAAATAACATTTTCTAAAGAGAGAGACTCTGCTGATGACCTTAGATACCTGATAATTGTGCAGGGAGCTCTAGGGATACATTTTTATGCGTTATCATTACCCATGCTGGGCTTTGGCATGATGTAGTTGCCCAAATCATGCTGGTGTAAGCAACTCTTACTCCATGTTCCTATAAGTACGTCCACGCAAATTCGTGAGTTCAACAGTCTGGTCTTGAGTAGACTATATTTCTGGGTCCTCTACTGCATCTATCTGGGCACATACCTCATCTCCCTGTCATATCTTTAGGAATAGATTCCTTAGCTCCTGAACTCATCCCACGACACCCTTTTTCTTTAATTTTATCTATTTCTGTATGTGTATGAATGTACTGTCTGCATGCAAGTTTGTGCACCCTTGTCGTGCAATGCCGCGGAGGTCAGAAGAGGGTGTCGGACTCCCCTGGAACAGGAGTTGTCCTGGAATTGGAGTTTCAGACGGTCCTCAGCAGCCATGTGGGTGCTGGGGATCGAACCCGGGTACTCTGTAAGAGTGGTCGGAGCTCCCAACCGCTAGGCCATCTCTTCAGCCCCAGCACCCTTTTGTAAATCTCTTCAACTTCCTTACCCTCTGTCACTTCCCTGAGAATATATCCCACATAGGAATCCTCAATGCCGACCTCTCTCCAAAGCTCCCAACTGAGTCATCTACAGTACTCATGTTTAATATCCACAGACCCAAATCCATTCTGTCTCCATCTCAGTCTGTTGAGAAGTGGTTTTTAGTTTCTAATTCTTTTCTTCTGTTTGGGGTCAAAGCAGGCATCTTCACAATATTGCGGGTGGAGGTGTGGAAAGAGAAGTAAGACCTGTCTTACATCTGTTTGTCCAGAACATTCATGTAATGCCCCCATTTAAAGTTGAGAGTATCTCCTAGAGGAGCAATGTTGAGGTGCTCTTACACCCGACATCTGGGCAGTTTGTAAGACAAGGGCTCCACCTAAAGGCAGACCTGCCATAATGTGAGCCAGTTCTGTCCAAGACAAACCTGGGTGAAAATATCCTATGGAGCTAACTTCTCTCAGTTTTTGCTTTTCTTCAAATCTGTTGGTTTGGGAATTTTCCAGAATCTTTGTATCTTTTAAACATATGTTTAAAATATATTTTGTTCATCCTTGGCTTGTGTCGACCCTGAACCATGCATCTAGGAGACATACATGTAAGTGGATTCTAGATGACCCTGGACTGTGGTTAGAGATATATCTGTTCAGTCCTCATCACAAGTGACCTTTTGTACTTAATTATAAAATGCCAGAAAAGTTTCATGTAGCTATGTCCTCAGTCTCTTCTATCCTGCAGTTCTTCCGCCTGTCTCTTTGCCTTCTTCTAAATTGTTACATCTTTGTAAAGCAGCCTGCTTCTCAACCATCTGTAACTTGCACAGTGCATCTTATGGAGAAAACTATCCATAAGGTTTGTATTTTATTTTTTTAGTGGTGCTGGAAATTTAACTAGGGCCATGTGTGTGTTTAATGCATATCCTTCCAGAGAGCATTACCTCTATCGACCTCTATGGACCTATTTTAAAAATATATGCATGCTTTAAAATGTATTTATTCTTTGGAAAATTCATACATGTGTATGATACATTCTGATCATAGTCACTCTGCCTATTGCAGAATCATGCACATATTTTTTTTGGTATTTTTGAGACAGGGTTTCCCTTTTAGTCCCAGATGGTCTGGAGCTCACTCTGTAGACTAGGCTGGCCTTGAACTCACAGAGATCTGCCTGTGTCTGCCTACTGAGTGCTGAGATTAAAGGCATGCACCACCATGCCCAGCACTAAAGATGGTTCTTAGCCACCATGTGGGTGCTGGGATTCGAACACAGGTCCTCTGCAAGAGCAGTCAGTGATCTTAACTGCTGAGCTATTCTCAGCCCATCATGCATACATTTTAATCAATGAGAATTTCAATGTAATTGGGGAAAAGATCAATGTAAATATGTGCCTAAAATGTCCCAAAAGGGGTAAAAGACCAAGCTTGAGATGGGCGTGGCACCACACACCTTTATTCCCTGCACCCAGGAAGTAGAACCAGGCAGATCTCAGAGTTCAAAGGCAACCTGGTCTACATATCGAGCTCCAGGTCATCTGGGGCTACACTGGGTCCCTGTATCAAAAAGACCAAAAATAAAAAGAACAAGCTTGACCAGAAATTAACTTACAGAGAAAGCCTGGTATGTATTATTTTTCTCATGTCTGTGACATATTACCTGGGAAGATTTCACTTGAGGGAGGAAGTGTCCATAGAGGCTGAGAGTTCAAGGGAGTACACTCCATCCTGCCTGGGAAGACAAAGGAGCAGAGCAGGCCTGGGAGGTAGGCCGGTCACATTGAATCCATAGCCAGGAAGCAGAGAGTGAACAGGAAGTGGAGCTGGCTTATAAAACCTCAAGGCATGCCCCCACTGACCCACATTCTCCACAGAGAGAGATTCCTAATGCTTCTGAGTCCTTCTCCCAGTGCTACCTCCTGGAAAACAAATGATCAAAATGTGTGAGCTTATGGAGAGCACTGAACACTCCAACTACAACACTGAAGAAAATGCAGGGATTAAAGTTGTCTTCTTATGTCTGTTTGAAGGGAGAGAGCTCAGATCCAAATTACATGGACTCAGAGTCCGTGTGCTTAGTTCAAGACAGCAGGGCTAAAACTAATAACAAAAGGTAGGCTGCAGACTGTGTAGGTTAAATAAAGTTTGTGGTTGGGTGTTGGTCCATTTTTAAGAATCCATAGATCTCTGTGCTTCTGCGACAAGGGTAGGAACTCCCAGACAATGTTTAAGTTGCAATACTAACTGAGAGCAAAAAAAGAAAGGAAGAAAGAAAGAAAGAAAGAAAAAGTATCACTCAGAATGAGCATCCATCAGCACAGAAGCACTAACCTCCAAGCACTAAGGCAAGGCATAGACCAGTGGTATCCTTAGATCCAGTAAGAGGCCAGAATGGAAGCCAGCTGTAGAAATTCCCTCAATTTATAATTTTATACCATTAACATGCACTGAAGGAATCAAGCTGATTTGTTTTAATGAAAAATAATCTGTAACTGTCAGAGATTTCACATGTTTGCTTGTCATTTTGTCCATTTGTTTATTTTAATTTTATTTATTTTTTTAATGTGTATGAATGTACTGTCTGCATGTAGGTTTGTGCACCCATGTTGTGCAATGCCATGGAGGTCAGAAGAGGGCGTCGGATTCCCCTGGAACCAGAGTTGAAGACGGTTCTCAGCCGCCATGTGGGTGCTGGGGATCCAACCCAGGTCCTCTGCAAGAGCAGTCAGAGCTGTTAACCACTAGGCCATCTCTCCAGCTCCGTCCATCTGATATTTAATGATGAACCTAGGAAATATTCCACTGGTGGGGATGACGGTGGCTCAGGGGTAGAGCACATGCTGCAGCATGTACTAGCACCTGGCTCGCTTCCATCCCAGAACTACAGAAAAAAAATTTGAGTTGATTATTGAAGCTAGGTATATAGTACTATGCTGTCATTTAATTAATGGGTAGTTAGAAAGTGGAGGAAAGGAAGAAAATGTAATTTATTTCTGGGCTCCTACACGACCATTTTCTGTGTTCATTTCTTCCACTTCAGAAAATACTTGTTCTATATAATGTTTATTCTAAGTTTTGAATTAGCAGAGAAACTAGGTATGTCATCTTTTAGGCTGTAACATTGCTTTCCAGCTTATCATGTTCTCCATGGATAGTTTTAGAAGAACTCTGAGCAAATATCAAATCATTAGGCAGATTAAGGATAATGCAATTTAGCATTTAAACACATATCAGTAAATGCATTTTGTGTGTGAATGTGGCATAGAGATATAGCCTTTGAGTGCTATGCTTAGCATTATGGAAAAAGCATATTACACATTCTCTGCAAGTTCCTAATTCAAGAAACATATTTTACATGGAAATGTAACATTCTCCTCAATTTTTATCTCTGGGTTTTATAAAAACGAAGGAAACTTTGGTGAATTATCTTTGTGATAGCTTCTTAGTTTAATTTCTTTTGCTGTGATGAAACACTCTAAAAGTATCTGGGGGCAAGGGAGGCATTTATCTGGCTTACAGTTCCAGGCCACAGTCCTCATCATTAAGGGATGTCAGGGCAGGAACTCAAGCAGGTTCTTCAAGCAGAAACTATGGAGGAATACTACTTACAGAATCTCTCATAGGTTCATGTTCAGATAGCTTTCTTACACAGCCAAGGTGCACATCCCTGGGGGAATGGGGTTACCAGTAGTACATGAGGGCCTTCCACATCAAGTAGTAACAAGGCAAGCCATCACAGACATCCTTCATTTGAGACTCTCAGATGGCTCTAGGCTGTGTAAAGTTGAGAATGAATGCCACCTGAAAACCAGGAGTGTAGAGGCGGGGACAGGAAGATGTCTGGGGATCCTGCCAGCCTGCACAGAACACTTGGCGCATTCCACATGGGTGTGAGAAACTTCTCAAGGTGGTGTTCCTTATGATGATATTCAAAGTCGTCCTCTGGCCTCCACAAGAACACACTTGCATGCATCCAGGTACACATGTAAAAAGAAATAATTTTAAACAAGATATTTGGAAGGCATATATTGCATACACAAAGCCATTTTTCTGTACTGGAATTGAGCAATCTTCCACTTTGGGTATTAGAGGGATTCTTGGGAAAATTCCCTTCTGAATACAAAGCTATAACAATGCTTCATTACATACCAATGAATGCTCTTCATTTATGGACTGACATGAACATGTTATCTCTTTTTTTTTCTTTTTTAGGACACACTAACATTTTTAAACTTGGCAATATCATTCTAGATTAAAATATGCACATAATGATTTGTGTGTCTTTGTTCATAGGGGTGTATGTGTATGGGCGTGTGTACCTGTGTGCATGTGCACATGGAGGCCAGAGGAACTGAGGTTGTCATCTTGAAGAATGACATCCACCTCCTTTGAGGGAGTCTCTCTCACTGTCCTAAAACTCATTGCTTAGGCTAGCCAGGCTGGCCAACAAACTCCATGGATCCTTTGTCTCCACCTCCCCAGTGCCTGGATTGCCAGTGCCCTGTCTGACATTTTACACAGGTCTCTGGGGATCAAAGTCATGTCCTTAGGATTTCTAGGCAAGGATTTTACTGATTGAGTTAACCCTCCCCACTCCCCAATATAGCCAAGATTTTGTATTGAATCTTTTATGTGTTTCATACACAATTTTTCAGTAAGTCTTAATTACCTTTATACCTGCTTCTCCCTAGACACCCTCCCACAGTCCTCTCCCCTGCCACCAAGTTCACATATTCTGTCATTTGTGCCATTCTGTCATTAGGTCATTGTGCCAAACTACTCTTTCTGCCCACTCTTCAATGCCAGCTCATCCCCTGTGCTCTAGAGTCAGCCTATTTGGAGTCCCTTTCCTAAAGAAGGCCAGGTCTTCTTCACAAACCACCATCAGATGCCAATATTTCTTCAGCCAAGGTTGGGCTCTACTACCAATTTCTACAGTTCTGTGCTGGGTTTTTGTCCAGCTGAGTTTGCATGGGTCTTGTGAATCGTGACACCAATGCTGAAGGTTCATACCAAGAGGGTCCCCACGATCTTGTAGGATTCATTTCTGTTTGGCATTTTTCACTTTGTGAAAGTGACATGTGAGATGACGGTACCGTGCTCAGAAGCTTCTTCATCCTTAAATGACCCCAAGGCAAAGATACTTCAGCTCCAATTACAGTTCAGAAATGCTTTGTATATAGAAAGCCAAGGTAACAATAAAGGACTTTTTCCCTCCAGGAAGCTTCAGTATTGCAATACTTCCATGACAATGTTGGAGATGATCTAGTGTCATGAATGGTGGAAGAATTAGCCTTCTTATCCAACAACATCCACTGACAAAGTTTTAATTCAGACTATTCCTGGGGTGTCACTTCTATAAACCTGCATATGTATATGCATATGCATACATATGCAGGTTTATAGAAATGACACCATAACTGAGAAACATTAGCAAGCAGGAAACTAATTGTGATGTAAAATGTTAATATCGTGGTGGCACTTATTCTGTGTACTATATTATTGCATTATTCTGCATTCATAGATTTTAAACATTTTGTTACACACCATAAATATGTTAGCTTCTCTTGCTTCCTCCTGACTGTTCCACCATAAATAATCTTCAACTGATAGTGGAAGATTACTCATAAAGAACAAGATAATGGGAAGTTCTTCTGGAGTATTTTTTCTTTATTCTAAACATTCCATCTGTCTAACTATATTTATGGTATGTAAAACACCTGCTTTTATTTCCAAGGGAGCAATCTGGTTCTAAACTCACAGCTGGTGGTGGTCTGCATAGGAGTTCTGCTGCTATTTCTCAAACAAGGCAGATGGTTATTGAATGCAACTTCATACTTTTATTTTTTAACACCATCAAAGTACTTAAAGAAGCTTACATGTGCCAACATGAATGGCCATGTATGTGGGAGGGGCTAGTCCCATGCATGTGACAGTTGTAAGGTCCAAACATTTAGAAATTTGAAGCTCTCAAGAGCATAAGAAAACTGGAAAATTAAAAATACTTTGAGATTCTATGTCAATCCAATCACAATGGCTACATCAAGAAAATAAATGTCTGGGCATTGCGGGGGATAGCTTTATTCCCAGCACTCTAGAGGCAGAGGCAGGTGGATCTCTTTGAGCTCAAGGTCAGCCTGATCTACATAGTGAGCTCCAGGGCAGCTGTCGCTACAGGGAGACCCTGTCTCAAAAAGCCTCATCATCCCCCCACCCCTGCCAAAAAAAGAGAGAGAAGAAATGACAACAGATGCTGAGGAGGATGTGGAGAAAGGATAACATTTATTCACTGTTAAAGGGAGTGTAAACTAGTGCAATTCCATGGAATACAGTGTAGAGTTTTCAAATAAAATCCTAAAAACAGAACTGCCATATAGCTCACCTATAGCACCCTTGGGCATTTGCATAAAGGACACTAAGTCCCACCACTGAGATTCATGCACTCTGTGTGTGCAGCTACTCTATTAATAATATGAAGGAAATGGATTCATCGTAGTTGTTCATCAATAGGCAGACAATGAAAATGTGGGAAATATGCATGATTGAGTTTTACTCGGCTGTTAAGAAAAATGAAATTATGAAATTTTTAGAGAAGTGGATGGAACTGGAAACTATTCTATTAAGCAAGGTCACTCAGGCTGAGAAAGACAAAAACTGCATGTTGTCCCTCATATGTGGACCCTGGCTTCTAGTTTATATATCTGGACATTCATAGGGGAATGAATGCGTGTTGTGCTCAGGAAACTAGAAAGAGGACCAAAGGAGGGAAGAAATGGGCTTCAGGAAGAGAAGTGTGGGGAGAAATATAACCCAAGTGCTATTAAAATAGGAAGGTGGGGGTACTAGGGATGGAAAGCTACATGCAGGGACTAGAGGCAGGGTGACGGGAAATAGGAGATGATAATAGGGAAGAACAACCAAAAGTTAACATGTATGAAAATACCATAGGGAAACTTACTAGTGTGTAACCCAGGAAAAGGGGCACAGTGCATTTTGGGATGTTCACCATCCTGCATAGGCTGTCTGTGAATTGCCCAAGCCTAAGCAGCACATCTACAATGCAACCTCTACACCAAAGGCTCATGGAACATAGAACAAGGGGTAAAGAGGACACTAATGCATCTCTCAATTCTCTTCAATAAAGCTCCCTCATGCAACAGAGGGCCACAAACAGAAGGTCACAAATGGCCAAAATGTAGAGAATAAGAGTCTGCAGAGTGTGGGTCATTGAACAGTGCTCAGCGAGCATTGTGGAAGACAGGCGGAAAGTTTGTAGGAGCCAGGGAGGAGGTGTGTGACTATATGCTAATCGAGTCCCACAGGCCTTCTGACCTTGCTCACATGAACCTGCAGCAATGGTGTCAACATGCATAAGACCCATGCAAACTCAAGCAGACAAATACCCAGCTCAGAACTGTGGAAATGGGCAGCAGTCCCCAATCTGAGTCAAAGAATGATTGATTGCTAATTACTGCTGGGTGAGGAAAAGTTGATCTTCCTAAAGGGAGGGAGTCTAGATAGGCTGACTAGACATCAATGGGTGAACTTGCAGTGAAGGACGTCTCAGGAAACTAGCTTGATTCGATGGGCCTTGACACAGATCGCAGAGTGTATGAATTCCAGTGGGGGAGGGGTGGTAGGGGAGGGTGCCAATGGAGGAAGCAGGTTTAGAGATGAATGGGATGTTCTGTGTGAAATACACAAAAATTACATAAAACATTTACAGATAAAAAGGAATAGAAGAAAATGGTAATCAGGTGGATATATAAGAGAAGCAGAACATTTAAGAGGCTCATTGACCTAAACTCGAAGGTAGGCATGACAGCATGTAAGGAGTTGTCCTTGAAAACTACCCCGGGCATGGTGGTGAACGCCTTTAATCCTAGCACTTGGGAGGCAGAGGTAGGTGAATCTCTGTGAGTTCAAGGCCAGCATAGTCTATATAGTGAGTTCCAGGACAGCCAGAGCTACAGGGGGAGCAGTGGAGTGTCTCTTCCTCCAATCTGCAGAACAAATGGAGGACTACCTCAAAGGGTGTTTGGAATGAACCATGATAAGACAAGGTAGTAGTAGCAAGCAACATTGGTGGATGAAAGCTGGAGTCATCAACAATTAGCACTAACAAATGACCAGAGATAGCAGCATGGAATCTTTCTTATCTAAAGACAAAATTGGGGCTAGAGAGACTGCTCAGTGGTTCAGAGCACTGGCTATTCTTCCACAGGATTTGGGTTCGGACCCCATCTCCCACATGGCAGCTGACAACCACCAGTAACTCCAGTTGTAGAAGATTCCACACCCTCTTCTGACCTACAGTGACAATGCATGATATGGGTGCACTTACATACATGCAGGAAATATATTCACGCACATAAAATAAAATAAAAATACTAAGTAAAATATTTTTAAAGGACAAAATTAAGTACAAAAGTTAGGGCTGTCTTACTACAAAGCAACTAAGAATCGCCTAGGAAGGTGCAGAAAACTGCCCTGGTACACGCCAGGGATAAACTGGTGGAAGAACCAAATGTATCAAGTGTAACTGCTCAGGCATATAATTTTGTTTGTCCTCGGCTATGTGAGATTAATAACCTAAGGAACATGGATGACATTAGTAAAAACTGACTTAATATATAAAGGCAACTCTAAAAATAATGTAAAACAAAAAGTAAACAAATAATGCAGAAACACCACGGAATTGAAGGGGTTAGCATATCTGAATAGATTTTTCTTCTTAAAACATGTGGGAGCTGGGAACTGAACCCAGGTCCAGTGCTCTTAAATATTGAGTCATCTCTCAAGCCCCCATAACCAGATTTTTCTACGTGAACTGACCGAACATGCTGCATTGTTTGTGATAGTTTCTCTCTCTGTAGCCAAAGCTGGTCTCAAGCACACTACTGTGTAGTCCAGGCTGGCATTGAACAAGCACGGGTTCTACTGCTTCTGTTTCAAAAGTTCTAAGTCTGCAGGCATGAGCTAGCATGCCTAGGAGAGGTTTTAACAAGTATAATATTATGTGAGCATGTTGCACCAGTTTTGCATAGTGTTCAAATCATTTAAGAAAATCAGATATATTAGATTGCAATTTTAATGAAATGATGAGAAAAATCTGATTAGGTGTGTAATGAATGTTTAGATGTCTATGGGAATCTAATTTGTGAAGTTAATAAGCCTGCTTGGTTGCATCACTAAAACTTGGCTATTTAGGAAAATGCTAAGGAAACAGAAATGAAGTGATTTTAGTATTAAATGTCACCCCTAGGCTCAGGCATGGTTCTCTGTTCATAGCAATGTTCTGGGAGCTTCTGAAATCCTCAAGAGGTGGGGCTTAACTTGAGGGAGGAGGTCACTGGAGGCATGCCTTGGAAAGTGATACCTCTCTGTTGGCTGGCAGTCCAGCATTAGGTGAACACCCTGCTCTCTGTATTACTGGCATCATATTGTGCCTTATCTTGAGTACAAATTGATGGAGCCAATGGACCCAATCTTCTGAAACTGTGACTCAGAATCAACACTTCCTCTGCTTAACATGATTCTGAAAGATATTTGGATTCAACAACAGGAATAACACAGATACCAAAGTAAAAACTTTGGTGTGTTCATGTATGTAAACTTTGGAGCATTAAGGGATTTATTAACATGGGTAAGGGAATATGCAGACATATATGGTGTAATATAATACATTGAACCTTGGAAAAATTAATAAGTGTTGGTAGTGGAGAAAGGAAATTAAAGTTACAATTCCCTCTGAGGTTTGGTAAATTAAATTGTATAAATATGGAAGATATAATCACTAATTGAAAGCAGGTGTTTTACTTTGATCAAGTGGCCCAAAGCAAAGAGGACTGCTTGATAGAAGTACCTCCTGGCTGCTAGTAGAATTAATTTTTTCGTTTGGAGATTTATTTTATTTTTATTATGTGTATGTGTGTATGTGCACCTGTGTGTAGGTACTTGAAGAGCCAAAAAGGGGCATTAGATCCTCCTGGATCTGGAGTTACAGGTGCCTGTGAGCCATTTGACATGTGTGGTGGGTCCACATCTTATGGAAGAGGAGCAAGTGCTCTTAGCCACTGAGCCATGTCGCAGCCACTCTAAAATTAATTCTTAATAGTCATTTGGATACTGACATAATTCAGAATGTAAAAGTGTACGATGGAAGGGTGAAAAGGGAATAAAATGATAAACACATAATTCATAGTTACATATAGTAAAATCCAACATAATTACATGGACTTGTTTTAACCTCTTGTGGGAGATGGAGGTTGCTTGAGAAAGAACACATCTGAAGGCTTAGGTAAATTATTGATTCCGGGGGCTGGAGAGATGGTCACTGGTTAAGAGCACTTTCTGTTCTTGTAGAGGTCTGGGGTTGAAATCCCAGGATTTCAACAATAGCCATGTGGTGGCTAATGACCATCCATAATTCCAGTTCTGGGGGGAAAATAGCACCCCCTTCTTGCCCCCATGAGCACTGTACATCATTGGTGTATGCCCATACATGCAGACGAAACACTTCTACATGTAAAATACAAATTAAAAATATGATTCTGAAAAGAAGTCAGTTGGGTTGTGCAAGTTTAAGCAGAAGGCAGAAAGAACAAAATTTACTGTGGAGATAAAAATACCAAGCACTCATGACTGATTGACTGGTTGGCTTTTGTTATATATCGAAATTCATTATCTAGAGTTCAAAAACATAAAATTTTAAAGTTTGGTGAAAGGATAGTATAAAACGATTGATTCACTTCCCACATGACTCCCACCGGGTAAGCATGCAATCTAACACTAAGCTGTATTTTAGAAACTCTTAAGTTATTAAATAAATTCCTAAAGGGAGTCTGCTATTTGAAGTACAGTAATAGATTTTGTCATTAACAGTCATTAACAAATTAGTGCTGACCATTCTATCATATATCCGTGCACTTTCTCTCAGTTGGGAGTTGAATTCAGTGCCATTCCCATTTTGTAGGAATGGTAAAAATAACACAACTTTCCCTTGAGTTTAAAACCCCATCTCTGGCACTGTTCCATGAAGAGAACATTTTATGGAGTTCCCTATCAGAAAATGAAATACCTTGCAATTGTGATTGCATACATTATTCACTTTATTTATTCCCTTTCCATCCTCTGACCCTATGAAACACAGACCTGTGACACTAGTAGCCATCGCTCCTCTTGGTGCCAAACCTTCTGGCTACCTGTCTGCACCATTCTCACCTTGCAGTGCTTCTTTTTCACTTCCTGTCACAGGCTACCTACACTGTGGTAGAACATCAGAAGTAGCACTTACTAATTTCACTCAGCCAAAGCAACCAGTTAGCTTCTCATGTCTTTCTGGTAGAAATGCATGTCCTATAAGGCTGTTTGACTTAGATGGCATGCCTTTTTTGCAAAAATGGAAAAGAACAGACTCCACAGAGACGTTTGTGAGAACTGGCTTCTGATATTTCCTCAACTCTAACTTTTCTAGGATTTCCCCTTCAATTTTCATTGGGTGCTTTGGATCCTACCAGAGATGAAAGCAGTAAGAGATTTCCTTTTGTATTTCTTCATGAGTTCTTCCTCAATTCCACTCACTGGTTCTTTTGCATATAGTAGGAAATATCCTGTGGTTTCCAATAAAAAAAGCATCCTATCCACATGTCTGACTTTCACATTCCTTGTCCTTTATCTATGCCATTAATATGAAAAGGAACCTGGGAAGATTCTGTCTATAAAACATAGCAGTATCAATGACATGATCTGTCATTCCTTCCCCTCGTGGAAACCAATTTGTATTCTTATCAGTATGGAAGGTGTGGTCTATGCAGTACTCTTCAGAACCTAATGTGCATAGGAATCACATGGGGGGATGTCATTAAAATGCAGATGGTGTTCACAAGCTCAGTGACCAGGTTCCTATTAATCTGCATTGCTAACACAGGTCCCAGGAATGCCCCAGGACCCATTCATGGCCAGGATGTGAAATGAAAGGATATACTGGTTCATCATTCAGAGACCTAGTAATGATTGTTTTTCGATTCACATTTTCCCTTTAATTTTATATTAATCTAGAATATGAATACATATCTTCCACCCACATATGGTAATTACAATGTCTGAATATGAGTGGTAGGTCAGTAATGATTTTTACCATCGTTTTCAAATGAAAGGTTCGTTCACCTATTTGCATCTCTCTTTCTCTCCATGCTGTGTCTGCTGAGCACATCCCTCCACAGAACTGGCTCTCAGCAAGTATCTTTGACATCACATTTGGTAGATTTATCTTATTAGCTGTCTCTGCTAACTTTTAAGTAGACAGCTCGTAAGATGAGACTGAACAACTGTGGGCCCATGGAAAATGGATACTTCTGACTGCATTACCAGGCAGCTAGAATCAATGCTGTCCTTTAGAACAATCCCAGTCAAACAAAGGTTGAAAAGTTGCCTTTTTCCATGTGGTTTAAAGACATGGAAGAAGTCAGATGGAAGGAGTGAACACCAGGGTCTGATGAGATAGCTCCATGAGAAAGCATTTTCTGGGTAAGCACAAGGACCTGAGTTCCATTTCCAGTACACAGGTGATGACACACAGTTCTAATCCAATCATAGGGGAGGAGACAGGAAGGTCCATGCAGATCACTGGGAAGTTAGCCTAGCCTCTAGGCAAATGAAAAACTGTCTCAAAAACCAAGGTCAGAGCATCCTAAATAATGAAATCTGGGCTGGAGGGACGCCTCAGAGGTTAAGAGCACTGGCTGCTCCTGAAAAGGACCTGGGTTCTATCCCATCACCCTCATAGCACCCACATAGCAGCTAACAACTGTCCATAACTCCAGTTCCAGGAGAATCAGACCCCTCTCCTGACCTCTGTGGTATAATAGAACATGGGTGCACTTACATACATACAACCATAGCACTCATACACACACACACACACACACACACACACACACACAAAATATTATTTAAAAAAAGAATGAAACCTGAGTTTGTACTCTGCCTTCCACAGGTACTTCTATGCACATATACATATGCCAGTATACACACACACACACACACACACACACACACACACACCAACAACAACCACCGATTTAAAATGAAACACTGAGAATATCCTTTTCCAGGCCCACAGCGAATCAAATGTACATAGCTGCATCATGAACAAAGACTCTAAATTCTAAGCCCTCACACTATGGCTGCTGATATTGAAGTGGATAGAATTTGCTCCAAGCCAGGTAATACTCCCATGATGTCCAGTTTGCTACTGTGGGCCATGTGTGACAAATACAGGCTCCCACTATAAAAACACACAGTCACTAATTCTTCCTTCTTTTCTTTCTCATTCTGTGGTTTAAGGTAATTTAATTTGGGGGCTCCTTCATATGCAATAAAACTTTTACCAATAAGCTCTTCTATAAATGATCTCACTATAGATTTGCATGGGAAAAATTAGCTGACAAAATGATACAAGTATGCAATCAAGATAGAAAAAAAACTGAATATGGATAATTTTAGAAATTGTTATTAATGAGCAATTAAATAGTTGGGAAAATGATAAACTAGGCATGCTTGCAAAATACAAAATGTAATGCCAGCACACTATGTATATCTAAGTATTAATGGGTTGTAAAAATTGAACACTGGAGTATTCTTCCCCAAATCTTTTCAAGTGGTTAATATAAAGTAACCAAAACAAATGAAAAATACAGGAGAGGGAAATGCTGATTATTCTGGTTTACTCACACAGGTAATACATATAATGGATTATCAACACTGTGCCCATAACTATGTACAATATCAAGTTCACATGTGTGCTTGTTGGTGTCTGTGGTTTGTGTGTGTACATGTGTGAGAGGCTACACTCCTGCAGTATAAGAACATCAGTCAGAGGCAGGAGGATTATGATATTGAGTCTAGCCTGAGCTACAGAAGGAAAGCCTGCCTTTAAAAAGCAAAAAGTAATGAATAAATAAACAGTAAAAAGCAGGAAATAGTAAGAAATATCTCGTTGCTCTGCTTCCCTTACATAAGATAAGTAACCATGGCCTTTGAGGGCAATTGGAGAAAGTAGACAAATCTACTGATGAAATTAATCAGGTTTAGAAACTACTTAGCCTTTCCTGTCTTGTAATGATTTTCTTTGCCAGATAATCTTCAGCCAGTATTTGTCAAAACAACTGGACACTTGTACATTTTAGCAAAATTATGTATATGATATCTCTTGAGTAAAAAATAAATCTGTAGGGTTCTGGTGTGCCTTGTGTAAGTTCGAGATGTTTTGCTTCTTGTTTGCTATTGTAGGTGAATTTTACCATACTGAATTTCTGATACCAAAAAATATATTTAGTTTTCCTATATTCATAGCATGTTTCTAATTCATTCGAATGGACCTTTAGTCCTATGTTCCTCAATCTCTGAGGACCTGAGTTATGTGTATTCTGCACTACACAGAATGCTGCAGTTCATTCACAAATGATAGTGATTTAACTATTGTTTTCTACTTTCAAGATTTTGTTTTCTTCCTATAACATTTCTACATCTGACAAGTTTTATTTTTTTCCAATTAGGCATTCAAAGAGTGACCCAAGTTAACAATTTTATAGTTGAATTATTCAGATGCTGAAAAATGGATTGACAGGCAGACAGCCATCACAATCAGGGAGGTAATCATTCATAGTTTAACACATATACATTTTAAATTGTACTGTGTTTTTTATGCCAATATAATTCAATTTTATTATATAAAAATTTATATTAAATTTGAAAATAAAAATACTAATTTATATATACAATCATATAAATATGTTATATATTAAAAATAAATAAATAAAATAGACATATGTATATATTAATTATATGTGTGCTAAATATATAATACACACAGATATATGTTATTTAACCTATTATATAATATGTGGCATTAAAATAATAAGGAAATTATCATTCATGTTAAATCATTGAAACAATTCTTCTAAATACAGAAAAGGGTAACTTCATTTTACCTTTATAAGGGTTATTTAATGTGAAATAAGCATTAAACTAAGTGTTCGTTATAGGGACAATCTTCTGGAGCAATCTCTGTCAAAACAGGAACACAACAAGAAGTGCTTAATTGGTGTTTCTGTGGGACAATGAGATGTAGGGACTATGAAAGAAAAAAGTAGAGCAGTGTGACTACTGAAGACAAAGAGGGCTCTCATAACCTGCCATCAATATGACTGTCCACATGGACCGCCCTGGAGAATCTATTCATCACAACTGAAGACAGAATGAAGCAAGTGGGATCAGTATTCAATAACCAGCAGCATTTCTATTCACCACCACCAACACAAGTTGCTTTTCTAAAGAGGAGTTTAGGTCTAAAGAATCATGATCTTTAAGGCATACAATCAAGATAGTGAAAATATCAAGGGACAGCTACAAGTTTAGAAGAATTAGACATCCCAATGGAAAGTTCAGTGGTAGTTATAATGATGAATTAAGGGGACTCAGAACATATGGGCACTGCCAAGCCTACTCACTGAGAAGAGCAATGTAGAATATGGGGAGTGAGACTGCAACTGAATAGCATAACCAAAGACAGAAGCCTCACTGCCAAAGGGCTGTATAAACAGTATATGCCAAGCCAAAGAATTCATGTCTGTTGGAATTCATGGTTTTTTAGAGAATATAAGTGAATAAATGGATGGCTGGGTAGGTGGGTGGGAGTTTGGGTGGGTGGATGGATGGATGAATAGATGGCTGAACCAGTGCATGGATAAATGAGTGCATGGATGCATAAATTCATGAATATATGGATACATGGTTTGATGGTGTATGAATGCATGGCTGGCTGGATAGATGATGATAGATAGATAGATAGATAGATAGATAGATAGATATGATAATTATTTGTAAGTAGATAGATCATAAGTAGGTTGATGATGGATAGTTAGGTAATATAGATGATAGAAGGATGAAAAACAGACAGATTGTAGAAAGAAATGGGCATGAGGAAAGATAATAGATTACAGAGATAATACATGGATAATATACAAAGGAGACAGATATGAAAATGATAGATGGCTACATGGATGGGTTCATGGACAGATGGACAAATAAATGATAATGGTAAGTGAAAGATAGATATGTATGTAGACAATAGACAGTGTGTGGGCATATACATAAATGTCAGTATATGCATGTCTTCTCCCACACATACACACATAGCCCGCCTATGTAGTATCCACTGGGATCACCTAGGAACAGCATACTAATGACAACTGTGGAATAAATTGCTGTACATGTAGCATACACAGAAATACTATTTCCTCTGCACAGAATCTCCAGCTCTTAAAGAATTGGGTAACTTTAGAGGTTGAGTAGAGAAAGAGTAAGATGAGGGATGGGGGTGTGGCTCAGTAGTAGAATGCTTATTTAGCAAGATCCTTACTGTACAAGGTCTTCAGTTTTCTCAGAAAGAGAGGGAGGGAGGGAGACAGGTATGAGAGAAAGAAGAGGAAGAGAAAAAGAAAAGAGGAGAATGCAGACAAATAGAAACAACTTGTTGCTGGGTCTTCATCATCATTTGAGCCCTTCCTTCCTCCCTTTGTCCCTTCCTCCCCTCCTTCCCTCTCCTCTCCCTCCTTCCCTCCCTTCCTTCCAGACCCAATTCTCTGACCTCAAATTTATTATGTAGTTGAGGAGGACCTTGAACTTCTGATCCTCTCACCTTTAACTTTTTTTTTTTTTTGGTCTTTTTGAGACAGGGTCTCCCTTTATTCCCAGCTGGCCTGGAGCTCACTCTGTACATCAGGCTGGCCTTGTACTCACAGAGATCTGCCTGCCTCTGCCTCCCAAGTGCTAGGATTAAAGGTGTGCACCACCACGACAGGCAACTCTAACTTCTTAATGCTGGAATGCATGGCATGATACAGCACACTCAGGTTAATCTCAACATTTCTTTTTGGAGGCAAGTCTTATTGTCTTGGGCTGATCTCAAACTTGCTATGTAGCTAAGGATGGCTTTGAACTTCTGACCTTCTGAGTGCTAGGGTTACTGACAGGTACCATCATGACCAGCTTATGTGGTGCTGGGGATGGAGCCCAGGGCTTCATGCACCCTAGGGAAGCACTCTGAGCCACAACCACAGCCCTCTCTTCAGTGGATTTATAACTTGGCAAAATATCGTGATCCCCTTTGTTTCAAGGCTGCTTTCTTCATGGCATCTGCAAGGATTCTTTTGCTAACCACAGTAAGCGTGACTTTTCCGTGTCTTATATGAACTTATCTTTGGAGGACTGCTTTCCCACCCAGTAGACATACCTTCCAAGCCTGTACTTATTGTTTAGATAAATAGAAAAAAAATCAAAGCAATCGTGTTTGTGTACACTTAGGCGCATGGTAGTTTTCAGCAGGAATTCAATGCCTAGAGCTGCAAATGTGTTGTTGAACTTCCTGGGTACTCCAGGCACTGCTGCCCGTGATCTTATGAAACCACAACACAGCAGCTTCCTTTCTTTGTTTAATACACTGCTTGCTCCTCAAGAGCATCATTGAACTTCAAAACCAAATATATTTTCTCTAATTGTCACTGGAAGCTGTGGGTTTCCAGGGTGACAGAGAGGTTACTGAAAAGAAGGAAAGGAAGATGAATGAAACTTTAAATGACACATCCAAAGATATCAGGAAATTGTCCCAACAAGGGACTGGGAACTTACCAGGAAGCCTATTGCAGTAATTACCGTGGCAACGTGGCAGTAATCGGTTCAGAAATTCTCTACTGGGCTTCTCTCTACTACCTCCAGCATACTGTGAAGCTGTCATCCAAAGAGTGGGCCAGTTCCTGTTGGGAGTGACACCAGAGGACACAGAACAGGGAAGACAAACAGAACATGCTCTGCATTTGCCTGATCTGAGAATTTGCTCCAGCTCCCCTGGGGAAGGCCTGGTATACCGCAGAGTGCTTTTCATACTACTGTATGTTATACATGAATTCTCTATGAATATCCTATGAAAGGTTTTGTTTTCAATGTATCTATATGTATGTGCTAAACACATACGTTCTTGCACAGGTCAGGAGCCAACACTGGGTGCTTCCTCAGCTGCCTTCCACCACCTGCCTTGACACAGGGTTTCTCACTGAACCTAGACCTCATAGATTCAGGTAAGTTGACTAGCCAGAGGGTTCCCGAGATCCACTCATCTCTGCCTTACTACTGCAGGCTTTATAGATGTATGCCGTGCATAATGATTTATGCAGAATCTGTGAATCCAAACTCTCCTCCTTATGATTTCACAGCAAGCACTTTACCAACAGAGTTTTCTCCTGTGACCTCAGAGGCATTTTTACAAGAAGAGACCACATCTATTCACATGTTCTAAGACATATGCAAGAGGTTACAAAACAGACAATCACTTGTCTAGCGTGCAGAATACCCAGGGATCCACCACCAAGGCTGAATGAAAAGGAAAGCAGGGAATTTGAAGGTCAAGTTAAAAAAAAAAAAAAAAGATTTGTTTAGTTCATGGATACATCAAGAAAGAATTTATCCTGTTTGGGATAGTGATGGGGGGTGGGGTCTTAATGAAGTAGAATGGGGGATGAGCTTGATCAAAATACACTGTATTGTAGGAAGCTTTCTTTTTATGCTGAACAGGAACCACATGGCCCTGCTAAGGGGAGTGGAGACACAGTGCCTGCTTGGCGGACACCGTGGGGAGCTGACACCTTGGTGCAGAGGCCAGCTGGCTACTTCCCATAGCCTAGCCTGAGTGGTACTTCTAGTTCTGGCCCTTAGCCTGGACCCACGAGACATGTATTCCACTCTTGGCCATGGCTTCCCACCTGCCCAGAGCCTGGACAGGAATTTCAGGCTGATGGCTGATCATATCCCTTCAGCCAATACCCACTCACAACACCAGCTACCCAGATTGGTGGTCCACAAATGGACCATTTTTCCAACCCACTGGTCACCCGAACGAAACGCAGACCTACCTTATGTCAGAAGCCGAGGCTCACCCCTGGCTGACATTTCTACCCTCCCTGCCTCTTTCCTGATAAAAAGGAAGAGAACACCTTGAGAAATATCAGTGTTTACTGTTCCCTTGCCTAACAGGATGCCCCAGTCCCCAGGACGTTCCAAACTTATCTTGCGAAAAAAGGTTTTGCAAGCCCTGCCAGATCACCCTTGCTCTAATTATCTCCACAGCACTCCCCCTCCCCACTTCATGCCTTCTGCAAGATATATACAACTGCCTTTATTCCAATAAACTAGACCTTGACAACCTTTGCTTGGTCTCGCTCTTTTCTC
>VZQC01007428.1:1117281-1155227 GCA_009823505.1 Rhizomys pruinosus | reverse complement strand
TTATAATTGTTGTGGTTATGAATAATTATTATTCTTCCAAAGTCCTTAATAGCAAGACAAGATGGATCATTTCAAGACTACAAACAACTTTGGCCTGTCTACTTTTGGGAATCCTCAATCTTTAGATTTATAAATAATATAGGGTCAGTTAGGCTTAGCAGAGGGCCAGCTTAGGAGTAATTGAACAGAAGGGACAGGATAGGGAAAGAATAGTAAACTTTAGGTATAGTTCATTGAAGGCAAGTGGTTGCAAATGGGCCTAAGAAGTGGCATATGGATCTCAGCTGTTTTATGAGTTACTAGGACATTTATTCTAATTATGTAAAAATAACCCTATAAAAAATTATAAAAATTTCATGTTTTTCATTGGACATCAAATGATATGGCTTTCTTCTCTTACAGGTCAACCTAACAAATCTTTCTTATGTATGTATGTATATATGTGTGTATGTATGTATGTATGTGTGCACACACGTGTGTATGGATGAGTGTACTTTTTGTGTTCTAAGTATATTATGTTAACAGACATGATCATATAAGAACATTGCCTCTAAGTTGGAATTGGCCCTTCCATCTTAAGATGCAAATTTATATTAAACAGCCAAAACATAGTTCAATTTCAACAAAGGTTATGGGTTATCTATTAAAATTTTAAAATAATAGATCTACACTGGTTACACTCTTTCAACATCTAAAACAAAGATGCAACCAGGTTTTCAGTGTATTAAAGTGTTAATAAGTTTTTAGATATTTGAAAATAAAAAATAAAAAGGTGTATAAAAAATTAATCAAGATGGTAATGATGGTAACAACTTCTCCTGGGACATATCTAGCCAATCCTTAAGTGACTGACAGACATAAGAACTGTAAAAAAAATTTTTTATTAAGAGCTAGATATTAAAAAAATCTTTAAAGTAGGTTTTCATGCCAGGCCTAAAAAAGGCCAAGAACTTGAAAAAAGACAGCTATTATAATCCACCTTGTAAGGTTTACAGTTTACAATGGTAATACATTTGAACTAATTGGAAATATAAGATGTTAATTGTTTTATTTGTATTCTGTATTGAATTTCCAACAATGGCTTTGGGGTTAAGGTACACAAATGGTCTCTGTATTTTTCTGTGTTATACAGTATCACCTTGTAACATCTTCCCTTTACTTATAGTATAATTTAAAGAAGGGGTTAAGTCTGAGTTCACTTCCCAAATAAACATAAAGTCAAAGATAAACAGTTTGGGTAAATTTGATGAAAACTTACAACTTGGTTCCTGTTTATGGGTATTTGTAATACAACTTAGGCATCTATTGATCAAAAAAGAGGGAGGTGGTATAATATTCCCTCTATAGTCCAAACTTTTTGATAAATTTTTAATTAAAAAAATTTAAAACTAACTATGGGAGGATATTTGTATGTTCCCACAGGTAAAAACACCAACCTAAATGCCTGAAAATACACAATCTTTGACTGCAAGATGGACTGAGAATTGCCAGCAGAGAGGCTGACCCATCTGAACATTAAAGAAAAAGGAACCTCAGATTGCCTGAGTCACAGACACTGAACATTTTTCTAAATTCTATTTGGGATAACTGTTTATAAGGTGGTCTAATGAAGTTTACCTTCCAGATGCTGAGAAACCTTTCTACCTCTCACCTTTATATAAAAAAGAAAAATATGATGGTAATGGAGTCATTCCCCAACTGTAAATTAGAACCACCTGCTATAATGGTAAATGCTTATAGAACAGGTGTGACTGCCTTCTTTGGTTGATTGATAGACATACAAACTGTACAGAGATGGTTCTCTATCTAGAGCCAAATATAAATTAATTTATAAGTGCTACAATTGAGCACAGTATGTTAATGCAGGAAAGCCCTGAGGTCAGCAGTGGATTGTTCTGCCAGGGAGATGTTGGCTGGGGGATCCAAGCCCCCAAAATTATAAAGGCCTTTTTCCTATAAAAATGGGATATCTGCAAGGGGTAGGGCAGTAGGTCCCTGTTGTCGAAGACCTGGTGTAAGCATGAAAAAATATTTTGAGACAACACTTGCTAATGTACAGTTGGCCTCTGAAATGCCAGAAAGTGTTACCAAAGGCCACTAATGCGATAAAATAAAATATTGGTCTCCTTGAGTCAAGCAAGACTCCTCTGTCAGTATCAGCTACACCTCAACTGCCTGGAGATACTGTGCAACAGTGGCAGCCATGTATCTATACATATCCCAAATCTAATTGGCTCTTAGCTCTCTCCTTGGAGGAATAATTCATGGCTGATGCCATAAGCTTATGTCCTCTAGTGGTTAGAAGATTATATGAGCCACAATAAGAACTTGTCATCTTTTATAGAGAAACCACAGCTTGTGGACTAACATACCATCCAAACATCTGTGTCTATGCTTACAGCTTAGCTTTCCATAATAATATTGTTTAAATGCCTGTACATCTAATTGCTTGTGCTTTGTTAGTAGGATTAAAAAGGTACCCTGGATAAGCTGTCAGCCCATGAAGGGAAACAACCTGACTGGAGTCAAAAATGACATCTCCAGAGAAAACGCTGCTTTGCTTCTCACCCACCTGTGCCCCTCTCCCAAAGCCTAGGGAACAACTTGCGGAAGAGGAGGCGTGGTAGAATGTAAGGGCTGCAGAGAGACTGGGGTGAATTGTGAGACTACAACTATATGGATTGGACTCTTGATTGATCAACATGCTTGTGCATAGAAGCTTCTCCAATTGGACTATGGGAACCTTGGGTTGTTCAAAATATGAACATAGATACTTGAAAAACCCACCTTTACAAGTGGGGCTCCCCCTCTTTTTGTATAAAAGAAGGAAGGAGATGCTGGGAGCCAAAACTGTCCTTGCTTATCTCAGAAATTTACGAGTACCAGCCTAGATCCCAGTGCTGATGATCCAGCTCACAGTGCCGGTTTAAATTTCAAAAATATTTAAAAAAATACAATTGGAGATGTTGATGACGGGAGTATTGTGACCCCATGGGTTGGGGTAAGCACTCACTTACTGTAGAGTAACCCTATGATGGGATTAGCTCGAGCCACAACCAGGAGATAGGTCTGGAATGCTCCTTACCCTAGGCCCTCGGGATGCAGCTAGACTGCAAGAGTGGCTCCCCATAGCCTACCCAGACACTCTGTGAGGCACGCCCTTTTGTCTGGCCTCTACCTCCTCCCGAAATACAGGGGTTGTGGATCACAACTCGAGTAGCCTAAGACACGGGGCTCTACCAGTAGATACCAGATCATGGAGTCACATCGCATAGCCTATGACAGACTCTCCTTTTGTAAAAGAAAAAAGGGGGACCCGTCAGAAGCCGAGGCTCACACCTGGCTGACATTTCTACCCTCCCTGCCTCTTTCCTGATAAAAAGGAACAGAACGCCTTGAGAAATATCAGCGTTTACTCTTTCCTTGCCTAACAGGATGCCCCAGTCCCAAGGACGTTCCAAACTTACCTTGTGAAAAAAGGTTTTGCAAGCCCTGCCAGATCACCCTTGCTCTAATTATCTCCACAGCACTCCCCCTCCCCACTTCATGCCTTCTTCAAGATATATACAATTGCCTTTATTCCAATAAACGAGAACTTGACAACCTTTGCTTGGTCTCGCTCTTTTCTCCCACCCATTATATTTCAGGTCTGGGGTCTCCCCTCGAAACCCACTAGTAACTGAGTCCCACAGGATACGGGACAACCTTAGCCTATATGAGCACAATAATTAATAAAAAATAATCCACCAAAAAGGTCATAAAAGACTGAGAAAAAAGATGCAAGACAGGACTTGTGCATGACAGAATCCATAAGCTCTGATGGGGGGAGGGGGAGCATGAGGGGTGGGCATGGATGAGGGAATGTCTAAATTTGATTAAGAAATGTTGTAGAAAATGTGCTCAATAAAAATTTTCATTTAAAAAAATGATGGCTGGGAATTCCATGATAATGTTACTATGAAATTCAAATTTACTTCTTGCTACAACTTGCTTTCTATAAACCAAATGATATCAGTTCCCAGAGCCAATCATAAGTCCCCCAACTCTGTGCCACTGCACACCATTGCTCTACACAGCATCATGCACCTAAGCCATGCTGCTTGCTCCTCCTTGGGGCGGGGCCAGACCCTCAGCCACGCGGTGCCTTGAGACATGCTAGTTGGAAAGCAGCCTGGAATACAAGCTGGATTTCCCTACATTGTGTGCATGTATGAAATTCTCAAAGACTTTATAAATAGAATTTAAAAAGGAAAAAGAAATTGTTTATGAAACTATAGTATCCATATAAAACAATAAAAAGAAGGGGTAAGGTGGAAAATCTTACGTAAAACTGAAAATTGATATGTAAAATGAAGTAACATTGCATGTACTTCATTCCACCCTGAGAAACAACAGATAGAGATTTAAGTACATATTCACTTGGGAAATAAAGTACATGCCTGCAAGGATCATCCTCTTTATAAGGGTTCTCTGCACAATTTCAATGATGCAATAGTTGGTGTTTATGTGATTAAAAAATGTGTATTTGGGTCTTTGATTCTTTAAATTTGATTTAAAGAATGGTTTAAAAGAGTAAAAAGAGTGAATCAGGACAATTAAAGGCATGTAATTAAATCGGTATGTTTCTAACTGCTTCTTAGTAATTAGAGTTCATGCTTGAAAAAAAACATAAAAACAAAGTTGAGATTTAAGATAGGTTAAGTGAATTACTGGAAACTCCACATAAGTATTCAATATAAGTGGACAAATTCCCAGAAAGTACAAGAGCTTGGGTCTGTATAGCATGGTTGAAAAGTGATCTACTCACTGATGATAAAAGACCTGGGCCTGTATGCCATGACTGAAAAGTGATCCACTGAAGGATACATCAAGACTTGGGCCTGTATACCATGACTGAAAAGTGATCCACTGCCTGATGATTCAAGGCCTGGGCCTGCATACCGTGACTGAAAAGTGAACCACTGACTGATTCAAGGCCTGAGGACTGCATACTATGATTTAAAAGTGATCCACTGACTGGAGATTTTGGATTTTCATTCCTATCTGCCAACTTATTTTGCAAGTGATGTTAACAAGTATTTTGCTGATTTAATTGCCCAGAGAAGATATGTACAGTTTAGATCAGTGGTTTAATACTCAGGGTAGTATGGCCTTGTGGAAACAGATGTGTGTGTATCAGAGAGAGAGAAGGGATGGGGAAGAAAGAGAATGCCGACAGAGACCAACAGAAACAAAAAAGATAAATAGGAAAGACTTAAAGAAACTGATAATAAAAAAAATCAATGAATCCAAAAGTTGGTTCTTGAGAGAATAAACAAAATAGACAGACCTCTAGCCCAGTTAACCAAAAGAAAGAGGGAACAACTCCAAATCAATAGAATCTGTGAAGAAAGGGGAAATATCACAACAGACAATGAAAAGATCCAGACAATCATACGGGACTACTTCAAAAACTTATATTCTACTAAGTTTGAAAACCTAGAAGAAATGGATGAATATCTGAAATCCTGGGAATCACCAAAGCTCAACCAAGAAGAGATCGACAGTCTAAACAGACCAATAGTACAGGAAGAAATCGAAGATGTAATAAGTAGCCTCCCAACCAAAAAATGCCCAGGCCCGGATGGATTCACGGCAGAATTCTATAAAATATTTCGTAAAGACTTACAACCATTACTACTTAAATTGTTTAGAAGGATACAAATGGAGGGACTTCTCCCAAATTCCTTCTATGAAGCCAGCATTACGCTACTACCAAAACCAGGGAAAGATACAACCAAAAAGGAGAACTATAGACCCATCTCCCTAATGAACACAGATGCCAAAATTCTAAACAGGATTCTGGCAAATCGCATACAGACTCACATCAAGAAAATCATCCACCATGACCAAGTTGGATTCATACCAGAGATGCAGGGATGGTTCAACATACGAAAATCAATAAACATCATCAAACATATCAATGGACTGAAGGACAAAAACCACACCATCATCTCAATTGATGCGGAGAAAGCCTTTGACAAAATCCAGCATCCTTTCATGTTTAAAGTCCTGGAGGGAATTGGTCTGGAGGGATCATTCCTCAATGTAATCAAAGCCATATACAGAAAACCCACAGCCAATATCATCCTAAATGGGGAAATGACAGAAGCATTCCCCTTAAAGGTAGGAACTCGGCAAGGCTGCCCCCTGTCACCACTCCTCTTCAATATAGTGCTGGAAACCCTTGCAAGGGCAATAAGGCAAGAAAAGGAAATTAAAGGAGTTCTAATTGGAAAAGAGGAAATCAAGCTATCCCTTTTTGCTGATGATATGATTGTCTACCTAAGGGATGCTAAGAACTCCACCAGAAAACTCCTAGAAATGATTAAGAGCTTTGGTAAAGTGGCAGGATACAAAATAAACCTAGAAAAATCAGTAGCCTTTCTGTACACCAACAACAAGCAATTGAAGAAGGACTACAAGGAGACCTTCCCACTCACAATAGCCTCAAAAACAATAAAATACCTAGGAACAAACCTAACCAAAGACACCAAGGATCTCTACAACAAAAATTTTAAACCCCTGAAAAAGGAAATTGAGGAAGACATCAGAAGATGGACAAACCTCCCATGCTCATGGATTGGGAAAATAAATATAGTAAAAATGTCCATCCTACCCAAACTAGTGTACAGATTTAATGCGATCCCAATCAGAATCCCCAAGAGTTTCTTCACAGGCCTGGAAAAAAAAATCCTCAATTTCATTTGGAAAAACAAAAGACCCCGAATAGCCAAAGCAACCCTGAGTGAAAAGAGCAATACAGGGGGGATCGCTATACCAGACATCAAACTATACTATAGGGCTATAGTCATAAAGACAGCCTGGTACTGGCACAAAAACAGACCAGTTGACCAATGGAATAAAACTGAAGATCCAAACCTGAGCTCATACAATTTCAGCCACCTCATATTTGACAAGGGGGCCAAGAAGACACAATGGAAGAAAGACAGCATCTTCAGCAAGTGGTGCTGGCAAAACTGGATCACCACTTGTAGAAGAATGAAATTAAACCCCTACCTCTCACCTTGTACAAAGGTCAACTCCAGATGGACCAAAGACCTCAACGTGAAACCCCAAACTCTGGAGGTGATAGAAGAGAAGCTTGGCAGCAGACTACAAGACATAGGTGTAGGAAAAGACTTCCTAAATCAGACAGCAGCTGCACAAGAAATAAGATCGACAATTGACAAATGGGACCTCATTAAACTCAAAAGCTTCTGTACATCAAAGGAAGCAATAAAGGAAGTGAGGAGAAGACCCACAGAGTGGGAGGAAACCTTCACAGCAGATACATCTGACAAAGCATTAATTTCCAGAGTATACAAGCTACTCAAAAAACAAAGAAGAAAGAAAACAAATGAATCATTCAAAAGATGGAGCAAAGATCTGAATAGAGACTTCACAGAGGAGGAGTTAGAGATGGCCGAGAAACATCTTAAGAAGTGTTCAACATCTCTGATAATTAAGGAAATGCAAATTAAAACCACTCTGAGATATCACCTTACTCCAATAAGACTGGCTAGGATCAGGAACATGAATGATACCAAGTGCTGGAGAGGTTGTGGGGAAAGGGGAACACTCATCCATTGCTGGTGGGAATGTAAACTTGTACAGCCACTATGGAAAGCAGTGTGGAGAACCCTTAGAAGACTCAAAATGAGCCTTCCATTTGACCCAGTCATACCACTCCTGGGTATATACCCACAAGACACAACTTACTGCAAAGATACATGCACAGCTATGTTTATTGCAGCTCTGTTCACAATAGCAAAAAGCTGGAACCAGCCCAGGTGCCCTTCAACTGACGAGTGGATAGAGAAAATGTGGTACATGTATACAATGGAATACTATGCAGCAGTAAAGAGGGACAACATCATGAAATTTGCAGGTAAATGGATGGAGCTGGAAGACATTATGTTAAGTGAAGTAACACAGTCCCAGAAAAACAAACGACAAATGGTGTCCCTCATATGTGGATGCTAGTACCAACAACCCAGATATAAATATTTCTCATGGAGAGGGAGGCATAGTAAAAGAACAACAGAAAGACTGCATCAGAAAATGGACTGAAATGGTGAATTGGAAAGGGGGGATGGGTGGGAGAGGGACACGGGTGTATATTCGATTAAGGCATATTTAATTGACGTGAGCTCAGCAAGTACCCAGTTTCGCCTAGACACTGTCTACAGGACACATGGTGTTTTAGGACTTAGTAAAAGTAAAAGTAAACATGTGTATATTAAACAACATTGGTTTACAGAATCTGATAAAAATGGTAATGCATCTGAATTAAATGGAGATATAATTCGCTGTTGCCCACATTTGCTTTACATAAAATCTGTAGAGCAAGAACTTTGGGATTGACACATACAAATGTTCTCTATAATTTCTCTGTTGTACAGTATCACCTTGTAGCATTCTCTTTAAGATGATTTAACGTAAAAATTAAGTTTGCTTCCCAAGTTAATCATATATAGTCACCCAAAACAACATGGGTGAATTTGATGAAATCTGTGCCTTGATTCCACCCTATAGTTATGTATAATACAACTGTCTTCTGGAGACTCATGGGTTAAAAAAAAGGGGGGGGGATACAGATAGACATGAAACCTTTTCGTCAAAAACCTTGCAATTCAAATCTTAAAACTAACTATGGGAAAAGATTTGTTTGTTCCAACAGGACAAAATGTCACCAACTTAATGGCTGAGAAAGAAAAGATACAGCTTTGCATTGAGTAGGATGTACCAGAAAGTGCCAACTGAAAGGTTGACCCGTCTGAACATTGAAAGGAAGAAAAGCCTCAGATTGCCATAAACATCGAACCCCTCTGTGGATCCTACATGTAACAACTATTTATAATGAGTCCTAATGAAACTTACCTTCTAGGTGCCGCAAAGGTTTTGATATGAGAGACTTTCTTGCCTCCCCCCCATAGAACAAGGAGAAATATGATGATGATGAGGTCGCTCTCCAACTGTAAATTGGAGACAACTATTATAGAGGTAATCTCTTATAAAACCGGTAAAACTGCCTTCTTTAATTGACTAATAGACATAAGAACTGTGAAAAGGATTATTCTCTGTTCAGAACCAAATATAATACTAGTGTCCTTAAGCTATGCACTTAAGCAAAATATATTAATACAGGAGCTCTGACATCAGCAATGGATTATTCTACCAGGGAGATGTTGGCCAGGGGATCCAAGGCCCCACAAAAGGTAAAGGCTCCTTGCCTCTAAACTGGGATACCTGCAAGAAGAGAGGCGATAAGGCCCTGCTGCCGAAGACCTGACGTTAACATGGGAAAGATGTATTGAGACCACACATGCAAGTGTACAGATGGCCTCTGGAATACCAGAGAGTGTTACCAAAGGCCACTAAACCAATAAAGCAAATATGGGTCTCCTTGAGTCAAGCAAGACTCCACCGTCAGCACCAGCTACACCTCACCTGCCTGGAAATACTGTGCAGCAGAGGCAGCCATATGCCTGTATATCCCAAATCTAATTGGCTATTGGCTCTCTCCTTGGAGGAATAACCCATGGCTGATGCCACAAGCTTACATCCTCTACAGGTTAGGAGATGTCATAAGCCACAGTAAGACCCTGTCATATTTAACAGGAAAAAATGTAATTCATGGATCAACATATCATCTAAACATATGTGTCTATACCAAAGTAACCTACCATAACTATTAATGCTGTTTAAATACCTATATATCTAATTGCTTGTGCTTCATTAGTAGGATCGAAAGGTTATTCCTGGACAAACTGTCAGCCCATGAAAGGAAACAGCCAGAATTGACCAGAGTCCAAGACAACAGCTCCAGAGAGAGTGGACTGATCTGCTTCTCATCCACCTGTGCCCCTTTTCTAAGCCCAGGGAATAATCTGCGGAAGAGGGGGCGTGGTAGAATGTAAGGGCTGCGATTGGGGTGAATGATGAAACTACAGCAATGTAGTCTGGACCCTCATTTGATCAACCTGATTGAACATACAACCCCTCACCACACGCTGGAAGGTGGGGCTGTGGGGGTTTTGGCACAACAGCCTGCAAATTGGTTTTACATGAAGGATGCTTGGACTCATGGATTATTACTTATAGCTAAAAAATGAAAAAAAAAACTGAGAAAAATATGCTGGACAGTTATGGCAGAATGCATGATCTGGGTTGGGGTGGGGGTGGGGGGGAAGGGAAAGGGAAATATGCCTGATCTGAATTGGAAAATGATGTATGAAATGCACAAAGCATCAATAAAAAAATGTAAAAAAAAAAAAAAGAAAGAAAATGATAATAAATGATGGCCACCTGCTTCTTGGGACGGGGAAGGAATGAAGCCACCTGAGTTTCACTTCTCTGGGTAATGGGGTTTATGGAAGAAGATAGAGACAAAGAAGTAAAGCACAGCTAATTTCCTAGGCTGCTCAGCTTCTTGCCTTGTAGCTTCAATTGCGGTAGGAGCATCTCCATGCCCTCCGGAGAACAGCAAGCCTTTGTCCTTCTGTCTCTTCCAAAGGCCTTGGAGATGGATACTGCCCAGGTCTCTCATATTTTCTCTCCTGCTCCAGTGCCCAGTTCAGACTGACAGCCTGTTCCCTTCCTTGTGGACATGCAGGGCTTGTGTAAGTCATGGAAACACCCACACTTCCTGTCAAAATCATAGCACATATCACCCACAGGGCTCTTCGTTTTTGACAAGTTCACCCAAAGTTCCTGGATGAACTTTTCTCACTACAAGTTATTCCCTGAAAACCATTTTTCATCACATGACCACACTATTATTGTTTCTTTTTCATAATGCCTTTATTGCATCACTGACAGAGTTGGCTTACCATATTATTCTTTTTTATTTAATTTTTATTTATTTATTTTTATGGGATTCACAATATAAGAGCACACTTGTTTTCAGATCACATTAATGTTGCTCAGTTTGCCATACAATTAGGTAATTGGCACTAGCATCCATAGATGAGGAATACCATTCATCGTTTGTTTTTCTGGCACTGTGTTACTTCACTTAGCGTTATATCTTCTAGCTCCATCCAATTTTCCTGCAAATCTCATGATATCATCTTTCTTTACTGCTGCCTAGAACTCCATTGTGTAGATGTACCACATTTTCTCTATCCACCTGTCAGTTGAGGGGCACTTGGGTTGGTTCCAGCTCTTTGCTTTTGTGAAGAGAGCTGCAATAAACATGGCTGTGCATGTATCTCTGTGGTAAGATGAGTCTTGTGGGTATACACCCAGGAGTGGTATTACTGGGTCAGGTACCATATTATTCTTAATGGCATTGCCAGAGTCTAATAAAATATTCTTTTTAAACAAAAAATTCATACAAATACTAAAAAGTACAAATACTGTAAAGCATACTCATGAAACTGATAAAGTGTAGATACACTTGGTATTTTTTAATTAGAAGTCTCCATAAAATCAATCTAACAGAGGTGTGGTGGTACATACCACTAAGTACCAGTTCCTGAGATAATGAGGAGCAGGGATCATGAGTCTGACGCCAGAATGGGCTGGTGACTTCATACAAAGTTTGAAGTCAGTGCCATAGTAAGTTTTATTTTCATTTAGATTGAGATTTTCACCATAAATTCTTTTTTATTTTATTTTTTCTCTTTTTTATTGTTATTAAATTTTTCCATAAGTCATACATCATTTCTCAATCAAACCTAGAGTAGCTTCCCTTTCCATGCCCCAGGGCCATAGTAAGTTTAAGACCAGCTTGGGCTACATGGAGAAATGCTTTCTCAAGGAAAAGATAAGCAATCAAAAGGATCTGGAACTTGGAATGCCTAACAGACATTCATGGGTTTTATTCAAACAAGTTTTCCTTATGTAGAAAGTTGATGGCATCATCAAAACCACATCTGAACAAGGACTCCATTTTCCTCTTGTTTGGTGGGAACAGGGCATGTTTGAGCCTCATCAGGTTGGCCAGAGACAACTAGGGTGGAGAGATAAAGATTTGAGCTGTAGGATATGGCATGAGCGGTATACAATGCTACTTTTGTAAAGCTTCTTTACAATGCTGTGTGGAAGCATTTTAACAACAGCTCCATCTCTACCTGCTGGATACCAGTAGAAACATCCATATGGGATAATCAAAAAACATGCTTCCCCAAAAGGCTGGAGGATGTAGCTCACCTGGGAGTGTTTGCCCAGGTTGTACCAGGCTCTGGGTTCAGTCTAGGGCAACACATAAACAGCATCTCATCTCAGCACTCCCTCCTAAGGTGAAAGCCAGAGGGTCAACTTTGAAACTCTGAGGCCAGCCTGGGTATGTGAGACGCTGTCTCAGAACAAACAAACAAACAAAACTAAAAAGAAGATTCGCCCACCCCCCCCCCAAAAAAAATGCCTTGTGAAATCACCAAATCTTTCCCGGGTACAACACGCCCAGTGTTGTGAAGTATTTGATTAAAATTAGCAATATTTTTCTGTTAACTGTTTGAGGCACTAAATTCTCCAATATTTTAATATTTCTAGGTATATAAGTAACCTAGTTAAAATTTTGTACTATCTTATCAAGTTTATTGATGTGAAAAAGAAGTCAGAACAGAGAACACTCTGTGAAAACTGACAGTGCAGTCAATGGCATCCAGGTGCTCCAGAGGAACCACATCTGTCCATGTGGCAATTCTGGTAAAGTGTTAGAATTCTAGCATGCTTGGGCTAGCTTTCAGAGTACCCAGAGCTGCTATGTAGACCATGTCTTTTTTAACTTTATTTATTTTTCAGAATCATCCTCAATAGTCTAAAGCAACTGTGAACTGAAACAGCAAAATAGGCCCATGGGTGCAACTGCTGTACAAATGTTATGAGGACAACCAACCCCTTTCTGATTGGATTTAAGGCCCACTCCACAGGAAAAAACACATGTCTGGTACTACAAAGTCTGGCTAAGCACAGGTGGCTGGGGAGCTCATAGGCCCTAGGGGTGAGGCTACTACTATTGTGCTAAATGGATATATTATCTAACTGCACTCTAAATTCCTGTCTCTTTACCAACAGATTAGTGCAGGTCTCAGACCATATCAGAAAAGTGTCTTTGTGGATGACTGAAAAGTGATGATGTTATCTCAAATTCACAAGTGATCCCAGAGTAGAGAATGAGTGTCAATAGATTGACAAGCCATGAATGGAATATCTATATCACCTTCTTAGGCTCAGGAAACTTTGGGAAAGATGGAGCAGAAAGACTAAGATCAAGAGGCCATAGAGGAGCAGAGTGAAATAGTGTCTTCTGCATGACAGGATGGAGCACTACACTCAAGAACTCACAACAGTGTGGCTTCCTGGACAAAAACTGAGCAACAAGATCAAAGCAGTCAACGTTCTAGCATGAATGAGGACAGGCTCCTGAGCCTCCACTCCTAAGTGAGGAGCCATAGACAACTGGTGGCTCCTGGGTGAGGGGGAGCCAACTTTCTTTGAGAATATGGCCCCGAGTAGGATGACCTTGTTCCAGAGGATGGCATCACACAAAGCAGACTCAGTAGGTTATTAAAAAGAAAAGTTGGAACAAGTGGGGATATTGTGGCTGGATCTGGAAAGAGTTATGGGGTAAATATGATCAGAACACATATAAATTTCAAAAATCATAGATATATTTTGAGAAAGAATTATATCAGGCTATTGAGAGGGAAAGCCTATACAAAAAATTATCATGGAGATTCTGACATCTGGGAGGTATGGTGATTTCTGCTGGATTAGGGCCCTTCAAATGTCACCCAATACCAAGACTCACCATTATATCTTGATTGGAAATATTAATGTAGAGGTCCAGCTGTCCCTTGTCTCGTGGGGAGATGTCCAGCTGTCCACTGAAGGGAGAGATGGTCACAGTGCGTCCCTCAGGAAGAATGGGGAGGCTGTTGGTAAGACCTCCGTCTGCTCACTTCTGTGGAAAGGACCCCCCAAAACACACAGACACACCTGTCAATGGCACAATTCCCACAACCAACAAAGAAAGGAGTTCAGCAATCTCTTTCCTCCCTTGTAATACATTCCATGGCTTGGCTTTCCTCTTCAGTTAATATCTCTGAAGGCTAATCTGATTGAAGATATGTTTCAAAAGCAACTAAAGCTTCCTCCACATATAACTTAATGGCATAAGGACTCTGCACAGAAGAGGAAAAATTCCCAAAATTTGAAAATCTAGGTTCCTTTACATAATGTTTGCCTAAATCATATTGATTGCCTAGCCTATTGTTTCACCCATGGTTAAGAAGCGATGCACTATTAGTTTGGGCTCCTTATGTAACCCAAGAGAAAAGTGAAGTTTACTGTCAACTCAGGACAAAACATCCACCAAGAGAGGGAGTCCCATGTTTATTACGAGATTTGGGAACTGCCATTTTTAGCAGAAAACTTAAAAATTATACCACAATAAGAAACCTTTCTATTTGCAAAGTGGCTCCTGTGTTCACGAAGCAGGGAGCTATTTTCCAAAGCAATAAAGAATGATGGAAAGCACTAGAAAAACAAAAATTGGTCATAAGGGATTCAACTATTTGAATACCCCTTCAATCTCCAACATCCACACAGAAGAGTGTGGATGCAATAGGGAATGGTCAGGAAATGAAGCAGGTTTCAGGGTAAGACAGAGCAACAGTGAGATGTCCAAATTGAGGGTGACCTTGGTGCTCTCCCTCTCCTCCCAGGTGAGGGTGACTTTGGTCCCTTCCCCCTCCTCCCAGGTGAGAGTGACCCTGTTCCCCTCCCTCTCCTTCCAGGTGAGAGTGATCTTGGTTCCTCCCTCTCCAGAACTGCCTGTGAGAATCTGAACCTGAAAGAAACACAAAGTCACTAGTCCTTAGGGTACCTATCCCTAGACAATGGAGTTTCAGTGTGTCCATGAACTTATGTGCTTACATAAATGAGGAAATAATGCCCAATTTTGAAATATATAGCTATCCATTATCAGAACTAGCCTTCAGAGCCAGGTGTAATGGTACAAGCCCATAATTCAAGAGGCTGAATCAGGAGGACAGAAAATACCAGGGTACCTGTCCAACATATGAGACACTGTCTAAAAAAACAAAACCAACAAAAATTAGCCTTTAGACCACTGATACTTGATTGTCACTCCCTCACAGTATCTCAAATGGGAAGGCTAACTATGAAGTTTGAATTTCACATGGAAAATGTGGAACTAAGGAGCTGGTTTAGTGGGCAATGATGCTGGTTGTCCAGGCATGAGGATCACAGTTCTCATCAGCTCTCTTGGAAAAAGCCAGCCATGGCTGAGTGTCCCTGTAACCTCAGCATTACAGGGTGGACACAGGCAGACCCCAGGAGCTTGCTGGCCAGTCAGTTTAGCTCAGAAAGTCTTTTCAATTCTGTGAGAGACCTTATCTGGAAACAAAGAGGCAGAAAGCAATAAAGATTTGCAACATCTTTCTTTAGCCTGCAGTTGCACAGACATACTTATGTGCATGTACCACACCACACCACACACACACACACACACACACTCACACACACACACACACACACACACACACACACACACTTAGCACACAGACAACATGACATGGAAAGTCTATTGTACATAAAGCTTTTCGACTCAGCTCCAAAAGAAATAAGAAAAAAGAAGCTGTCAGTGTTAAAATGTCTCTTAGTAAATACAATTAACCCATTTCTTCTAAAACACATTATTTCTTCTTACTTGTTTTCACATCTGAGCTGGTGGTGATATGGCTGGTATTCAATTATTGACAAGGGCCTTGACCAGACAACTCTTTCAATGGGAATAATATTAAATTACCAAGTAAAACTTGGTTAAAATTTTCTTTTGACAGAATTGAATTTTGGTATAACCCAAAGTCTTTTAAATGAAATTAAACCAAATGACCTGCCTATAAACTATTTTCAAAGAACACGACAGGTTACAACAACTCCCTTTTAAGTAGAGGCAGGCTAATACAAATATGTTATATATATATATTAATATCTTATATATATATAATATAATCTATATTATAGATATTATATAATCTATATTTATATATAATCTATAATCATAAAAAAGATATATATATGAATATATAATATGTATTATACATCATATATATAATCTAATTTATGAAAACATAGAAAATGTTCTAAAGAGATATTTTTCATGAAATGAATATATAAAGCCATGCTCCTAAAGAGTAGTTTTGCAAAAAAGGAAAGCTAGAAACAGCTGGTTCTGTCGTTAAACGCGCACACCATACTCTCGCCTGTCACACTTGCTTTTGGTATGGACACCAAGTTGTAGAATAAGATAATGCCTGGAGCCAAGAAAAAAAGATAGCATCCCAAATTACTTCTTTTCATATTCTGAGCAGAACTTGTCTCCCGTGATGTAGAAATTCACAGATATTTCATCAAAGGAAATTAAAGATATGTCATAGAATCTTATGTAAGAACTCACATGACTGGCTCAGCTTAATGAAAAGAGGGTGATCAGCTCATTAAATTGAAAAGTGTTCTAATTTACTATGGGGTTAATGACTGCTGTTTAAAGGAATTGCAAATCCTTTCTCCAAATTCTGTTCACTTTTGTTAGCTCCCTCTGATTGGATAAATGACTGGGGAAAATGTATACCTTTTTCAAAAGTCTTGATTAAATCTGTACTGATCTTAACTCCCCTCCAGACAATGATGCCCTAAGCCCCCGTCCCCCCAGGTCAGTCCCAAGCTAGGTCCTGCTCCCTCCTGGCCAAGGCTCTCTGGAGCTCTCTCACACAGAACACTCGCACCTTCATTCTGTCCTGCTGATTGTAGCAACATTTCTGTAAACAGCAATTATAGCAGCAAACATTCCTCAATGTCCAAGTTAAAAGCAGAAGCATTCGACGCTGCCTTGTTCTACTGATAGTTGACAGTCTTGTAAGTGCCTATTTCTGTGCACAGACTCTCTGGCATTCTGCCTTGTACTCCTGCAATGCACTCTCCCTGGTGGCCTGAGGGGCATCATTCTATATGCTGGTAGCTACTGTCACAAGCTTCTGCCGTTCTCAAATCATTCTTCTGGATAATAGCTGCTGGAGTTTTCCTGCACACTTGTTGGTTTCATTACAGGGCATTATTCTCCTCAAAGAAAAGTGCAAGTCCAGGACCAAAAAGGTAGCCAGTGGCTAGCACTGATCACATTGCTCCACCGTTTCTCATCTCTGATTACATTCTAAGCATGTTCCACATGAAAGTAGGCTGCCTGGGAACTAAGATATGTCAGTACACAGCGGTTCATTGGAGTGGCAAGCTCAAGCCCAACTGTGTGGCAGATATCCTCTGTGACAGTTTGCTAAGGTGACAGAACTGCAAATCCCTTCTAAAGGGACAAGGGACCCTGTTCACAGGAAATAGGATATTCTCTCCTGTCAGTGTGGCTTCTTGTTTCCTTTATATCCTGATGTGTTATGGGTGCCAATCAAGAGCATGCTTCATGAATGCAAACAAATCTTGTTATATAGAGAAAACTGAAAGAAGGAAACACACCCCGGAGGTGTCCATCTTTTAGGAAAGCTCCCACTGATTCACTTGTCACCTGCTCTAGGAGCATCCAAGTGCCTGGTTATGTGTTCTCAGGGATTTCCATCCCTCTGATGGAGGAGTCACTGTGCTCAAGGTGTATGCTGCTACAAATCAAGTGTGATGTTCAATTTGCACATCAACTTGACTGGATTTCTTCATTCCGGAGTTAATTTCATAATCCTAGAACATTCCTAAGGCACACATATAAGCATGTCATTTTGAGATGATAACCTCACGGGGGCTCTGACCTAATGAAATAGGATTAATCATGATATGGATTCAAAATATGATGTTACTAGGAGATGGTGAAAGGGGAGAGGTGGTGCCACACTGGAGAAAGGAGACCACCAGGGAGGGAGGGGCATGTGCTGGGGCTCCATCTGGGCCTTGCCTCTTCTGGCAGGATTCCATTTTTCTCTGTTCTCTGCTCTTTGGCCACACGCTTTCACTAACATGACATCTTGCCTTACAGCAGGACCAGAAATACAAAGGCGAGTGAGCACAGGTTCAACCCTCTGTAAACTTGGGCCCAACCAAATCCTCTTGTATAAGTGTTTCTGTCAGATATTTGATTCCAATGACAAGAGTAGAAAATAATATACCAAATGAATAAGAAAACATTTTGCTAGAAGAAGGACAGAGGTGTTTCCATCCAAAGTGATCTCTTAAATTGTATTTAAGTGCTTTTTTTTCCACTCCTCAAAAGACATGAAACACAGCTTTTTTAACCTTCCAATATGTACTGAAGACTCATGTCTCCCGAAGAATCCTCTGAACTTTCAGTGCCAGATGGTGAATTTTGAGACATCCAACTTGTGGTTTGAGCTACTACTGGGGTTTGGGGTTTCAGCCTTTTCAGTGTATAGACTGCATTGTTGGACTACACGGCTGTAATCATGGAGGCTAGTAACAGGGGGACATCAAGACAGGACAATGCATGCTTACTACGGAGCTTCATCTAGCGGACCAGTGAAGAAGTAAAGTCCCAGTGTGGAGCACAAGGGCCAGATCGATGGTTGTTTGGGCCTGCCAGGGAGAGGAAACTTCGAGCACATCCTTAAGGAAAACATAATATCTTTTTGAAAAAAAAAATTCTCCAATTCGGGTGAGATGTGTATATGTTATGTAAATCATATAAATCGTATATATTAAGTTAACTAATGTATATATATTAAGCAATACAAGAGAGGAGAACAACAACAACAACAAAAGAACTGGAGAAAGCAAAACTCTTTACAGACTCAGAAAGATGCACAGAATAATATATTGGCAGGGTGCAGGTACTCAGGTGGGGCATGGAAAGGGAAGCTTCTCTAAATTCAATTGAGAAAGAATGTATGATTTATGGAAAAAGTTTAATAACAATAAAAAAATAAATAAAAATAGAATAAAATTCTCAAAGAAAAAAACGTATTTAACTTACTCTTTCTGATAACCCTATAAAACAGGAAGGTCATGATAGAACAATGGGTTCCTGGATACAGTTTTGCATTCCACTGTATGATTTACTCATGATCTGAATGAAAATGGGTAATTCAAGAAATGGACAACACATAAGTTTCAATCTTGCACCATGTTGAAAAGCAGGAAGAAATCTTGTGCTGTCTCTTCTGTCTCAATCCTGCCGCGACGTGAATCAGTTAATTTAAGAGTCTCATGCTCTACCAACTGAAGGTACGGGCAACTCATTTAATCCATGTTATCTGTCTATACTACCTGCCTGTTAGTCACCTTGGTAGCCTTCTTGATTGATGGATATTTCAGTGTCTGTCTCTAGTAAAGCTGGTTTTAACTAATAATGGAGACAAAGGATGAGGGTGGTAAGCTCTGGTGGCCCCAGGGCATGAAACATGGGGCTGGGGAGAAGACCTGTGGTACAGTGGTTCATGCTGCATAAACAAAGAGTGTGCAGCAGGTGAGCGGTAGTGTTCTTTCCTTTCTCATATGCACTGTGTGTTTTATCCCCTCTTGGATAAATATAACTACTGTCAATTCAGTACCCTCGTTTTTGAAGAGGAAATTGAGGCTTGTGAGGTTTCTGCTCCCAGTCAGGGGTTGGTAAGCTATGGCCTGTCATCTGCTTCTCTGAATAATGATTTATCAGTACAAAGGCCTTGCCTCAGTTGATGCATTGCTGCCCCCCTGGTTTCCCATGATGCAAGCACAGATGAAGATGTGTGTTTGTGTGTGTGTGTGTGTGCGTGTGTGTGTCGGGTAAGACGAGGATATTGGTCCTTGTAAAGAGAAAGTACCAGAGTGCTGAAGGTATTTTCATAGGGTACTTTATAGAAATATTACAGAAAATGAGATATCTTATTGTAAAAAGACATACACTCAGTATTCTTGCTTCATATTCATCATTGCTTTTCACACACACAAAGGGGGTAGGAAAATCAGTGTTGCTTCTCAAGGGCTGAGGGAGAAGTGAATGAGAAATGAACATGTTCTCTGAAAATTCATGTTTATATTCACAAAGTTACTTTCTTATTTCATGGTATACAGGCTACAAATACTCATCTCCAGCAAAATGGTATGCATTAGTAAATCTTAAAATAGAGACAAGGAGAGGATGTGAGAGGGAACATATGGGGATTCAGGGAAACAGCAGGCAAAACGGAAGGAAGGACACAGAGATAAGGCAGAGATGTGGGCCAGCTCTCCAGAACATAGTTTTGGAATTCTCATTTTTGGTTTCATGTACAGGAGAAAAGGAAAAAAGGAAAGATACGAATTTTTTGACCAAAGGAGTCCAAATAAAAAAGCATTTTAAGAAAATGAGAGCTCATGTACCTGGCAGCTGGGATGCAACAGTCGAGAGAGAGAGAGAAGATGAAGAGGAGAGAAGAGAGAGAAGAGAGAGAGAGAGTTTACAATTAGATATAATTACGAGAGAGCTAGTGGGTCTACGCTTGGTAAAAATGCCTGCTTCATAAACACACAAGGGACCTGAGTAAACATCCAGGCATACTGTACATTTGTACATTCATATCCAGAGCACTAGGTTGGGGGCACACCAGAGGTAGAGACAGGCACAGAACCCCAGGAGGCTTGCTGCAAGACAGTGTAGCCATTCACTGAGTGTCAGGTGTAGTGAGAGATACTGCCTCAATAGATAAGGCAGTCAGCAACTGAGAAAGGTGTCCACTGTCAAACCCATGACATCTACATGCACACATAAAGATACAGCATACACATACAGAGAAGAGAAGTTGAGAGAAAGCATGCAGTACTAAAAGAAATAATGTTCTTGGTACATTGCTGACTTTGAATTTTTGAAATTAGACCAAAAAGGGACTGCAGAACTCCAGAGTTACTTGGCAAAGTATCTACAATATCCTGAAAATGTTAACTATACACTGATGCTCAGATTTCTGCTTCCCAGCTGGCCACAAGCCCAGTGACCACTCTTTGCTAAGCTCCCGACTGGAGCTGCATTTTCAAGTAAATATCTTAGAAGTTGGAAGGAAGGATTACAGTAACAATGTCATATACATTTCGATCAACGTATAACATTTCATTAGTCTCTCTCAGCCATGAATATTTTAGAAGTAAAAGGGTTAAAAATCCATACTCCAAAGCCTCAGTGGAGAGAGAATATGGAAAGTATGTTTATACGGTATTAACAAAGAAAATCTGGGCTGGAGAGATGGCCCTAGTGGATAAGAGTGCCGAGTGCTCTTGGCAGAGGACCAGGGATCAATCCCCAGCACACCACAGACTTATTACGACGGTTGAGACGAGAGGCACTACATCTTTACTTGCAGACTTTCTGGAGAACCGGTATGGCCGGTTTACACCCAAATTCCAAGGAGAACTCCAATTCCAGGGGAAGCTGACAGGTGCTCTACGCCGCGAGAAACAGGAGGTGCGCTAATCAGGGTCTATGAATGCGCGGCATTGCAAGACACGGGTGCAACAGACGTGAATCCAGAGCAGACAGTACAAGGTATGCGAGTCAAAGGCCACATATAAATAAAATAAATAAATAAATATATATAAATAAATAAATAAATAAATAATATAAAATATTTTAAAAAGCACAAAATCTTTCCATTGACTTCGACCCGAGAAGCATCATCACTACACACTATACCATGTTATGTGTGGTCTGTCTGCAGAATTTGGGTAGTTCAGTTGCTCAGACAGACAGGAACTAATTTGCCACCTGTGGGAAAGCTTAGCTAGACGCTTTTTGGTTCAGGACCAATGGTACCAATCCCCCAGATCTCCTTGGCCATACCCATGGGGTGGGGAGTAGTACCGAATTGAGTCATGATGGATATTAAGCAGACATCTTTGGATATAAATCTCTCCCCTCCTTGATTTGAAACCACAACCTGTCCCTACACGTGGTACTTCTTTCCTGTGAGGGCTTTCACATGGTTGCCTTATTGATCTTAAGTGGGCCCGCTTCAATCCGCCATAAATCTCGGCGGTGACACCACAGCCACCATTAATGGTCCCTTTTCAAATGTGTTGCTGACAAAATATTGATGAATCTCTTATCATTCACAATCCATGAGTAGGCACTGGATATGAAGCCGTAGGAGATGGGCTGGAGAAATGGCCTAGCAGATAAGAGTGCCGACTGCTCTTGCGAGGACCCGGGTTTGATCCCCAGCACCCAAATGGAAGGTTTGAAACTGTCTTTAACTCCAGTATCAAGGGAATCTTGAACACCCTCTTCTGACCTCGCGCAGATGCATTGCATGAAACGGGTTCACAAACCTACAATGCAGACCAGTATATTCATACAATACAAAAATAAATAAATATTTTAAAAAGAAGCTGGGGATGTAGATTGGGGCATAATGCTTGCTTGGTGTCATCAGCCTTGGTTTCAATCTTCTGCAGTACAATGCACACCATACGAAGAGTGCAGCTGCAGGTGTGGTGGTGCATGACTTTATCCCAGCACTGGGAAGGCAGAGTTAAAGGCAAACCTGGTCTACAGAGTGAGTTCCAGCCAGAAAATAAATTAAAATTTTAATTCAGTCTTGAAAGTAGACGGCATAACTTGGATTAATTATTCTATTGATTCCAGTTTTCCAATTATTAATGAGTATCTACTATGAGTCAAAATAATATTGGATGATAAGGCCACAGAAACGTATAAAAACTTTAAAACTAATATAGGGAAATGTAAACATTTCAAGACCATCATACCAATTTATTCATTTCTTCTTTCATTAATTAGCATGTGTGGAATGAAACCCAAGGCCTTCACATGTAAGTGTTCAACCACTGAGCACAATCCGATCTCAGTATCACGTCACTTTTAGCCACCACTAGAGATTTAAAAAGGTCTTTAATACTCTTATTCACTGCGGTTTGAATTCATCTTAGCTCCTTATAACAGATGATTAATGTTCCTAAGTGACCAATAAAAGATGAATAGGTAGAAATGTTATACCCAGACTTGTATGTTAATAAAACTCAGTATGTTTAATCCCTATGAACATCAGCTGTGAGAGCCGGGAGGCTGTTTAAACAACAGACAGAAGAGGAGAGTCTGGACATGAGGATGGGGGCTGTAGCCCACTTTCTCTGTAGAAATAGAAGCAGGCCATTTCTTTTCCCTCTTTTCCACCTTCCCCTTGCTATCTTTAGAAACAACTGAAGCACAAAAAACTGCGCAAGCCAAAAGCTGCAAGACATTGCATTCCTGAAAATGAGAGGCATTTTCAGCACAACCGAATTTTTCTATAAATTTAAATCACATAAAGAGCTTGCACCCACAGTAAAACACACATTTACAACGGCTTTTACATTCTCCCAAAGATGGGAAGAGTCTAGAAGATAAGTTGGCAGGGAAATCCTGTTAGATGGTGGGAGGTGACTAAGCTCAGAAAAAATCAGGAACAAGCCAGAAACTCCATTTTAGAACTGAGGTTTCTGCCATGAATAGCATGGTGTCTCTTTGGTGCACTGTCAACCAATACATGGGGGGGTCCCCTTAATTAAAGACCCATTGAGAAACAAAGGAGCACTACATTCTTTCAGGAGAAAGAGGCTCAGTCCAGCTTTCTACGCATGTATGCCAAGTGAGAGGTGGGAGATTATCTTGACATGGGCGCAGTGCTTTCCACATGGCAGCTCCACGCCATTCCGTGTGTGTGTGTGTGTGTGTTGTGTGGTGTGTGTGGTGGTGTGTGTGGTTGTGGCGTGTGTTCGTGCCTGTGGTATTCATGAAGGGCTCAGCATGCAGGGCTGAGCTACAGCTCAGTGGGTCCACACTTGTTGACAATATAGTAGCTGGTTCCAACGTTCCTCTGCACATGCAAGCCAGGAAGCAAACAAAACTCCCAAAAGACACATGTGTGGAATCTATCAATTATGCAACCTCTGATTCCTCCAAAGGTCTTTATCACATTTTAAAAATACAGAAAATAAAGGCAAAAGGTAGCTTTTGTTTGAAATTGCTAAAAACACACTGAAGGAGAGTGACAGAGCAAAGAACACAGTACTGGGGAAGTTGAATTCCTTTTAGCTGAGGAAGGGAGTTCACTACACAGATGAATGAATACCTTTCCATTTCCTTCTTCTCATCTGTCAATCAGAGGAACATTATCCCACAGTGCCCTAGTACTGCATTCTGGACATGCCATGCGAATAGAAGTTGGATTGTGTTATTTTGGGAGTGAGAACACAGAGAATAGACTGGTGAATCACCACCTACACCAGCGGGATATTTCCCTTGAGGACCTGATCCACCTCATGTGGTACACATCTCACAGGGTGTGATCTTTCACCTCAGATTTCAGAATGGTGGCCAAAGATCAGTCACCACATCTAATTTACAGGAAAGAAGAAAGATGTCAAAGAAAAACAGGAAAGGAATACCATCTCCCTCCCTGAAACACCAAGGGATATGCTCTCTTATTTTATCTCTTTGGACAAACAATTAAAGTCTTTTATTACACTGAACCTGTCAGGGAAGCTGAGAATGACCAATTTGAGATACACAGTAATAGGTCCCAGTAAAACCTGACACTATTATGAAGGAGACAGAAGAAAGTACATATTGGAAGAGAACTCAGCACCTCACCCTGTGCCCTTCCTCACAGTACTGGTCTTGGTATTTCTTTTAAAAAAATTAATTAAATTTTATTCATCTTGAGTATCGAGTATGAAAGTAATGAGGATCTGCATCTTGCAAGGTATTTAGATGCACAATATCTACTGTTGTGCAATGCCTCGAGGTCAGAAGACAGTGTCAAGATCCCTGGAACTAGAGTTCTCTGGAATTGGAGTTTCAGACAGTTAACTCGGAAGGCCGAGGATGTGGGTGCTGGGATAGACCGTTGGTCCCTCTGTAAGAGCAGTCGGTGCCTCTTAACCGCTAGGCCATCTCTCCAGCCCCTGGTCTTGGTATTTCTAAGAAGAACCATGTTTCTCTTAAAATATTTTCATTTCGCACCTTAGAACTGTCCAGCATTTCGCTCATTCACCCTCCTTCCCCCGGGTAATGTTCTTTAAATGCTGCATCAACATCACAGCTTCTTGATCCCTCCTACTTAATTCATGGCTAATGCCTTACATTGGATCTCCAACCCTGTTATGTATCAGACACACTTTGAGTGTCCCACAAAGGTTTTGGACTTATGACACCTTTTTTTTCTTTTTTGACTAATTCTGTATGCCACTTTGTCATGAATAGAGTATATAACAAAGAAATACATCTGAGAAAAACTTATTTTAGATGTTGAGTCATTACAGAAATAGAAATAATATAAAGTAGATTCAATAAGAACATTAACTCTATTCAAGGTTTATATGCCACACCAACCTTAGCTGATGAACTACTAACATTTAATCCTTGCTGGGTGAGGGAAGAGTTGGTCTTTTTAAGGGAATTGATACTAGTGATAGGCTGACCAGGCTCCCTCTAGTGGATGAACTCATACCAAGGGGCATTTGGGGATACAAATTGACTCAACCTGGCCTTCATAATATATGACAGAAGATATGACATTTGGTAGGGGGGTAGTATGGGGGAGTGCCCATAGGGAAGTGTGTCTAATTACAATCAAGAAATATTGCACAAAATGCACAAAAAAGTTGCAAATAATAAAAGTTTTGAACAAAAAAATAAAAAGTTATTTCTAAGTGAATCCTGGTGTTTTCCTCAGGCCACAGAAGGGCATTATACTTACAATGCTTAAAACACGGTTACTACTTGGATACCTGGAAGAAGAGAGGCATAAGGCCCTGCTGCCTGAAGACCTGACATTAACATGGGAAGATGTATTGAGACCACTGAATATGGAGGCACAATGGATTAAGATGCCTCTGGAATGCAGAGAAATCACAGCCCAATAATCCAATACAAGGTCTCCGTTGAAGTCAAGCAAACTCAACCGTGACAAGCAAAGCGTAACACCTACACTGCCTGGAAAAACTTTGGAGTCAGCCAGAGGCAGCCATTATGCTGTATATCCAAATCTAATTGCTATTGGCTCTCTCCTTGGAGGAATAACCGCGGCTGATGCCACAAGCTTACAATCCTCTACAGGTTTAGAGATGTTATATCACGAGATTACACAGTAAGACCCTGTTCGATATTTAAACGGGAAAAATGTAAATCATGGATCAACATATTATTCTATCCAAACATATGTGTCTATCTCAAAGTAACCTACCATAACAACTTGTAATGTGCTGTTTAAATCAGAAAGGGTGGGAGGGGTGGGGAGGGACAAGGGCTGTATATTCAATTGGTGCATCTTTAATTGAAGTGAGTTCACGTATCTGACGCAGTTTTGCCCCAGAACTCTGCTACAGAAGCAACAATGTAGTTTTAAGGAACTAGTAAAGCAAATATGTGGCTATTAAACAACATTGGTTTAAAAGGCTGATAATAAGGTAATGCATCTGAGTTAACTGTTGATATAAATTGCTGTTGTACACATTAGTTTTAATTAAAAGCTGTATAACAAATTACTTTGGGATGGGTTTAAACAAATGTTCTCTAATGGAGGGCCATGGTCCGATAATAGTATTACTGGCAGCAATCTACATTTCAACCTATAGGAAATGATTTAATTAAAAAAATAAAATTTGTTACCCCAAGTGTATCACCATACATTATACCTCTTATTATAACTATCCATGGGTGAACTGATGAAATCTGTGCCTTTGATTCCACCCGATAGGTATGTATTTGCTTTTTGTGAGACTCAGGGTCGGTAAAAATAAAAACCTAAAATTTAAAAAAGGGGGAATTAGATAGATACTGAAAAAACTTTTTGTCAAAATACCCTTGCAATCCAAATCTTAAAACTAACTATGGCAAATTATACGGATTTTTTGTTCCAACAGGCCAGAGTATCACAAATTTCATAATGGGCTTGATTTTCGCAAAGAAAACTGCAGCTTGGCAGTGAGTAGATGTACAGAAAGTGCCAGCTAGAAGGGAGAGAGTGACAATCTGGGCATTGAAGGAAAGAAATGTCTCAGATTGCTACAGACTCAGGCCCCTCTCTTGATCCTAATTGTAACTGTTGCCGACTGTTGCCAGCTGCCTGCTACCAGCTAGCTTTCCTCGGGGGGTCGCGGGTTTCTGGGAGAGTCCCTTTGGCAGAAAAACACAGGGAAGCTTGAATGGCATGTAGAAATGAAAAACTAAGGGAAGTTTTCCAGATTTACAGCAACTTTATTGAACTGGGGTAGTGATTATATAGTAGTCTTAGAAGAGGGCAGAACAAAGGATTTGGCAAAGCTTTACAATTACATAGGTAGGTAAAAAAGTTAAGATTTACACATTAACTGAAAAGCTCAGAGCTCTCAGAGCAGGAAACTAAAAAATCACAAAGTTTGGTTAGGAAATAAACATTCTTTGAAGTAAAATAGTACGAAAATCTTAAGGGACAACTTACCGAGGAAATACATCTAAGAAAAAAAGGAAACTTCAAATAGTTTAACAAGGTCATAATTGAAAAACTCATAGTTCACAGAGTAGTAACTACAAAGTTTTTTTAGCAGCAGATATTGGTCCTATGTCCCTCCATCCTGAGGCAAGAGTAAATACATCCTAAAGTTAATAATTTCTTTTAAGTTTTTATTAAGTATAAAACCTTATTCTATAATGTCCTAAAGTTAGCTAATTAAGTTTTTCTAAACTCTAAACTGCTAATTCTAAGGTTTAAATTATTTACCTGAGAACCAAGAGCTTTCCCACTGTTTGCTCCAGCTAAACAGCTTTGTTTTTTGTCAGATAAGTGGCTGGTGTAAAGAGACTTAGTCTCTGGCTTGATTTACTGGGGAGTGTTAGAACCCAGGCTTTAACAAGAGGAATGTCTTATCTACCTCGTTGCTACGCGCCACAGGTTTATTATATATGTTATTTCTTTTTTATTTTAGTTTAAAAGGGGAATTTTTGTTTTAACCTTAATTGCCGCGTGAAGACGATGAATAACAGCTTGATTATATTGTTTTGTTAAGGAGAAAGGTCTGTTTTTTACTTTGGATCTGCAGAAAAGNAGAGATACATGCACAGCCATGTTTATTGCAGCTCTCTTTGGCAGAACCCAAAGTAAAAAAATGATTAAAGTGAAATTGAACCACATGTCCTGCCTGTATACTATTTTCCAAAGAACATGACAAGTTACAACAACTGCATGTTAAGTAGAGGCAGGATAATACGAATATGTTCTATATAAATATAATCTATTTATGAAACATAGAAATGTTCTAAAGAGATATTTTCATGAATGAATATATAAAAGCCATCTCCTAAAGAGAGGTTTTGCAAAAAGGAAGGTCTAGAACAGCTGGTTCTGTCTAGGAACCTGCTCTACTTTGACTCACACTTGCTTTTGGTATGGACACCAAGTTGTAGAATAAGATAATGCCTGGAGCCAAGAAAAAAAGATAGCATCCCAAATTACTTCTTTTCATATTCTGAGCAGAACTTGTCTCCCGTGATGTAGAAATTCACAGATATTTCATCAAAGGAAATTAAAGATATGTCATAGAATCTTATGTAAGAACTCACATGACTGGCTCAGCTTAATGAAAAGAGGGTGATCAGCTCATTAAATTGAAAAGTGTTCTAATTTACTATGGGGTTAATGACTGCTGTTTAAAGGAATTGCAAATCCTTTCTCCAAATTCTGTTCACTTTTGTTAGCTCCCTCTGATTGGATAAATGACTGGGGAAAATGTATACCTTTTTCAAAAGTCTTGATTAAATCTGTACTGATCTTAACTCCCCTCCAGACAATGATGCCCTAAGCCCCCGTCCCCCCAGGTCAGTCCCAAGCTAGGTCCTGCTCCCTCCTGGCCAAGGCTCTCTGGAGCTCTCTCACACAGAACACTCGCACCTTCATTCTGTCCTGCTGATTGTAGCAACATTTCTGTAAACAGCAATTATAGCAGCAAACATTCCTCAATGTCCAAGTTAAAAGCAGAAGCATTCGACGCTGCCTTGTTCTACTGATAGTTGACAGTCTTGTAAGTGCCTATTTCTGTGCACAGACTCTCTGGCATTCTGCCTTGTACTCCTGCAATGCACTCTCCCTGGTGGCCTGAGGGGCATCATTCTATATGCTGGTAGCTACTGTCACAAGCTTCTGCCGTTCTCAAATCATTCTTCTGGATAATAGCTGCTGGAGTTTTCCTGCACACTTGTTGGTTTCATTACAGGGCATTATTCTCCTCAAAGAAAAGTGCAAGTCCAGGACCAAAAAGGTAGCCAGTGGCTAGCACTGATCACATTGCTCCACCGTTTCTCATCTCTGATTACATTCTAAGCATGTTCCACATGAAAGTAGGCTGCCTGGGAACTAAGATATGTCAGTACACAGCGGTTCATTGGAGTGGCAAGCTCAAGCCCAACTGTGTGGCAGATATCCTCTGTGACAGTTTGCTAAGGTGACAGAACTGCAAATCCCTTCTAAAGGGACAAGGGACCCTGTTCACAGGAAATAGGATATTCTCTCCTGTCAGTGTGGCTTCTTGTTTCCTTTATATCCTGATGTGTTATGGGTGCCAATCAAGAGCATGCTTCATGAATGCAAACAAATCTTGTTATATAAACAGAAAACTGAAAGAAGGAAACACACCCCGGAGGTGTCCATCTTTTAGGAAAGCTCCCACTGATTCACTTGTCACCTGCTCTAGGAGCATCCAAGTGCCTGGTTATGTGTTCTCAGGGATTTCCATCCCTCTGATGGAGGAGTCACTGTGCTCAAGGTGTATGCTGCTACAAATCAAGTGTGATGTTCAATTTGCACATCAACTTGACTGGATTTCTTCATTCCGGAGTTAATTTCATAATCCTAGGACATTCCTAAGGCACACATATAAGCATGTCATTTTGAGATGATAACCTCACGGGGGCTCTGACCTAATGAATGGATTAATCATGATATGGATTCAAAATATGATGTTACTAGGAGATGGTGAAAGGGGAGAGGTGGTGCCACACTGGAGAAAGGAGACCACCAGGGAGGGAGGGGCATGTGCTGGGGCTCCATCTGGGCCTTGCCTCTTCTGGCAGGATTCCATTTTTCTCTGTTCTCTGCTCTTTGGCCACACGCTTTCACTAACATGACATCTTGCCTTACAGCAGGACCAGAAATACAAAGGCGAGTGAGCACAGGTTCAACCCTCTGTAAACTTGGGCCCAACCAAATCCTCTTGTATTAAGTTGTTTCTGTCAGATATTTGATTCCAATGACAAGAGTAGAAAATAATATACCAAATGAATAAGAAAACATTTTGCTAGAAGAAGGACAGAGGTGTTTCCATCCAAAGTGATCTCTTAAATTGTATTTAAGTGCTTTTTCCACTCTTCAAAGACATGAAACACAGCTTTTTTAACCTTCCAAGATGGAATGAAAACTCATGTCTCTCCAAGAATCCTCCAAACCTGCAATGCCACATGGGGGCTACTGAGATACCCCACTTGTGGACTAAGCAGTTAAGGGGATTTCAGCCTCATCAGAGTATAGACTGCCATTGTTGGACTACACGGGCTGTATCATGGAGGCTAGTACAGGGGGATCAAGACAGGACACATGCTTACTGGACTTCATCTAGCGGACCATGAGAAGTAAAGTTCCCAGTGTGGAGCACAAGGGCACGACTGATGGTTGTTTGGGCCTGCCAGGGAGAGGAAACTTCGAGCACATCCTTAAGGAAAACATAATATCTTTTTGAAAAAAAATTCTCCAATTCAGGTGAGATGTGTATATGTATGTAAATATATATAATGTATATATATTAACTATGTATATATATTGAAGCAATACAAGTTAGAGGGAACAACAACAACAACAAAAGAACTGGAGAAAGCAAAACTCTTTACAGACTCAGAAAAAGATGCAAGATATATATGGCAGAGTGCAGGGACTCAGGGTGGAGGGCATGGAAAGGGAAGCTTCTCTAAATTCAATTGAGAAAAGATGTATGATTTATGGAAAAAGTTTAATAACAATAAAAAATAAATAAAAATAGAATAAAATTCTCAAAGAAAAAAACGTATTTAACTTACTCTTTCTGATAACCCTATAAAACAGGAAGGTCATGATAGAACAATGGGTTCCTGGATACAGTTTTGCATTCCACTGTATGATTTACTCATGATCTGAATGAAAATGGGTAATTCAAGAAATGGACAACACATAAGTTTCAATCTTGCACCATGTTGAAAAGCAGGAAGAAATCTTGTGCTGTCTCTTCTGTCTCAATCCTGCCCCTACGTGAATCATTTATTTAAGAGTCTCATGCTCTACCAACTGAGGTAGCCGGGCAACTCATTTAATCCATGTTATCTGTCTATACTACCTGCCTGTTAGTCACCTTGGTAGCCTTCTTGATTGATGGATATTTCAGTGTCTGTCTCTAGTAAAGCTGGTTTTAACTAATAATGGAGACAAAGGATGAGGGTGGTAAGCTCTGGTGGCCCCAGGGCATGAAACATGGGGCTGGGGAGAAGACCTGTGGTACAGTGGTTCATGCTGCATAAACAAAGAGTGTGCAGCAGGTGAGCGGTAGTGTTCTTTCCTTTCTCATATGCACTGTGTGTTTTATCCCCTCTTGGATAAATATAACTACTGTCAATTCAGTACCCTCGTTTTTGAAGAGGAAATTGAGGCTTGTGAGGTTTCTGCTCCCAGTCAGGGGTTGGTAAGCTATGGCCTGTCATCTGCTTCTCTGAATAATGATTTATCAGTACAAAGGCCTTGCCTCAGTTGATGCATTGCTGCCCCCCTGGTTTCCCATGATGCAAGCACAGATGAAGATGTGTGTTTGTGTGTGTGTGTGTGTGCGTGTGTGTGTGTGTGTGTGTGTGTGTGTGTTTGTAAAGAGAAGTACCAGAGTGCTGAAGGTATTTTCATAGGGTACTTTATAGAAATATTACAGAAAATGAGATATCTTATTGTAAAAAGACATACACTCAGTATTCTTGCTTCATATTCATCATTGCTTTTCACACACACAAAGGGGGTAGGAAAATCAGTGTTGCTTCTCAAGGGCTGAGGAAGAAGTGAATGAGATATGAACATGTGCTCTGAAAATTCATGTTTATATTCACAAAGTTACTTTCTTTGATTTCATGGTATAGGCTACAAATACTCATCTCCAGCAAAATGGTATGCATTAGTAAATCTTAAAATAGAGACAAGGAGAGGATGTGAGAGGGAACATATGTGGAAGGGGAAGCAACGGAAGGAGAGACACAGAGAATAAGGCAGAGATGGGGCCAGCTCTCAGAACATAGTTTTGGATTCTCATTTTTGGTTTAGTAACAGGAGAAAGGAAAAGGTAAGATACGAATTTTTGACCAAAAGGAGTCAAATAAAAATAGCATTTAAGAAAATGAGACTCATGTACCTGGCAAGCTGGGATGCACAAGTCGAGAGAGAGAGAGAGAGAGAGAGAGAGAGAGAGAGAGAGAGAGAGAGAGAGTTTACAATTAGATATAATTACGAGAGAGCTAGTGGGTCTAGTTGGTAAAATGCCTGCTTCATAAACACACAAGGGACCTGAGTAAACATCCAGGCATACTGTACATTTGTACATTCATATCCAGAGCACTAGGTTGGGGGCACACCAGAGGTAGAGACAGGCAGAACCCCAGAGCTTGCTGGCAAGACAGTGTAGCCATTCACTGAGTGTCAGGTGTAGTGAGAGATACTGCCTCAATAGATAAGGCAGTCAGCAACTGAGAAAGGTGTCCACTGTCAAACCCATGACATCTACATGCACACATAAAGATACAGCATACACATACAGAGAAGAGAAGTTGAGAGAAAGCATGCAGTACTAAAAGAAATAATGTTCTTGGTACATTGCTGACTTTGAATTTTTGAAATTAGACCAAAAAGGGACTGCAGAACTCCAGAGTTACTTGGCAAAGTATCTACAATATCCTGAAAATGTTAACTATACACTGATGCTCAGATTTCTGCTTCCCAGCTGGCCACAAGCCCAGTGACCACTCTTTGCTAAGCTCCCGACTGAGCTGCATTTTCAAGATAAATATCTAGGTCTGGAAGGAAGGATTACAGTAACAATGTCATATACATTTCGATCAACGTATAACATTTCATTAGTCTCTCTCAGCCATGAATATTTTAGAAGTAAAAGGGTTAAAAATCCATACTCCAAAGCCTCAGTGGAGAGAGAATATGGAAAGTATGTTTATACGGTATTAACAAAGCAAAATCTGGGCTGGAGAGATGGCCTAGTGGATAAGAGTGCCGAGTGCTCTTGCAGAGGACCCGGGATCAATCCCCAGCACCCACATGGTGGCTGAGAACCATCTGTTACTCCAATTCCAGGAGAACTCCAATTCCAGGGGAAGCTGACATGCTCTTCTGACCTCCGCGGCATTGCAAGACACGGGTGCACAGACCTGCATGCAGACAGTACATTCATTCACATAAATAAATAAATAAATAAATAAATAAATAAATAAATAAATAAATAAATAAAATATTTTAAAAAGCAAAATCTTCCTTGACTTCTGACCGAGAAGCATCATCACTACACACTATACCATGTTATGTGTGGTCTGTCTGCAGAATTTGGGTAGTTCAGTTGCTCAGACAGACAGGAACTAATTTGCCACCTGTGGGAAAGCTTAGCTAGATGGGTTGGATTCTAAGCCAATGGTACCTCCCTGGCCACACCCATGGGGTGGGGTGTAGTGACGAATTGAGTCATGATGGATATTTAAGCAGACATTTTGGAATAAAATCTCTCTCTGCATTTGAACCTCAACCTGCCTACACGTGGTATCCTTTCCTGTGAGGGCTTTCCACATGGGTTGTCCCAGGATTAAGTGGGCCCCGCCACAAATCTCGGCGGTGACACCACAGCCACCATTAATGGTCCCTTTTCAAATGTGTTGCTGACAAAATATTGATGAATCTCTTATCATTCACAATCCATGAGTAGGCACTGGATATGAAGCCGAGGATGGGGGCTGGAGAAATGGCCTAGCAGATAAGAGTGCCGACTGCTCTTGCAGAGGACCCGGGTTTGATCCCCAGCACCCAAATGGAGGGTGAGAACTGTCTTTAACTCCAGTTCCAGGGGAATCCAACACCCTCTTCTGACCTCCGCAGCATTCCATGATACGGGTTCACAAACCTACATTCAGACAGTACATTCATACACATACAAAAAAATAATAAATATTTTTAAAAAGAAGCTGGGGATGTAGATTGGGGCATAATGCTTGCTTGGTGTCATCAGCCTTGGTTTCAATCTTCTGCAGTACAATGCACACCATAGAAGAGTGCAGCTGCCAGGTGTGGTGGTGCATGACTTTAATCCCAGCACTTGGGAGGCAGAGTTAAAGGCCAGCCTGGTCTACAGAGTGAGTTCCAGGCCAGAAAATAAAATTAAAAATTTTAATTCAGTACTTGAAAGTAGAGGCATAACTTGGATTAATTTCTATTTATTCAGTTATTCAATTATTAATGAGTATCTACTATGAGTCAAAATAATATTGGATGATAAGGCCACAGAAACGTATAAAAACTTTAAAACTAATATAGGGAAATGTAAATTTCAAGGACCTCATACCATTTATTCATTTCTTCTTTCATTAATTAGCATGTGTGGAATGAAACCCAAGGCCTTCACATGTAAGTGTTCAACCACTGAGCACAATCCGATCTCAGTATCACGTCACTTTTAGCCACCACTAGAGATTTAAAAAGGTCTTTAATACTCTTATTCACTGCGGTTTGAATTCATCTTAGCTCCTTATAACAGATGATTAATGTTCCTAAGTGACCAATAAAAGATGAATAGGTAGAAATGTTATACCCAGACTTGTATGTTAATAAAACTCAGTATGGTTAATCCCTATGAACATCAGCTGTGAGAGCCGGGAGGCTGTTTAAACAACAGACAGAAGAGGAGAGTCTGGACATGAGGATGGGGGCTGTAGCCCACTTTCTCTGTAGAAATAGAAGCAGGCCATTTCTTTTCCCTCTTTTCCACCTTCCCCTTGCTATCTTTAGAAAAACAACTGAAGCCAACAAAAAACTGCAAAGCCAAGCTGCAAGACATTGCATTCCTGAAAATGAGAGGCATTTTCAGCACAACCGAAATTTTTCTATAATTTAGATCACATAAAGAGCTTGCACCCACAGTAAAACACACATTTACAACGGCTTTTACATTCTCCCAAAGATGGGAAGAGTCTAGAAGATAAGTTGGCAGGAAAATCCTGTTAGATGGTGGGAGGTGACTAAGCTCAGAAAAAATCAGGAACAAGCCAGAAACTCCATTTTAGAACTGAGGTTTCTGCCATGAATAGCATGGTGTCTCTTTGGTGCACTGTCAACCAATACATGGGGGGGTCCCCTTAATTAAAGACCCATTGAGAAACAAAGGAGCACTACATTCTTTCAGGAGAAAGAGGCTCAGTCCAGCTTTCTACGCATGTATGCCAAGTGAGAGGTGGGAGATTATCTTGACATGGGCGCAGTGCTTTCCACATGGCAGCTCCACGCCCATCCGTGTGTGTGTGTGTGTGTGTGTGTGTGTGTGTGTGTGTGTGTGTGCGTGTGTTCGTGCCTGTGGTATTCATGAAGGGCTCAGCATGCAGGGCTGAGCTACAGCTCAGTGGGTCCACACTTGCTTGACATATAGTAGCTGGGTTCCAACTTCCTCTGCACATGCAAAGCCAGGAAAGCAAACAAAAACCTCCAAAGAGCACATGTGTGGAAATCTTCATTATGAACCTCTGATTCCTCCCAAAGGTCCTTTTTATCACATTTTAAAAATACAGAAATAAAGCAAAAGGTAGCTTTTGTTGAAATTGCTAAAAACACTGAAGGAGAGTGACAGAGCAAAGAACACAGTACTGGGGAAGTTGAATTCCTTTTAGCTGAGGAAGGGAGTTCACTACACAGATGAATGAATACCTTTCCATTTCCTTCTTCTTGTCTGTAAACTGGAGGGACATAATCCCCACAGTGCCTAGTACTGCATTCTGGGACATGTCATGCAATAGAAGTTGGATGTGTTATTTTGGGAGTGAGAACACAGAGAATAGACTGGTGAATCACCACCTACACCACTAAATGCCTGAGGACCTGAGTCCTACCTCACTGTGTACACATCTCCAGGGTGTGATCTTTCACCTCAGATTTCAGAATGGTGGCCAAAGATCAGTCACCACATCTAATTTACAGGAAAGAAGAAAGACAAGAAAAACAGGAAAGGAATACCATCTCCCTCCCTGAAACACCAGGGATATCTCAGATTTTATCTCTTTGGACAACAATTAAAGTCTTTATTACACTGACCTGCAGGGGAAGCTGAGAATGACATTTGAGATACACAGTAATAGGTCCCAGTAAAACCTGACACTATTATGAAGGAGACAGAAGAAAGTACATATTGGAAGAGAACTCAGCACCTCACCCTGTGCCCTTCCTCACAGTACTGGTCTTGGTATTTCTTTTAAAAAAATTAATTAATTTTATTTATTTCTGTACGAGTATGAAAGTAATGTCTGCATGCAAGTTTGTGCACCCATGTTGTGCAATGCCTCGGAGGTCAGAGGACGGTATCAGATTCCCCTGGAACTAGAGTTCTCCTGGAATTGGAGTTTCAGACAGTTCTCGGCCACCATGTGGGTGCTGGGGATAGAACCCGGGTCCTCTGTAAGAGCAGTCGGTGCTCTTAACCGCTAGGCCATCTCTCCAGCCCCTGGTCTTGGTATTTCTAAGAAGAACCATGTTTCTCTTAAAATATTTTCATTTCTGCACCTTAGAACTGTCCAGCATTTCGCTCATTCACCCTCCTTCCCCCGGGTAATGTTCTTTAAATGCTGCATCAACATCACAGCTTCTTGATCCCTCCTACTTAATTCATGGCTAATGCCTTACATTGGATCTCCAACCCTGTTATGTATCAGACACACTTTGAGTGTCCCACAAAGGTTTTGGCCTTATGAACTCTTTTTTTTCTTTTTTGAACTATTCTGCCACTTTGTCATGAATAGAGTATATAACAAAGAAATACATCTGAGAAAAACTTATTTTAGATGTTGAGTCATTACAGAAATAGAAATAATATAAAGTAGATTCAATAAGAACATTAACTCTATTCAAGGTTTATATGCCACACCAACCTTAGCTGATGAACTACTAACATTTAATCCTTGCTGGGTGAGGGAGAGTTGGTCTTCTTTAAGGGATTGATACTAGATAGGCTGACCAGGCTCCCTCTAGTGGATGAACTCATACCAAGGGGCATTTGGGGATACAAAATTGACTCAACTGGCCTTAATATATATGACAGAATGTATGACATTTGGTAGGGGGGTAGTATGGGGGAGTGCCCATAGGGAAGTGTGTCTAATTACAATCAAGAAATATTGCACAAAATGCACAAAAATTCAATAAAAAGTTTTAAAAAAATAAAAAAGTTATATTCTCAAGTGAATCCTGGTGTTTACTCAGGCAACAAGAGGGCAAATGATACCTTACATGCTTAAAACACGGTACCTCTGGGATACCTGCAAGAAGAGAGGCAATAAGGCCCTGCTGCCGAAGACCTGACATTAACATGGGAAAGATGTATTGAGACCACATATGCAAATGTACAGATGGCCTCTGGAATGCCAGAGAGTGTTACCAAAGGTCACTAAACCAATAAAGCAAATACAGGTCTCCTTGAGTCAAGCAAGACTCCACCGTCAGCAACAGCTACACCTCACCTGCCTGGAAATACTGTGCAGCAGAGGCAGCCATATGCCTGTATATCCCAAATCTAATTGGCTATTGGCTCTCTCCTTGGAGGAATAACCCATGGCTGATGCCACAAGCTTACATCCTCTACAGGTTAGGAGATGTTATAAGCCACAGTAAGACCCTGTCATATTTAACAGG
>VZQC01007428.1:1094964-1111721 GCA_009823505.1 Rhizomys pruinosus | reverse complement strand
AAAAAAAAAAAAAAACAGTACCTCACATATAAATGTTTAAATGGTGAAATATGACATAAGTCTGGGCAAAAAGATAAGCATGAATGCATACTGATAACAGGAACAGAAGTAGGAAAACTGAGGGAAGATTTAGTTACTCTAAGATATTTCAACTATTTCTGACACTTAGAAAGAAATGAGGGGATATATGTCATTTCTCATGAAGGTTTCAGACAAGTTACATGCAAGTCAAATTACTATAAATAACATTCTGCTTCCATACAGCCAGAAAATGTCCTGGGTTAGACCTGGTCTCTCTCAGTCTCCTCATTCATCCTGTGTGTGGTCTTCAGCTACCTGAGTTCTCCGTCTTCTGCCTTCTTTCTGTCCCCTGCCCCAGGGAGGAGGGGTGTGGATCAAGAATCTCATAGAAGGACCAGACAGAATTCAGAACACAAGAGGAACTACACAAAAGAAACTCTTCAAGACTGAGAGGATAAGACCAGAGATGCTTCTTCAATCCTATTGACCAAAGGATTTACAAAACTTAGTTCCTTCGCTGTCATCCCATCAGTTCAAGAGAGAGCATTTCGAGTGACTGAAGTGATGAGTAAAGGAATGACACGAAAACACTTTGCAAGTACTCCTTATGAACACATTAGCACACACCATGTAAGTAGAGAAATTAAATATATTCACTTCCAAATGTGCAGAAACTCTCTAGTGTCTATTAAATATTGTGTTTGATTCTAAAACAATTTTCTTTCCTATATGGAAGATTTCACTTATAAATTGTCTTTTTCTGTGGTATATGCTAAATAGATATTGTGTTTGATTATAAAACCTGTATTTCTGGTATTTGGCCTATAGATAATTTGATAATAAAATACATAATCTGTAGTATATGTTACTTGGCTATATGCTAAATTGTTAGCATATTTGATTATAAATGCGGTAAATAGATGTTTTATGCAATTAGAAACATATATACCTTCTATGCACCAATCAGATATAATAAAAGAATTCCTACCAGGGCTATGCACTTAAGGAGAGACTCATGACTCATAAAATACACTCTGTGTTTTAGTTTCTCTTTCATTGGTGTAACAAAACACTCTGACCAATATCAACTTAGGGAGGAAAGAGTTTATTCATCTTTCATCTCCCAGGTCACAGTTCATCACTGAGGGAGCCCAACATAGGAACGCAGGACAGGAACCTGGAGGCAGGAGCTGAAGCACGTGCCTTGGAAGAACGTTGCTTACTGGATTGCTCCCCTGGCTCATGCTCAGCCTGCTTTCTTTCTTTTTTTTTAAGAAATTCTTCTTTTTAAAATATTTTTTTAAACTTTTTAAAATTTATTTTCTCTATGTGTATGAATGTACTGTCTTCATGCAGGTCTGTGCACCCGTGTCGTGCAATGCTGTGGAGGTCAGAAGAGGGTGTGGGATTCCCCTGGAACTGGAGTTCTCCTGGAATTGGAGTTTCAGATGGTTCTCAGCCTCCACGTGGGTGCTGGGGATCGAACCCAGATCCTCTGCAAGAGCAGTCAGCGCTCTTAGCTGCTAGGCCATCTCTCCAGCCCTAGCCTGCTTTCTTATACAATAAACAATATGTCCAGGGGTGCTACTGCCCACAGTGGGCTGGGCCCTCCCACATCACTCAACAATCAAGCAATGCCCCACAGACATCGCCACAGGCCAGTTCAATGGAGGCAATTTCCGAATTGTGGCTTCTGCAACCCAGATGTGTCAAGTTGACACTAAAGCTATCTATCCAGTACACTGTGACACGTTAAACACGTAATGTATTTAACTATATGTAATATTTATCTCTGGTATATACTGTTTATCATATAATGTCCTGTATAAAAGATGCAGATCTCTGCCATGTGTTAATTGGACTTTTTTATCATGAAACTATGTTATGTCAACACTGTACTTGATTATAAAATGAATATTAAAAATGAATATATATGCTACAAACTAAATGGGTGTAGTTTGAATACTAATGTTACATACACACATACACACTGTATTTGACTATAAGATACGTGTTTCTGGTACATGCTAAACAGATGACATCTTTGCTGCTTATTAGATACTGTGCTATATTATAAACTGGTATCTCTGCAATGTGTTAAAGAAATATTTCCATCTCATGATAAAATATTTATTTCTAGGATGTGCTAAATAGATAATGTGTATGACTATCTAATCCTTATATCTAGTATGTGTTAACTAGATACTGATTTTTATCCTACGTGTGTTAAGCAGATACTGTATTTGATTATAAGATGCGTATTTCTGCTGTGCATTAAATAGATACTTTATGAATAAATGTCTTTCTCTGGGATGTGCTGATTACTCTATCAAACATATATCTATGCCACAGTGTATATCGTACTATGTGGTAAATATATTTGATCACAAATATCTTAAATACTATATATAAAATAAATCTCTCTGACATGTAGTAAATAGATATGTAGAAATACTGAATACTACATTACATTTATGACATGTTAAATGAATACTGAATTGATTATAAAACATATCTCTGGCATATGCTAAACAATGTTTTTGATGATATAATACTGAACTATGGTATGTGCTAAACAGATAATGTACTTGACAATTAAATTCATAACTCCTATATGCTAGATACTGTATTTGATTATGGAATATATATATATATATATATATATGAATATATATATATATATATACACACACACACACAAACACACACATATATGGCATATGTTAAAATGTTCATTTTTCCCCTACACTATGGATACTCTGATAATGAAGTGCATACTTCTGGTATGTGACAGAGGTGACATTATATTACAAAATGCACATGCTCAGCCTGCGAACTGGGGAGGGGGAGGATAAGGAGCAATCCCAGAAAGCAGTGTCGCATGCAGAGGAACCTAGTTAAGATCACCAGAGACCACTGGCACTGACTCTAGAGATAGCTCCATGCAAAATGTCCTTAAGAGAACTGACAGCCTGTCACAAGTGACAGCCCCAAAGAACGGGGAGCTCTGCTCAAGTAAGATGCATATGTGCTCTTTAGGAATACATACATCTAGGTAAGTAAAGACGTTGAAAGGAGGGCATTGTTACCAACAGAGGGGCTGCAGGTTTGGATGGAGAGAAACAGACCAACATTGGCTGCAAGGGGGGAAAAGTGTGCACACCCCTGAAGCCAATCACATCAGGAGGGCAGAATTCCCTCACTGACATTTATAGAAGTGCTTGAGATGAGGAGTTACCTGTGAAAATAAAAATCTTTCACTGCTTTAAAAACAATAAGTGCTTAGGGGCTGGAGAGATGGCTTAGTCATTAAGAGCATTAGCTGTACTTACAGAAGACCTGGGTTCAAATCCCAGGATCCACATGGCTAACATGTGTATCCATAACTCCAGCTCCAGGGGATTCTACACCTTCTCCTGTCCTCTACAAGCATGGCATGATAGGGGTGCACTCACACACATGCAGGTATAAGACTTATACACATAAAATACAATTAAATAAATCAAAAATAAAAAGGTGTTTACAGGGGCTGGATAACTGGCTCAGCAGTTAAGAACACTGGCTGTTCAAATAGAGAACCTAGGTTTGGTTTCTAACATCTAGCAGGTGGCTCACAATCTTTGAGTCCGGTTCCAGGGGATACAACACCCTCTTCTGGCCTCAGCAGGTATCTCATGTATGTGGTACACTTAAATACATGCAGGTAAAATACTCATAAAATACACATAAAAAGAAACAAGGAATGAATTTTAAAATGTTTCACATAAAATAAGATAGCTGGAGAGATGGCACACTGGGTAAAGTAGTTGGGTGTAAGCTTGCAGATGTGGGTTCAAATCCCCAGAACTCAAGTGAAAGAAGAGCCAGGTATGCTAGCCAGAGGTGCTAGCCTAGCACTAGGCATTAGAGTTAGGTCGATGCCCAGGAAGCAGTGGCCATCTACTGTGGCTGAAATGCGAACTCCAAGTTCAGTGACAGACCCTGTCCATACAACTAAGGCAGAGAGCAAGCAAGGAGGACATCCCGATATCAACCTCTATTCTACAAACAAACCCGATCAGGTTAATGCACCAGCACACACAAGCACAAATACAGACACCATACAGAATATTACTAACAATGGTAAAATAATATGAAAAATTAATACAGTGACTATTATGAATGGTGAAAACAGCAACTGGCAGGTGTGGTGGCGCACACCTTAAATCACAACACTCAGGAGGCAGAGGCAGGCGGATCTCTGTGAGTTCAAGGCCAGCATGGTCTACATAGTAAGTTCCAGGCCAGCTGGGAATAAAGAGAGACCATGTCTCAAAAAAAAAGACAGAAAAAGAAAATAGCAACCTAGTCAATTATTTCTATCGACAAGATTTTGATCAGAAAGTACCAGAGTCCATGTTCTTATTTTTTTTAAACAGAAAGAAATCTATATAAAGATACACTATATGGAACAAAAGAGGCTTGGCCCACCAGAAATAATTGCCTCTTTCCAAGGAAATGGATTATTTGCCAGCCATAAGCACATTCATCACATTACCTGTCCTTTGTACTCCACTGGCTTCAGGCCTGCATAGACAGGGATGAAACTGCTAGCTAAGAGAACCTAGACAGGAAAACAGGAAGAACCTGTCAGCACATAACAAATCTGACATGTCATTTACTATCAACATCTCATTCAATGGTTGAATTACATATATATTTTTTAATATTTATTTATTTATTATTATTAATCAATATTTTTATTATTTTATATTATTCCACAATATGCATATACACATTCCATACATAAGTCAAAATTAAAAATTCTGAAAATAAACTGTAGGTTGATTCCTAAGCACATTTAGAGATTCACATTTTAACAGTAAATTTGCATGCAGGTATAAAGTCCTGTAACTTTACATTCTTTTTTTAGAATATGACTACATCTCCTCTATATATGGTAATTACAATGTGTGAGTATAAGTGGTAAGACGATTTTAGAGCCCATTTATAGAGTCACATTGTAATAGCACAGTTGCTTTCAGATACAATGAAATATAATAAAAAAGTTGCTCGGTTTGCCTACCAACTGGGGATTTGGTGTTAGCCTCCACAAACAAAGGAAACCATTTGCCTTTTTTTTTCTGGGACTGTGTTACTTCACTTTGTATAATTGCTTCAAGTTCCATCTATTTATCAGCAAAGCTCATGCTGTCATCTTTCTTTATTGCTGCATAGAAGTCCATCGTGTAGATGTACCATATTTTTGTTATCCAGTCATCTGTTGAGGGGCATTTGAGTTGGTTCCAGGTCTTTGCTATTGTTAAGAGAGCTGCAATAAACATAGCTGTGCATGTATCTTTCCGGTAGGATGTGTCTTGTGGGTATATACCCAGGAGTGGTATGACTGGGTCAGGTGATAGGCTAATTTTGAGTTTTTTAAGTGTTCTCCACACTGCTTTCCACAGTGATTGTATCAGTTTACATTCCCACCAGCAGTGGGTGAGTGCACCCCTTTCCCCACAACCTCTCCAGCATTTGGTGTCTTTTGTTTTCTTGATCTTGGCTAGTCTTATTGGAGTGTGATGATACGTTAGTGTGGTTTTAATTTGCATTTCCTTAATTATTAATGATGTTGAACACTTTTTAAGATGTTTCACAGCCATCTTTACTTCCTTACTGATAAAGTCTCTGCTGAGCTCTGTACTCTATCTTTTGAGTAGGTCATTTTTTTTCTTCTTTGCTTTTTAAGTAGCTTATATATTATGGATGTTAATGCTTTGTCTGATGTATCCGTGGTGAAGTTTCCTCCCACTCTGTGAGTGTTCACTTCCTTGATTGTTTCATTTGCTGTACAAAAGCTTTTGAGTTTGATGAGTTCCCACTTGTCAGCTGTTATCCTTATTTCTTGTGCAGCTGCTGTTTGATTTAGAAAGTCTTTTCCTACACCTATATCTTGTAGGTTGCTGCCAACTTTTTCTTCTATCACCTTCAGGGTTTCAGATTTTAGGTTGAGATCTTTGATCCACATGGAGTTTATTTTTGTACAGGGTGAGAGGTAGGGGTTTAATTTTGTTTTTTTTTACAAATGGTGATCCAGTTTTGCCAATGCCATTTGCTGAAGATGCTGTCTATCTTCCATTGAGTTTTTTGGCCCCTTTGTCAAATATGAGGTGAATGAAGTTATATGAGCTCAAGTTCGGGTCTTCAATTTTGTTCCATTGGTCAATGGTTCTGGGTTTTTTTTTTCCAGTACTAGGCTGTCTTTATGACTATAGCCCTGTAATATAGCTAGAAGTCTGGTAATGTAATCCCCCCAGTATTACAATTTTCACTCAGGGTTGCTATAGCTATTTGGGGTCTTTTGTTTTTCCATATGAATTTAAGGATTATTTTTCTAAGTCTGTGAAAAAGCACATGGGGAATTTGATTGGGATTGCATTGAATCTGTATATTAATTTGCGTAGATGGACAATTTTATTATATTAATTTTTCCAATCCATGAGCATGGGAGGTTGTATTAGTCAGGGTTCTCTAAAGAAACAGAAGCAACAGGAAGAATATATAGCTATATACAATTTATTGATTTGCTCACATGACAGAGTTCAAGGAGTCCAACAGTAGCTGCGCCCCACTGGAGAGGCTGAGAATCCAGGGAACTGCTCAGTCTGCAAGGCTGGATGTCTCAGTAGTCTCAATCTGGTGCTGAAGGCCCAATGGATTCCAGGTGATCTGCTGGTCTCAGTATGCGCTGGGATCCAAAGGGTTGATTACAGCAGCAAGACAAACTCACCAGTGAGAGAGGCAAGCCGCAGGAAAAAAGGGACCAGCTCTCTCTGCTATGGCCTTTAATACTGCCTGCTGGCAGAAGGTAATGCCCACATTTGGGGTGGGCCATCTGGGTTGAGGTGGGCCAACCTGAAGCTCCTTTTTCTCTTATTTGTTCCTTAGTCCAGTAAAGTTGACACCCAGGATTAACCATCACAGAGGTCTTTCCATCTTTTGAGGTCATTTTTAATCTCTTTCTTTAGGGATTTAAAATTTTTGTGGTAGAGGTCTTTGGTGTCTTTAGTTAGATTTATTCCTAGGTGCTTTTTCTTATGCTATTGTGATTGGGAAAGTCCCCTTATATTCCTTCTCCAGTTGGTTATTGTTGGTGTAAAGGAAGGCTACTGATTTTTCTAGGTTTATTTTGTATCCTGCCACTTTATTGAAACTTTTGATCGTTTCTAAGAGTTTTCTGGTGGAGTTTTTAGCATCCCTTAGGTAAACCATCATATCATCTGTAAAAAGGGATAGTTTTACTTCCTCTTTTCCAATTACTACTCTTTAATTTCACTTTTTTGCCTTATTGCCCTACCAAGCATTTCAAGCACTATATTGAAGAGGATTGGCTATAGTGGACAGTCTTGCCATGTTCCTGCATTTAAGGGGAATGCTTCCAACTTTTCTCCACTTAGGATGATGTTGGCTGTGGGTTTCTTGTATATGGCTTTGATTATATTGAGGAATGATCCTTCCAGTCCAATTCCCTCTAAGACTTTAAGCATGAAAAGATGCTGGATTTTGTTGAAATCTTTTTCTGCATCAATTGAGATGATTGTGTGGTTTTTGACTTTAAGTCCATTTATGTGTTTTATGATATTTATTGATTTACATGTGTTGAACCATCCCTGCATCTCTGGTATGAATCCCACCTGGTCATGATGGATGATCTTTTTGATGTGGGTCTATATGATTTGCAAGTATTTTGTTGAGAATTTTTGCTTCTGTGTTCATCAATGATATGGATCTATAGTTTTCTTTCTTGTTTGTGTCTTTGCCTGGTTTTGGTTTTAGAGTGATGCTCGCTTCGTCAAAGGAATACGGGATAATTCCCTCTGTCTGTATCTTTCTGAAAAGTTTGAGTAATAATGGTTGTAAGACCTATTTAAATGTTTTATAGAATTCTGCTGTGAAACCATCTGGGCCTCCACTTTTTTTTAGTTGAGACACATTTATTACATCTAAAATTTCTTCATGTGTTATGGGTCTGTTTAAGCTGTCAATCTCTTCTTGGTTGAGCTTTGGTGATTCCCAGGATTTCAGATATTCATCCACTTCTCTTAGGTTTTCAAATTTAGTAGAGTATAGGTTTTTGAAATATTCTCTTATGATTGTCTGGATCTTTTCTTTATCTGTTGTGATGTTTCTCCTTTTACCACAAATGCTATTGATTTGGAGTTGCTCTTTCTTTCTTTTGGTTAACTGGGCTAGAGGTCGGTCTATTTTATCTTTTCAAACAACCATTTTTGGATTCATTGATTTTTTTGTATTGTTTTCTTTGTTTCTATTTCATTGATTTCTGTTCTGATTTTTGTTATTTCTTCTTATCTGTTGGGTTTAGGGTTCATTTTTTGTTGTCTTTCAAGTGTTTTTAGCTGCTGTGTTCGATCGTTTACTTGTTCTCTCTCTGTTTATTTTTTTTAATGTGAACAATTAGGGCTATAAATTTCCCTTGTAGGACTTACTTTAATGTATCCCACAGGTTTTGCTGTGCTGTATTGTCATTTTCATTTAGTTCCATGAATGCTTTCATTTCATTCTTTATTTTTTTCTCTGACCCACTCATTGTTCAGTATTGTGGTGTTTAGCCTCTGTATTAGTCACATTTCTGTTGCTGTGATAAAACACCATGACAAGGAACTTATAAAAGGACGAGTTTATTTGAGCTTATGATGGATGGTTCCAGGGAATTAGAGTCCATTTTGGTGGGAGGCATGGCGGCTGGAGCTGGAGCAGCAGGCCAAGGGTCACATCTGGCAAAGAGCACAGGAAACACAGAGAGAGAGCAACTGTAGACCACGAGGCTTGTTAAAACTCACTAAGCCTGCCCCCACAACACACTTCCTCTAGCACGGCCACACCGTCCAAGACCTCCAAAAACAGCACCACCAACTGGAGACAAATGTCTGAATACCTACGGCCTATGGGGAACACTCATCCAAACCACCACATTCCACTCCTTGGCCCCCATAGGCTCCTGACCATATGAAATGCAAAATGCATTTAGTCCAACCTTAAAAGTCCCCATAGTCTTTACCAGTTTCAATGCCATTCAAAAGTCCACAGTCCAAAATCTCTTCTGAGACTCATGCCAATCTCTTAAACTGTAAGCTCCTGTAAAATCAAAAGACAAATTACATACTCCCAATGTACAGGGGAACCGAATACACATTCCCATTCCAAAAGGGAGGAATAGAGGCATAGTGAGGAAATACTGGACCAAAACAAGACCGAAAACCAGCAGGGCAAACACCAAGTCCAGTAGCTCCACATGCAACTTCTGGGACTTGACTTCCAAAGGGCTTAGATGGCTCAGCTCTTCCAGCTTTGCTTGCAACATACATCTCTTTCTTAGGCTGGTACCACTCCCTGTATGCAGCTCTCCTTGGCAAATATCTCACAGGTCTGGCATCTCGAATGTCTTCTTGGGGTCTCTGCTGCCAACCAGGCTTCACATTCACAGCTTCACGCAATGGCCTATCAGGGCCTTCTTTATGCAGGGACACCCCTGCTGCACTCTGCCTGACCTTGGCAGCTCTCTGAAACCGTGGAGGAAGAACTGATGACCCCTTCACTCTTGCAAACTTCATGCCTCTAAAGCCAGCACCACGTGAATGAAACTGCCGAGTTTGGCTGCAAGTTTGGGATGGACCCTGGCCTATTTCAACCACATTTGCAACTTTTCTCTGCCCTGGACTTGCTGGAGGATTAGCTGGGTGTGGTCTTGCCCTGAAGGTACTGATTCTTTTGTTTACTTGTAAATCTCCAGGCCTCTCCTTAATTGCTTTAATCTCCTTATGAAAGGGAACCTCTCCTTCACATGCCTTGGCCCCACCTTTAATCTTCCTAGTGCAGTTATCAGATCCAAACTGTACATTCTGCATTTCTTTCTGCCCCATCTGCTCTTCTTCACTGTAGATCTGCACAATATTCACCATTAAAAGCCACGCCACCATTTCTACATTAGGCTGTCTTGAAATATCCTCCACCAAAGACATCAGTCCATTGCTTTTCAACTTAGCATCAGGCAAGCATTTGGGCTGCGGGCAAACTGCTGCCAGACTCTTTATCAAAATATCCCAGTTGCTGCCTAAGTCTTTATTTTCCCCTGGAACCACATCTTTTGCAGCAATGCTTTCTTCCAGGCCTTCACTAGAATGGCCCTTTAAGCTCTGCTTACAGTAGTCAACAGCCTTTCCAGCCTAAAGTTTCAAAATCTTCCACACTTCTCCAAATATCCACATGGTCAGGTCCTTCACAGCCAACAGCCCACTCTCTGGTACCAATATTGTATTAGTCACTTTTCTGTTGCTGTGATAAAACACCATGACCAAGGAACATATAAAAGAAAGAGTTTATTTGAGCTTATGATGGACGGTTCCAGGGACTTAGAGTTCATTGTGGCGGGAGGCGTGGCGACTGTAGCTGGCGTGGTAGGCTGAGGGTCACATCTCGCAAAGAGCACAGGAAACAGAGAGAGAGCAACTGTAGACCACGAGGCTTGTTAAAACTCACTAAGCCTGCCCCCAGCAACACACTTCCTCTAGCAAGGCCACACCCTCCAAGACCTCCAAAAACAGCACCACCAACTGGAGACAAATGTCTGAATACCTAGAGCCTATGGGGGACACTCATCCAAACCACCACAGCCTCCATGTGTTCTTATAGTTAGTAAGGCTTACCCTGGTGTAAATATTGAGCTTTATTGCACTGTGGTGTTAAAATGCATGGAATAATTTCAATCATTTTGTATTTGTTGAGGTTTCTTTTGTGTCCCAGTATGTGGCCAATTTTGGAGAATGTTCCATGGGGTGCTGAGTAGAAAGTATATTGTCTGGTGTTTGGATGGACTATTCTGTAGATATTTGTGAGGTCCATTTGGTGTATTGTGTTGTTCAGTTCTGATGTCTCTAGGTTTATTTTTTGTCCAGTTGACCTATCCAGGTGGCTCAGTGGGGTATTGAAGTCCCCCACTATTAACATATTGGGACTAATCTGTGTCTTGATGTCCTGAAGGATTGTGTTTATAGATTTTGGTGCTCCAGAGTTTGGTGCATAAATATTTAAGATTGTGAGATTTTCTTCGTGGATTGTTCCATTGATAAGGTTATAATGGCCCTCTTTGTCTTTTATGATTAATTTTACTCTAAGGTCTATTTTTTTCTGATATTAGAATAGCCACTCCTGCTTGCTTTTTGGTGCCATTTGCTTAGAATGTTTTTTCTGTCCTTTCACTCTAAGGTTCTGTCTGTCCTTGAGGGTGAGATGGGTTTCTTGGAGGCAGCATATAAATGGATTCTGTTTCCTAATCCATTCCTCCAGTCTATGTCTTTTGACTGGGGAGATTAGACCTTCATTTTTAAGGTTATTATTGAGAGATGTGTGTTGTTTCTTTTCAAATTATTTTTTGTTTGCATTCTTGGTCTAGGTATTTATTTACTCTGCTATGCTTTTGGTAATTTCTCTCGGGTTGCTTAAGGTTAGTTGCTATTTTCCTCTGTTATTTGAGTTGCTTCAATTATTTTCTGAAGTGTTGGTTTTTTTGACATGTATTCTTTCATTTAGTTTATGTCATGAAAGATTTTTCTTTCTCCTTCAACTATGATTGACATTTTTGCTGGTTATAGTAATTTGGATTGGCATCTAAAGTCATTTAGTACTGGGAATACTTTGGTCCATATTCTTCTGGCTTTCATGGTTTGCACTGAGAAGTCAGGTGTGATTCTGATGGGTTTACCTTAAATGTAACTTGTTGGTTTTCTTTTGTGACTTTCAGTATTTTGTCCTTGTTTGAGCATATAGTGTTTTAACTATGATATGACGTGGGTAGTTTCTTTTCTGGTCTTGTCTATTTGGTGTTCTATGTGCTTCTTGTATTTCTACGGGTTTGTCTTTTTTCAATTTAGAGAAGTTTTCTTCTATTATTCTGTTGAAGAACTGTTCAATACCATTCTCTTGGGATTCTTCTCCTTTCCCTATCCCTATGATGTGGAGGTTTGGTCTTTTCATAGTGTCCCACATGTTCCAGTTGTTCCAGTCTTGTGTTTTTTTTTTTTTTTTAATTTTCATAATCTTTACTTGAGGTTTTTAGCTCTGCAGTTATCCTGAAGGTCTGATATTCTTTTTTCTGCTTCTTACATTCTGTTTCTGGGGCTTTTTCCCTATCCATTTCTGCTGATTGGATGAATGTTCAATTTCCTTTTTTATTTCACCCTGTGATTTCTTCAGTATTTCCACTTCCTTTTAGAGCTTTTCATCCTTTTGTTGTAGCTCCTTGCTTTGCTGGTCAGTTTCTTTTTTCCTTTCAGGGTGAGATCTTTTCAATGTTTCCATTTCCTTCTGGAGTTTGTCATTCTCTCATTCTAGTTCTTTTCAGAGTTTGTTACTTTCTCCCTCTAGTTCTTTTCAGAGTTGGTATTTCTCTTCCTCTATTTGTTTTCTGAGTTTATCAATCTCTCCTTTTAATTCTTTCCAGAGTTTATCATTCTTTCCTTCTAGTTCCTTCATGAGTTTTTCATTCTCTCCCTTAGTTCTCTGATTTGTTCTTTATAGTCTTTGAATATGTCTACAATTGTTCTTCTAAGGTCAGTAACTTGGTTCCCTTCCAGGTATCATCTACAGGATTGGTTGAGTTCGGTGGGGATTTATTTTCAGCTTTTCCCATATTGTTGTTTGTCTGGTGTTTTGGGCATGTGTATTTTTGTTGTTGTTGTTGTTGTTGTTTCCCCTTTGTTTGCCTTCTGTTGCTAATCTCAAATGTTAATATGGAGAATTGGTTGGTCACTCAGTTTGCTTCCTGTTGGTTTCTTCCTCAGTTTTGGCTATGCAGCCTCCAATCACTGACACTGCTAGATCCTCCCAACAGCATTAAACCAAAGCACCAGCAGTTTATACTTTCCACCTCAGTATCAGTAGCTTAACCAGGGGTGGGGTTGGAGGTGGGAGGGGTGGAATCCTTTGGCCCTTGCAGCAGTCCCCATCTGAGCAGTCAGAGAGTGTGCGCACCTGGCTGGCCTCCAGGCCACTCACACAGATCCTCTCTATGGTCCTAGGGTTGGGGGGTGCCTGTGAAGTTGGACCACCTGCCTGCCAATGGGCCTTCAGGGTACAGATTGGCCTGAGGAGTTGGGTGCGGAGTGTTTGCACCTCTTTATTTATTATTTTTTATGTGTATGAGTGTACCGTATGCATGCAGGTTGGTGCACCTGTGTTGTGCAATGCCACAGGGGTCAAAAGAGGGTATTGGATTGCCCTGGACCTGGAGTTAAAGATGGTTCTCAGCCACCATGTGGGTGCTGGGGAACGAACCCCATTCTGCTGCAAGAGCAGTTGGCACTCTTAACCACTCGGTCATCTCTCCAGCCCCCAAATTACATATATACATATATAAATATATATATTATATATATANGCAGAGGTCAGAAGAGGGCATCGGATTCCCCTGGAACTGGAGTTAAAGATGGTTCTCAGCCGCCATGTGGGTGCTGGGGATCGAACCCGGGTCCTCTGCAAGAGCAGCTCTTTTTTTTTTTTTTATGTAGGAGAAATAAACTACCACTCAACCTCTACTCTAAGGTTGGCAGCCCTGAGAACTCGTTATTCACTGTAGCATGTAAGATGTATTCCTGCTCCAAAAGAATTACATATATTTTTAAGTACACCATTGCTCACACTTGAATCATAAAAAAGGAAATTTTCTAATATCTGAAAAGACCCCCAAAGGCACAGAGAAGTCTATGTTCTCAGAATCAACTGACTTCACATAACCAAAAATGAGCATTGTAATTGTAGACAACCAATTAAATTCCAGGTTTAAATTCCTGAAAAGATACATGTTGATGTTGCAAATAAATTATTCATAATGATCTATCATGTACTGCATTAAAAAATCATCTTAAAGTCGCATTCTCATTTCCCAGAGAAACAAAGCCCTCTGGATATTACAAGACAGGCTGGCCCCAGAGCTAGGGGTGCTGTCGCCAGGATGGTGGAAAGGCAGCAACACCTTCTGTGTTCTTGAAACATGGGCAGAAGACATAACTGGACTGTAGAAAGGACAGATACCGATTGCACTTTATCTTTCATTTCAAATGTTGAAAAAGATTGTCATTTAGATTATTTCTGTTTTAACAGGATGAGATCTGGCTATTCTGAAATGTAAATGTCCAATTTTGCAGTGTGGCTTCCAAATCTCTAGTGTGCATTCTAGCTGAAACCACACTGCCTTAGACTGTAAAAATTCAAGCTACAATCTTTCAGCTGATAAGTAAAAAACACTGTGGCTGTTTACCGTCAAAAGCTTCATGAGTCTTTCTGCTTCAACTTCCATTACATTATTCAGAAATGGATTGTGGCCCAAACTCTGATTTATAAACCATGTACTTAGAATCATTTTGATCTCAAAAGGCATTTTCCTCCAAAAAAAATAATGTCATAGGTCTGATTTTCTTTTTTAGGTCAGCTTTCACAAGCCTATTTATTCTGTGCTGCTACTCAGTGACAAACCCAGCCATCAGGAAAGCTCTAGGAAAATCCTTTCTGAACTGCACCCTGCCACACTGGGAACCCATTCCTGCCTTGGTTATTCTGTACTTTGTACATAAACGTGGGATGGGATATCTCACGGGGTAGGTCTTCTCTGAACTTGCCTCCTGTCTCCTTACATTCAATACAAATGGAAAGATCCTGTGGGGAAGCCGTGTGTGTGTGTGTGTGTGTGTGTGTGTGTGTGTGTGTGTGTGTGTGTAGTGTGTGGTCATGCATGTGGCAGCACATGTAAAAGACAGTGGTCAAACTTGGGTGCAGATCCTCAGGACATTATCCACTATGAGTTTTGAGACAGGGCCTTCACTGGCTGGAAATTGCAGGTTCTGCTAAACTGGATGATCACCAAGCTGCAGGGAGCTTCCTGTATCTGGCACTGGATTACAAAGGGGGCGCTACACCCAGCTTTTACTGAGGGCCATGGTAATCAAATTTTTCTTCTGCTGACTGTGCAGCTTGCATATTACTGACAGCATCTGCCCAGTCTCAGTAAATATCTTATGCTTCCTTTCTGAGGGATTAAAATTTAATAGGCTGATTTCCAAAGTACATGCCTGCTGCTATATCTCTTTTGTCTGAGGTAAGAATAAAGATTTCCCCAAAAGTTCCCTTACTCTCCAAGCCACATACAATATTGTTTTCCTTTGTTGAGACAGGGTGTCTGTATTTAGCCCAGGCTGGCCTCAAATTTATGAACCTCCTGCCATAGCCACTAACTCCTGCCATAGCCACCCCCTAACCCCCACAAGAGCTGGATTATAGACCTGTACCACTGCACTCAGCTCTGAGGCAGGCTGTGCCAGTCTTCGAAAATAGTCAATGCAGACATACCTCTACCAGGGAACTCACCTCAGAATATCAAACAGAGTGTGAGGAGGCATGGCATAATACTGTGGTGTGATAGAACAGGTTGACATCAACAACACCCACTTGAGTAGGAGATGAAGGAGGAGTGAGGACAGCCTGAAGTGATGTCTGAAGAGCACTTAACACATCCCTAGGAGAGAGGACAGCCTGAGGTGATGTCTGAAGAGCATTAACACATCCCTAGGACTTGAGTGCACAGAGCTTACATCAGGGATTTCCCAGGACCACCTGTGGGCTAAACAAGCATAACCCCCCCCCAACTGGAATTGCAAGGGAGTGTCCAAGTGGATTCTTTGGAGAACCTTCAGAACAGAAAGGGAAGAGTGAGTTAGACTTACAGAAGAAAGCATAAAACTCAGATCAACATTCCATGAGCAAGGAGAAAAACATATCAAACAAACACACAAACAGTGAAGGCATCTGAAGGATTCAAGCAAAGCAAGCATTCAACACAGTGAAGAGGCATTTGGGATTCCCATTGGAATACAGGCAAAGATAAACCCACGTGCCAGGGACAAGAAGGGACAACATGGGAAAGATGCAGGATAATTCCACACCAAGCTCTACCAACCCTGTGGGATAATGTTCCTCTGATTGACAGATGAGAAGAAGGAAATGGAAAGGTATTCATCTTTATAGTGAACCCCCTCCCTCGGCTAAGAGGAATGCAACTTCCTCTGTGGGAGAGTCCTACAGTGGGATCCCCCTGGGGATGGACCAGGACACAGATCATAGAGGAACAATTCTGGACATTTACAAAGAAATAAAAGAATATAAAGAACAATCAGAGAACTAAGGAGAAAGAATGAAAAACTCAAGAAGGACCTATAAAGAATGACAAACTCTGGAAGGAAGTGGAAAGACCAAAAAAATTCCATGTTGAAAAAGAAAAGGAAACCAACCAGAGAAGCAAAGAGCTACAGGAATAGATAGAGAAACTCCAAAAGGAAGTGGAAATACTAAAGAAATCACAAGATGAAATGAAAAAGAAATCAAACACTAATCCAATCAAGAGGAAAGGAATGGAAAAAAAACCTCAGAAGTAGAATGGAGGAAGCAGAACAAAGAATATCAGACCTGGAAGCTAACACATAACAACTAAAAGCCTCATGTAAAGATTATGAAAAAAATGAAATACACAAAAGTGGAAGAACCAGGAACTGTGGAACACTACGAAAAGAACAAACCTCTGCATAACAGGGATAGAGGAAGGAGAAGAATCCCAAGAGAATGATATTGATCAGATCTTTAACAGAATAATAGATGAAAATTTCAACAAACTAAAAAGAAGACAAACCAAT
>VZQC01007428.1:1041561-1092692 GCA_009823505.1 Rhizomys pruinosus | reverse complement strand
GGGGGGAAGGGAAGGGGATATATGCCTGAACTGAATTGGAAAATGATGTATGAAATAAACAAAGCATCAATAAAAAAAAAAAAGAAAAATCAGTAGCCTTTCTTTACACCAACAACAAGTAACTGAAGAAGGAATATAAGGAGACTTTCCCAATTACAATATCCTCAAAAGCAATAAAATACCTAGGAACAAACCTAACCAAAGACACCAAAGATCTCTACAAAAAAATTTAAGCCTTGAACACATATAATTTCAGGCATCTCATATTTGACAAGGGGGCGAAGACACAATGGAGGAAAGACAGCATCTGCAGGAAGTGGTGTTGGCAAAACTGGATCACCAGTTGTAGAAGAATGAAATTAACCCCCTAACTCTCGCCCTGTACAAAAGTCAACTCCAGATGAATCAAAGACCTCAACGTGAAACTCAGAAAACAAAGAAGAAAGAAAACAAATGACCCACTCAAAAGATGGAGCAAGGAGCTGAACAAAAGTCTTCACAATGAGGAATTAGAGATGGCTGAGAAACATCTTAAAAAGTGATCAATGTCACTAATAATTAAGGAAATGCAAATTAAAAACACTTTAAGATTTCATCTCACTCCAATAAGACTGCCTAGGATCAAGAAAACAAATGATTCCAAGTGCTGGAGAGGTTGTGGGGAAAGGGGAACACTCATCCACTGATGGTGGGAATGTAAACTCGTACAGCTATTATGGAAAGCAGTGTGGAGAATCCTTGGAAGACTTGGAATGAACTTGCCACCTGACACAGCCATACCACTCTTGGGTATGTACCCACAAGACTCATCTTACTGCAGAGATACAAACACAGCCATGTGTATTGCAGCTCTCTTCACAATAGCAAGGAGCTGGAACCAACCCAAGTGCCCCTCAACCCCTCAACTGAGGAGTGGATAGAGAAAATGTGGTACATGTACACAATGCAGTTCTATGCTGCAGTAAAGAAAGATGACATCATGAACTTTGCAGATAAATTGATGGAGCTAGAAGATATCATGCTGAATGAGGTAACACAGTCCCAGAAAAACAAACAACAAATGGTATCCCTCTTCTGTGGATGCTATTACCTAATTGTATGGCAAACTGAGCAATGTTAATGTGATCTGAAAACAACTGTGCTCTTATATTGTAGAATCCCTTTAAAAAAGTCCCTAGAGGAGATGTGTACCTTCAATTCCAACCTTGGGTAGTGTTCTTCAGGATACTATACTCATTGTTTTTAGAGACAAGGCCCATCACAGAGCTGGAACTCCCACATTTAGTTGGGCTAGCTGACAGTAAGCCTTGATGACCAGCTTCTCCCTAATTCCCTAGCATTGAGATTACAGATGGATACACCACCCCCACATCTAGCTTCTTCCTAGCATTATGGCCACCAAAATGAGGGCCAGAAATGCCAGTAACAGGATACTAGATCTCTGTTTTGATTAGATTTTGATCTTTGTGTGTGTGAGTTTTTGTGTGTGTGAGTGTGACAGAGGACAGTCCTCACCTGCCACATTCTTTGAAATGGGGTCTCTTGTTTTTCACCACAGCTGGTCCTACCTTCACCTCCTTCCTGGCTGTATGAGAACCAGGATTTCAGACATACACTACCATGCAGTGTCTCATGGGCTGGCTGTGAGGATTCAAGCTTAGATCATCGAGCTTGTGTAGCAAGCGTTTTGCACTCGGAGCTACCTCCCCAGCTCCACAACTTTATTTTTTCAGAGAAAGTTTGATTAAAGGTAATTGGATGCAATCTTACTGAAATTGGCTACCCCTTAAAAAAAAGCAATCACAAAGCTCAGGTAGTTTTGCTAGCACAATGTAGCTATTTAATGAAGTTATCTGGAAAATGCAACGTTGCTCTATAATAATAACCACAGCAATTTGTGGATGGTGCAAATATCATGAAATTATAATATATTGAAATGATTACAGGTCCTTAAAACCTTTAGAATTTTAAAGGATCAAAGATTTATTTCATAATTCTCAAAAAATAAAACCTATATTTGCCCTGAAAAATCACTCCCTTTCAACCAGTTTTATGCTGCATTCCTTCTATCAAAGGATAATGTGAATGTTACAATTTAATGTCTAGAGCTGTTTTGTGGCATTTGGGCAGGAAAAAAGGCTATCCAATACCTTTCCTGTAGATGCTAACAGTAAGAATCTCCCTGAATGATATAGAAAGTGCAGTGAACTGGAAAATACCTGTCACTCCCCCAAATCAATGCATTTGTTCTTGTCATAGATCTCTTTCTTGCTGTTTTGGAATGATAATTTTTATTCCAAACCAAACTTCTCGGGAAAATTAGCTACAGACAGGTAAGAGGTAAGTGGCTTTTCTGATTTGTAGTTTACTTAGCTGCCATTTGATTGCAGGCAAATAGGGTTTTTTAAGGGGGAAGTAAAAGGTGGATATTGTTAGGGTAGTTAAGATATCCTCAAACATATGCTATTAGTAAATCTGACGCAGTATTTCTGTTGAAACTGACTTTACTCACAAATCTCAGCACATCTGGAGCACTGGCTTTCAACTGGGGAAATAGCACTTCTCCCCCATTTGGACCTCTAGGCTGTGGCACCAGTCTAGGAAGAGGACATGGACACAGGCCCGGGTTGATGCTAAACAGGCCCAGAAATAAAGAATGATCCCAGATCTGGGGTTACCTTGTACTTGCCTAGCATGCACAAAGCCCTGAGCTCCAGCCCCAACACCATGGAAAAGCAGAGGCGATGGTGCAGTGTGGTAATCCTAGCACTTGGGAGATGGAAGCAAGGGGATCTGTACTACACAGCAAGTTTGAGATGAACCTGAACGACATAAGACTCTGCCTATTAACCAAACAAAACAACAAAACAAACAAAGAAAAACAAAAGCAAAAAACAAAGAGTAAGTTGTGGTGGCAATGTGTCTGTAATCCCAGGACTGAGACTGGAGAGTAGCAACCAGATGATCACCAGGACTTGTTCACTCTACACACAGGTGGAGAGCATGTGAGCAACATACGTCATATCCACCTCTGGTATCCACATGTGTGCACATGAAAGCAGAAGGGCAGGCTATTTGGAGACTAGAAGAATACAGGCAAAAAGGGACCCAAGAGCATCAGGGGAGGGCAATGGAGAATTTGAGAATGTGGTGAAGAACAACGTAAAACGACACATATGAATGAAAATGGCAGAATGAAACCACCGCTGTATGCCAACTTCCAAATTAATAGTAAGAGGAAACTATGAGCTTAAGTCAAAGGAAAACTTAAACACCACACTGCTTCCAAGCCAAAGTGGCTAAAGCCCTCCATGCCTCAGCTGTGCTTATGCAAGCCTCCAGGTCAAGATGCTGTTGTTGGTTTGTGAGCCTGAGTCCCATGACAGACCGTGGTCACTGATTTCACACCCAGACACCTCACTACATTTCCTTCTATTTCCTTAACGCCCCCCACCCCCAACCACAATATGGCATCCAGGAATCTGTAGCCACCCACACCCTAGCTACAAAAGGCCAATTTGACACTGGAATCTGTCTTGCTGCCATGTAAATAAATCCTTCTTGGAAGTCTCCCACAGTGTGGTGGGCAAATGGGTCAAGGAAGCAACACGGCTGCGAATATCAAGAGTGTTGGCATTACGATGGAGAATGGGGATAAAGAAAACAAGAACTTGCTTTTCCCCCCATTGTTTGCTGCTTGTTACAGCCTTGGAAGCATTACACAGGCAGGAAGCCATTCATTTCATTTTGCTTTATTCTTACTAAATATCCAACTGCAAAAATCAAAGTTAGTGACTTCCTGCAGCAGCCGCATATGACACTGCCAAGCGTGGATTCAATCCACGTCCTGACTGGCTCTCTTCATTTCTCATTTTATAGAAAAGGGATGTTTAGAAATTATGTGGCCTAGCTTCCTTAGAGAATAAATTCTCAACAAGTTTCATTTATGCCTGAAGTTTACTGTGCAGTGTAATGAGAATCTGCTGTTTATACAGAACCTGCTGGTGTCTTTGAAATTCAAAGACAGATTCAAATTTATCTTCCTCCAGCCTTTCCAAGATAATGACTAATTTGAAATTCAGTCCTTATTTCACCTTCGCAAAGCTAAGTGTGAGAAGACCTTGCTGTGAAAGCCTTCTCACTGTGTGCAAGAAAATCCCGGGCACTGCAACTACTGCTAAGCAGACACCTTTACAAGATGAAATTCTCCCAGGGATCCTCATGGAAGAGGTTCTGCTTGACAAGAGAAAATGTTATAACCCATGTGTAGAGCTGGAGACCTAGTCCAGCAAAAAAGCACTTACCCAGCATGCAAGTAAGTCCTGGGCTCCATCCTCAGTACCCAACACAAGTCTGCAATAAATTAAAAAACAAACAATCCTCCTCCTCCATGCATATGGCATCTGCTTTAAACACGAATAAATTTGCAAACTGTATCAATTCCAGTTAATGAAATGGCAGCACAATGTGGCACAAGGTAAAGGGATATTTTTCCTAATCTGCATAGGACTTGCTTTTCAAACCAAGACCAACCATATCTCCCTAATTATGCTTTTTTGTAGGCCAACATTAAAATATGCTTGTGTTTTCTAGATGCCTGTTTGCTTGTGAAGGAAAAGAGCCCAGAATAAAATCTATACCTTAAAAAGAATGAGCTGAAATGCAAATCAGGCACAGTTGTCATCCAGGAATTATCAGGGAATTATGCTAAATGAAAGGGACAGAAATAGGTGACAACTATGATCAGGAGCCCCAAGATCATCCCCTCTGCTTCGAAGGACTTCAGTGAATGAAGCGCTTTTGCAGATCACATTTTATTTGACCTTTCTGATAATGTGAGGGGGATGGTACTGTGTAGGCTCCATCTTACAGATGGAGAATCCTAGACATTGAGAATGGTCAAAGATCTCCTAGTCCATGAACCATGATCAGGCCCCTTCACCTTATGTTTTTTTTTCCATCTTCTAAATGACTGTTTGCAATTAGAGGAGCTGAGCTCAATGTGGTGTCAATGTGGTTTGAGCACTGGCTCTGAGGATAAAGAGTATGTGGACGTGAACATTTATAGATCTCTGAAGTTGCTGGGAATAAAGCTGATATATGTTCAGGAGCTGGGAACTGCTGTGGCTCTGCCTGAACTATAATAAAGGATCACTTCTCCACAGCTCATGTCAAACTGGTTCGGAGTCAGGCTCAGAACCCACAGCAAGTACACTACAAGGTGGATAGAAGCCGGTGGAGTTGCAGAGCTGTGGTTATACCAGCACATCATGTGACTGCTCAAACATAAGACCACAAGACCACCCAAAACTGGTTTGGGCTCATAAGGTAGACTGAGACCTGTGCTTCCTTATTGTGGAAAGTGCTAGCTTCTATCATGAGCAGAAATCTGCCACAGCCTGAGAGCTGGCTCCAAGGCTGAGAACACAAGCTGTTCTTGAACAGGACATGTGTTAATTTGCTAGTGTCCACAGTGGGCAACATACAATGGCCTGGAACTCCAGCCCTAGGGGAACCAACACCTTCTGGCTTTTGCAGATACCTACATTCATGTATGCATACAAACAGGCAAACACACAGATATATACATAAGTAAAAATTTAAAGCTGAGTATGGTGGCATATGCTTTTAATCCCAGCAAGGCTAGGGTGGGGGGCCAAGGCAGAGGCAGGCTGATCTTTTTGAGTTCCAGGCCAGCCTGGTCAACATAGTGAGTTCCAGGAGAGCTGGGACTACAGGAAGACCCTGTCTCAGAAAAGTTAAAAATAAATAAATAAATAAATAAATAAATAAATAAATAAATAAATAAATAAAAATTTTAATAGAAGATCCTAGATGAGGTCAGAAAAGGGAATGAATATGCCAGAGCTTCAGCAGCAACTGCCATTCCCCCTTTCTGCAAGTCTCATGTTTATTCCTATCTACCTCAGACACATATTTTAGGTGCCACACCCACCCAACAAACCATTTTCCGGGAAAATCAAGAGCAAATTCTGAAATTTACCTTCTTTTCCCTGCCTTAACTCATGGATAATCCTCTACACTATTAAGCTTTTTCAAAATAAGAAATGCTTTACAAGATCTCAACAAAGGGACTCTCTTGGGAGAAAGCTGTACTCAATATCTTTGGGCATTTACATTTCTCCCACAACAAAAGCTCCGCTCTAGTCCTTTTGCTCTCTGCTGACATTCTGATGATGACCAGAGCCCGAAAACACTGCATGCTCACTGCATCTCCAAGGCCTCCCCAAAACTCAGCACTGACACTCTCACATTGGTACAACTCATATTTGGTTTTCCTGTCTGTTTCTCTGCATCTCCAAGGCCTTCCCACCTTCATCTCTGACACACACACACTGGCAGTAGGCACACCTGGTTTCTGTGCCATGCTTTCTGCATCTCCAAGGCCTTCCCAGCTTCAGCACTGACACACACACACACACACACACACACACACACACACACACTGTTAGTGGGCACATTTTATTTCCGTGCCATGCTCTCTGCATCTCCAAGTCCTCCCTACCTTTTGCACAGACACCAACACACTGGTAATGGGGTAATGGGTATATTTGGTTTCTGTGCCATGCTCTCTGCATCTCCAAGGCCTTCCCAGCTTCAGCACTGATACACATACACATGCTAGCAGTGGGCACACCTAGTTTCTGTGCCATGCTCTCTGCATCTCCAAGTATTCCCTGCCTTTAACACAGACACCAACACACTGGTAGTGGGCATATTTGGCTTCTATGCCATGCTCTCTGTATCTCCAAGGCCTTCCCAGCATCAGTCCACACACACACACACACACACACACACACACACACACACACACACTGGTAGTCAGCACATTTGTGTTGTTTTGGCTTGGCTTTGTTTCCTATTTGGGGGGGGGGATGTTTAGCATAAACATATTCTGCATCAAAGCATACCTGTAAAACATCTGTTGGTCTTCTCTTGGCTTATAAGCTGGGAAAAACTGAGTCAAATCCCTAGACTTGAGATTCAGAATGCTACGAAATCCACAAATGAAAGAAAACTGTAGACCATTAGACTACCTGCTTCTTAGAGCTACTCAGAAAACAAGCATAATTACTGCCACTACAAATTAAAAGAATGATTTTTAAATGTCACTAAATGTAATCACTACACAAAACCAATTTTAAAACAAAGGCTGTACTTCAGTGAAGATGTGCAAAAAGACCTGTGGAAATGTGGCAGAGTTTCAGGACTCATCGATTTTCTTAAAAGTTATAGTCAGAATGGGGATGCTGAGTGTTACAGTTATCTCAGGATCTTGCTCATGCAGATGGGGATCCTGAGTGTTAGAATCAGCTCTGGACCTTGCTCATGCAAATGGGGATGATGAGTGTTAGAGCCAGCTCAGTACCTTGCTCATGCAGATAGGGATCCTGAGTATTAAAGTCAGATCAGGGCCTTGCTCATGGAGAATGGGGATCCTGAGTGTTAGTCATCTCAGGATCTTGCTCATGCAGAATTGGGGTTACACCATAAAATTGATGAGGAAGAGCCAGGTGTTTGAGAAATCCAAGTATTAATAGTGTATAACAGAATAAATGATCTCCTGATGTATTAGTCACTTTTCTGTTGCTGTGATAAACCATCATGACCAAGGGAACTTATAAAAGTAAGAGTTTATTTGAGCTTATGATTGGATTGACGGTTCCAGGGAATCAGAGTCCATTGTGGCAGGAGGCATGGTGGCCAGAGCTGGAGCAGAAAGCCAAGGTTCACATCTCAGAATAAGCACCGTCAAGAGAGAGAGAGAGACTGGAGATGGAGAGGCTTGTTAAACTCAGTAAGCCCGCCCCCAATGACACACTTCCTCCAGCTCAGCCACACCTTCTAAGATCTCCAAGAACAGTGCCACCAACTGGAGACAAAATGTCTGAATACTTAAAGCCTATGGGGGACATTCTCATTCAAACCACCACACCTGTTGAAAAGGATATAAACTGTAGGGGCTGGAGAGATGGCCTAGAGGTTAAGAGCGCCAACGGCACTTACAGAGGACCCGGATTCAATCTCCAGCACCCACATGGCAGCCGAGAACCATCTGCAAGTCCAATTCCAGGAGAACTCTAGTTCCAGGGGAATCCAACACCCTCTTCTGACCTCCACAGCACTGCACGACATGGGTGCACACACTTGCATGCAGACAGTACATTCATACACATACAGAAATAAATAATAAAAAAAGAAAACGATATAAACTGTAACAGACTATGACTTAAAAGTTAAAAATCACTGCTTAGTTATCTTTCATGTTCTTTTATCCTGTTTTCCACTAAGTTTCACCTATCTATTTATCATATATCTGTCTATCTATCTATCTATCTATCTATCTATCTATCTATCTATCTATCTATCGATCTCCTCTATAGAATTTGTAGATATTATCTGTCTGTCTGGTCTACAGAATTTGCAGATATTACAAAGTAGCCTCAAATATAAGAGATTTGTATGACTTTATCAGAATGCCCTTGACATCAAGAATTCAGAGGCTCAAAGTCTTCTAAAGGGAAGTGGACCTACCTGCAGGCCACTTTCTCATTTGTATCCTGACCAAATGATAGCATAAAATCCATAAGGACCTGAACCCTTGCTGGATGGTTCACAACTATCCTATGAGTGTTGAATACAAGGGCCCCATGACCTTCCTAGCTTGGAATCACAGCACCTTTATCTTTCAGGATCACGGGAGTATCATCACAGCTATAATCTCAGTCTTCTTCAACATTCTTAGAAAGACAGTCTTAGCTCTGATAATCACCAGTCTGTAAGCACTCATTTTCTCATCTCATTTTCAAGAAGCGACCCACATTCCTTTCCGCCTCTCTGACTCTGAGAACTTATGACTCTTGTCAGTTTGCTGGTTAAGGACACATATAGAATCTTTAATTCTGGAGGTCACACAGCTCACCTATATATGCTCTCCCAATGGCTTTGTTGTCAGTGACACTTTGGACATGTTTGTTTTGAGGCTAATGGCTGCATAGGTTATTTTTTCAGGGGTGTGAATGCCAAGGTGGGTTCAGCACTGACCCTTCACTCAGGCCTCTACACATGTCTGCTCCATGACCTTGTGATATCCAAAGCTCCAGCTCAGATCATGCTGATGCTGACATTCCAGAGCATGCCCTGGAGGGGAGGGCTTACAGCAATCCTCGCCCCTTGTTTTCATGTCCTACTCCTCCTCCCATCAGCTGCTTGTTTATCCCTCAGGCCCTATGTTGGGGTGATGAATTTTACACTGGGATCTCCTATCTCCATGCTATCTGTTTTGGTAGTAAACATCTACCTTTGCAGAACTTGACCCTGGGACTGGGTTAATAGGCAGTGCTCCAGAAGGACCTGGTCCCTAGGTCAATGGCAGTCAGCATTCTCCCTTTGGATGCTTCCTGCATTAGAACACTGAAACAAAAGAAAGCCATGCCCAGCTGGGGGCATTGTTTTATTTCTCCTTCAGGGGTCCTGGTTTGCTCTCTGCTCCCACCCTTCATCTGTCCCTTTTCATACTTTTTCAACTAAATTCTGTGTGCATCTTTATAATGACTATCTGCTCTCAGGAAAGTATCTATCCTTCTTTTGTTTTAGTTCTGGCAAAGGTTACCACATGCCTCTAAATGTGAAGACCCCTTCCTTTATAACCTAAGATAAATATTTGTATGGATGAGGCTCTGTTTGGCTTCAGTAAATCCCCCCGACATCTCACTGTCCCAAATGTGCCTTTGAGAAGCTGGGATAGGTGGAGTTCCTGTCTCCCTTTTGATGTACTGGGCAGATGTCACACCTCCTAACACACATGGGAGTTCTGTTGCTCTGGGAGGAGGTACTTGGCTGTTGCTTCCCTTGCCCTCTTTCACACCCTCCAGCCCCTACTTCCCGGCCCGGAGTATGGTAGCTTTAGTATATAAACCTTTGTTGCCAATAAACCAAGTTATTCCCCCGTAGAATTTCTCCCAGCTCGTTCTTGAGTCTGTTCTCTTTTTTTTCACTTTTTATAAATATTTTATTTTTTAATATTTTTTTATTTTTCCTTTTGCTTTTCAATTTTTATTTTATTTTTTTTTCAAAGCCAATTTTTATTGAAGCTTTGCACATTTCATACAAAATTTCCAATCAAGCCTGGCGTGGTGGCACATGCCTTTAATCCTAGCACTTGGGAGACAGAAGCAGGTAGACCTTTGTAAGTTCAAGGCTACCCTGGTCTACATAGTGAGTTCTAGGCTGGCTGGGGCTACAGGGAAACCCTGTCTTGAAAAGACCAAAAAGAAAGAAAAGAAAGAAAGAAAAAAAGAGAAGAAAGAACGAAAGAAAGAAAGAAAGAAAGAAAGAAAGAAAGATATTACCAGTCAGCATCAGCAATTTCCCTTCTTTCTGACGAACTCAAAGAATGATACCAATTCTCTACAAGTTATTACTGAAAACAAAGGAGATGGAAAAGAACACCATGTTTCCTCACAGCAATATCCATTCTTCAAACAAGCCATCACTAACACGAGAGCATCAAACAAGAGAATGAAGAGCATAAGGTCAGAAGGCCCATCATCAATGCCTCCAACTGCTTCAAAAAGCTCCAAGAAGGACTTTTGAAACTTCATAACATGAGAAATGATAAATGAAATGGTGGATAGCCTATGGCCACGATTTTATCACTTTACATTGTATAAAAATCAAAATTAAAATGTTAATCTACAATTGGTTTGTTTCAATTAAAATATTACTTTTTTTCTCAGACAGGGTAATGCATGACAATCCTTCTGCCTCAGCCTTTCAAGTACTAAAAGTAGAAAAACATTAAAAAATAAATGTAACATCTTAATAGGGACATCAGAAGAGCCATATGTGTTTGTATTAGACTCAGATAATCTATGAGAGTATAATACTTAAGTGTCTATTTATATTGTCTAAATCGACATAAAATTATAATATGATTTATAATAAGATTCGAGCATACCTTTTTCTAAGATAGAAGGACATTGAGCTTATTGGTGACAGACTTGGTATAATAGATAACACTGAGTACAAGTGCTAATATGTTAACTTGCCAATTTGACATTTCAATAAACAATTCATATTATAGCATGTTTAATATTGAATATCAATGCACCTGTCCTCTCATTCAGGGTAAAAACGTATATTGGTCATCCTCAACCTTCTGCAATTTGAAACCATGCACACTCTGTATTAACTGACACCTGCTTTGATTCATGCAAAAGGAAAAATATGTAAGAATTGTCCAGATTTTCTAAGAAAAACATATCCTAAGGGCAGGTGAGATGGCCCAACAAAGGCCTTTTCCATTAAACCTGATGACCTGAGTTCAATCTCCTGAGACCCACATGGTGGAAGAAAAGAACCAGCTCTTCCACAACTTGTTCTCTGACCTCCAGACATAGTGTATGGCACACACATACCCACACAAGTACACACATTCATGTATATAACCACATAAACACACACACACATACACACACACACACACACACACACACACAAACACAAACACACAGAATAAACAAATGAGAAAAAAAGCATAGCCCAACAATGTGACAGCATTCAGTGCATTACCTGAACAAGCACATTGTAATTTGGAAGTCATCAATCAGCTGGTGTCACCCAGAGATAAAGAATTCTCAACTGACCAGCTTCCAAATATGTTTGCATAGAAACGCAGGAAAGGAAAAGGGAAGAAACAAAAGGAACGTGACATTACAGAAGCTGAGAGCTGCCTCTTAGAATTGCTTCACCCTGGCATAAGGATAACTATGGGCATATCCAGACATTTCAGAGTCTTTCTGGATGTTTGGTCTTTGTTCAAGAATGTTTTTTAACATTTTAATAGAAGTTATGTGCATTTTTTCGTCGTTTCTCAGTCCAATCTAGACTCATCTTGTCTTCCGTGCCCCCCACCCCACCTGAGTTCATGCACTCTTCCATCCCTGCCTGGTATCTTTTTCTGATTCTTTTCAAAGTTTTTTTCAAAGCAGAGGATTATTGTTCTTGGGGGAACTTTACTATTCCAGGGAACTGAGTAAAACAGTAAAGTTCCCTCAAGATTTTTTTTATTTTTTTTTTATTTTTTTTTTAATTTAATTTTTATTGATGGTTTGTGCATTTTATACATCATTTTCCAATTCAGATCAGGCATATTTCCCTTTCCCTTCCCCCCCACCCCCACCCCATCCCAGATCATGTATTCTGCCATAACTGTCCTGCATCTTTCAGGTTTTTTTTTTTCATTTTTTAGCTATAAGTCAAGATTTTTTTTAAAGGAGTGGAAGAATGCCTGTCTTGGTGGATTACAAATGGGCCTCATTACGGTGGAATATGAAGATGCAGGGACAAAACCCAACATAAACTGAGAGTAGAGTTACATAAGTTGCAAGAAATATTGCTACTGAACTTGGAACTTGTTTCACATAACAAACCTGAGGCCTGGTTATCGAAGGAAGCAACTCAAGTGTAGTGGAGGCACCGGACAGTATGGGGAAGAAACAGTAGGATGCACTCATCAAACACACACACATATTGCTAAGCATTCGGCATCTGTTAGGCCTGATGTGAGATAGACTCTAAAGAAAGCATGAACTGTTTAAATGTGCATTCTTCTCAGCCAAGAAATGTGGCTTTGTTACCTTAATGAGTTCTTCCCTGAAGGAAAACTTGGAGACCAAATAATTCTCTCTCGTTTTGGTGTTGGTGATGGATATGTGCAGTCGATTCTGGGCCAGCTCATGTGCGTTGGAAGGAAGAATCGACTCCATTCCACTTCTAGAGAGGAAAATGCAGAGAGAGTTGCATTATTCACCTTTAATTATAGAACACCTCATAAATATTTTAGGAGAGTAAGTGCTGAGCTTGCCACAGTTTGTACCGAGTAGTCAACACTTTGTCTCCATATACTTTGAGGAAAAAGGCAAGAGAGAAACATCTACCTCAGTCGGGCCATGAAGTCATAACCTGGGGTCACTGCTCCCAAAGACTGCTTTCTGGTTTCTTCAGCAAACTTGTAGGTAAACTGGTTACATTCCTGCCAAACAAAATGAATAACGGACAGCATGTGTGTGCTTAAAATCAATTTGTCCTAGTTTACAAATTGCATATTGCTGGGACAGGAGACATAGGTCTCTAAACTTTGGTATTCAGGAGGCTGAGGCAGGAGGATAACAAGTTCTAGAGCTGCTAAAGTGCAAAGAGAATTCAAGACTGCTGGGGCAATTTTGTGAGACAGAATCCCAAAATAAAAATTGGTGTAGAGGCTAGTGGTCTAGCTTAGTCATAAGGAACATGGTAAGTATTAGGAAACTCGAAGGTCCTTCCATAGTTCTTCAAAGAAACAAAACAGAAACTCACTTCTGGGCTGATCCCCAAATACCCAGGCCCTGACAAAGGAAAGGAGGCACACCCTGCCTTCTCCTCGCCTGCCTTTCTGGTGCCCATGCAAACCGTACATGCTCACAATTCCAATTATTCTTTCTTCTTCTGCTCCCCCATGTTTGTCTCCCCTTCACCTCACTATGAACTAACAATCTCAGAAAAAAAGATGTTTGTCTTGGGATATGTTTAGCTCCCTTAATATCCACTCATTGGCCACCTCTGAGCTTGGCCTAATATCATTTTGAGTACCACTTGCAATCCTTTTTTGATGAAACAACAGATTCCCAGATGCCACCAACCTAAAGGCTAAAAATGTTATGTAAGTTAGGCTTGTGGACACATGCCTTTAATTCTAGCAGTCAAGAGGGCAGGCAGGTGGATCTCTGTGAGATCAAGGCCAGCCTGGTCTACATAGTGAGTTCCAAGCCAGCTGTGGCTACAGAGAAACCCTGTCTCAAAAAATATAAATACATAAAAACATCATCAAATAGCATCTACAGCTTAAGTGAAATATTTCATCACTTTACAATCATCTGCCTACCTAATGTTTGCACCGACATGTTTTTTTTTTTTTTTTTTTACCGACATGTTTTTAAACAGCCTTGATTTATGACTTACTTTATTCTGTTACTAAAACATTTCAGGAAGCTGTTACCATGTAAGAACATGGTATTTGGTGTAATGTAATTCTTTGTTCCTGGACCACAGTCACTCATATTTGAATCCAGAATAAACAATCTCATTCCTTCTGAGCCGAGAGATGTATGTGAACATTCAAACCTCCCTCCTTCTCTTCCTCTCTCCCTCCTTCTTCCTTCTCTCCCCTTCCTACCTTCTTCCCTCTCTCCCTTCTTCCCTCCCTTTCTCCCTCCCACTGTCCCTTCTCTTCTCCCTCCCTCCCTCCCTCCCCCCTCCCTCCCCCTTGCCTTCTCTTCCTTTTCCCTCCCCTCTTCAAATTGCCTTAGTGTACAAGGAAAACTCCTGGAAGGCCAGGCTGAAATTCAAATTCAGCTCATTCTTGGACATACTGTCCCAGGACCCTTCACCTCCTGTCCTGCCCCAATTCTTTGCCCTCAGAATCATTTGCACTGTAGGCCTGCAGAGGGCACAGATGATTTACAGCAGCAACAGTAGAAAGAGGGTGGGGCATGCCCAGTGCTGACACTGGGAAATTTGTAGCTTGGTCCTGGGCACAGGGCTTGGTAGAAGTACATGGACATCCCTGGATAGATCTGCCTTGGGTCAAAATAAACTTCCATGGAGAAGCCTAAACGACAGTACTAATCCTGTGGGCTACTTACCTGAATTAACCTGAATCTCTTGATTGTGGACAGAAAGAAAGCTAAAATATTTCTGAACTACCTTATCCATTTAACAGCCATGTACATCATAATCTAACATCATCATGAGGATGAAACTTCTCAGAATCTATGTCTAAGCTTAGCAGAACTCCACCTTCCACAAACCTCTAGAACTAAGAATGCTTGTCAATATCTGAAGCCTATAAAAATGCCCTCTCCTTCCCTGCAATCTGCCCACCTATTCTATTAACTCCTACTACATGTGGGTTTAGTAAAAAAAGTCAAGAAGCCATGTGATGTATTTCCTCCCATCACTAGAAAAGTTTATGCAAAAAGTCTGCATGGAAGAACATACTCTTTTCAAGGTCACTTGAAACCATGTTCCTGGTCATGGCTGAGCTAAGCTCATTTTACTATTTCCTTAAAGTGGTGCTGCTATTTATGTTGTCTCTCATCTGTTATTTGTTGAATGCTGTACTGGACTAGACACTGAGATTTAGAAAGCTCTTTCTCAATGCTAGGGAATGGAGCAGGGGTCCCACACAGGCTAAGAAAGCATTCCATCCCTGAGCATAGCATATCCCCAACTCCTCAAGTTCAGGAGGATAAAGAGGCCCTGCCTTATGAGACACACAACTGCTTCTCCAAGGGCAGAATGTGGCATTCATGTCCTCTATGATGGTACAGCACAAAGAAACAGGGTCCTTCTCTGCCCTCCAAAGCAGTCCATGTTCTGGTTCCCAGACCCTGTAGACAGGTTTCCTTCCATGAACAGGTACTTACCAGTTAGGACTAGGTTAACAACCTTGGAGGACTGTCCTGCATCATCTGGATAGGTGCTGGAATTTGAATGGTGAGTCAACTGCACAAGGTTGTGTATCAGTAGGATGGGAAGCCTGGTGGGGGGTTCTTTGATTATTGGAGGGAGACCTTCAAAAGGTCTGTGGGATTCCAGTTCTTTTCTTTTCTTTGAGCAGTCTGATGCACTACATGCTTTCTGCCATTCTGTCTGGTAACCCTATCAGAGGCCCAACACAATGTATTCACTTAATCTTGGACTGGAATATTCACCATAAATGTTCTCCATTGTAAGTGAACTATTTAGTAGCTCCTTTATTATTTTTATTTTAAGTGTGTGAGTGTATTGCCTGAATGTATGAAAGCACACCTGTGTCTTGCAATGCCAGCCAGCAGAGAACAGAAGAGAGTGTCAAGTCCTCTAGACCTAGAGTTACAGGCAGTTGTTAGTCCTTATATGAATGATGAGACTTGAACCCAGGTTCTCTGAAAGAACAGCCAGTGCTCTTAACATACTATGTCATCTCTCTAGCCCCTATCTCAGGTATTCTGTAATAGTCACACAAAGCAGAGAAACACCTAAGGGACATGGGGAGGGAGGCAGGAAGGTCAGAGATCAAAGATCTGAAGAGGTCATGCTTATGAGTTTAAAGTTACAAGAAGAAGGGACCAAGAGACATTAGAAACTGAAAAAGCTAGCATAGGCTTCAGGAGAGGAGAAAGCAAGCCCTACTCACATTGAGTCAAGTAAATCAGTATCAGGTATATGACTTCTGAACAATAAAGCAATAAAACAAGCTGTTTGTTTGGGATTTTCTTTGTTGGTTGGTTTGGTTTGGTATTTGAGACTGGGTGTCATTATGTAGCATGGCTGGCCTGGAACTTGCCATGTAGACCAGGGTGGCCTTAACAAAGATCTGTTGTCTCTGCCTCCTGAGTACTGGGATTAGATACTTGTGCAAACACCTCTGACAAAGCCAGCAAGAAGATGTTTTGTTTTTGTTTTTGTTTTTGTTATTCCTGTAGCCATAGCTGGCATGGAACCCCTAATACAAACCAGGTTGGTCTGGATCTCAAAAAGACCTGACTGGCTGTGCTTCCCTAGTGAGTTCGAGGATTAAAGGTATGCCACCACCATGCTCAGGAAAGCCTAGCTTTTGTTTTTATAATTCTTTTTTTTATTTTATTTATTTTTGTATGTGTATGAATGTACTGTCTGCATGTACGTTTGTGCACCCGTGTCATGCATTGCCACCGAGGTCAGAAGAGGGTGTAGGATTCCCCTGAAACTGGAGTTAAAGACAGTTCTCAGTCACCATATGGGTGCTGGGGATCGAACCCAGGTCCTCTGCAAGAGCTCTCAGCACTCTTAACCACTAGGCCATCTCTCCAGCCTAGCTTTTTAGCAAACTGAGTTTTTGAGCATGTTCTGTGTTAGCACCAAGAAACATCCTCCAAACTTAGGGGTTGCCAAAGGCTCTCCTCCCCTTTGACCTTGACGCAGAGACCTTAAATATCGCCAGGACTTAGACGGGGGAAATGGAGATATAGAATGATAATAAAACCCGGAGAAGCCCAGAGCTGCCTGGGGATATTCATCATATTCTGTAAGCTACAGAAGGGTTAAGCTACTCAGGACCTTTCGAGATATGCTGAGAAATTTGGGGACCGAACTGTAGGTCCACTGAGAAGTGCAGTGGAAAATGAGATCACCAAGTTCCCATATGAGAGAGTCACTTACTGCTCTGAAGTATGTAGACTGTAAGATGCCTTCAGGAAGCATCTAGGTGACAACTGGGGCCAGCCCCTTCCAAATGCATGCTGCTTCTTCTAACCCGGACTCTCCATGTAGCCCATTTCCTGGCACTAATTTTAGTTACACGCAAGTTTCCCAGATCAGATAGCAAACTTAGCAGGGCCTGGGCTTTTTCATCTTTGAGTTCCCCACGGTGTCTAAGTAAAATCCTGCCTCCCTTGCAAATTGTGAGGGCTGAGGAAATGCTTTGAAGCACTGAGTTCTTACATATCAATGTCTAAATTTGTCTACTATCTAAAATACACCTATCATCAGATATCCCTCTTAATTATACTTATATAAGCTCTGAACAAGATTAATTACTCCTGTGTTTGTCACAACAGTGCAAAGCTTGAGGAACTTGCATTATCAGAAAGAACTGAGCTAACAGGCTTTTAGGCAGGTCAAAGAGAGTATGTTCTTCCACAGAAAAAGGAAAAAACCTTAACCAAGTTATTTCAGATTCTACAAAGAAATGGATGCCCTTGACCAATAAAGGATAATCTTTTCCCTTTTAGTTTGCCTGACCACACACACAGACACATGCAGACAGACACACATACATAACACACTCGCTCAGACACATACTCGCACACTCTAATACATATACCCTAAACCAACTAGACAACAGAACTGAATGTGTCTCCAATTAAACAAAGAAAAACAAGCAATCTGACTTGAAAGCACAATCAAGTCTCAAGTTCAGGTAAATCATGCAATGTTTTAATAAGATAGAATTTCAGTGAAGTGGCTGCATTACAGTGTGTTTCCAAGTCGCCTTAATCTGTCACAGGGGCTAAGAAGATGGCTCAGTGAGTAAAGTGTTTGCTGTATAATAAACATGTAGATATTCAGAACCCATGTATAAAAACTGAAAATCCTGTTGTGGCAGTATGTACCTGTAGCAGCACAGGGTTCGGTGGGATGGGGGACAGGAAATTGCTGGCTGGTCATCTAGCCAACTAAGAGTACCAGGTTGAGGGAGAGACCCTGTCTCAAAAATAAGGTGCAGAGAAATTGAGGAAGAGAGCGGAATGGGGTCTCCACATGCACATACTTACTCACATACAGTACAAACACAGGCATGCACGTACACCGCACACACACAGACATACACATACATGTAAGTCACCATATAGTTTTAAATTTGCTGGGGATTGGATACGAAGGGTACTTGGTTCCATAGGTCTCCCAAAAAACACATGAAAAGGGAAGATGAATGTTTTAGCTAAGGACTGGCCCTCCTAACCCTCCCTCTTTGCAGTGCACTTCAGTTTTGTCGGATGCATCAGCCCAAGATCCAGTGACTGGCTCAGCTGATCTAAGGCTTGTATTTTTCTTTATCATCATCCCCACTCAGTGTGTAATTTCTTGCATGATAGTGTAATTTCTTGCATGATAGTAGTTATTTTTTTTTAAAACAGTTTACTTAAAAAACAAGTTCCTATGTAATAAAGTTTATAGTCTGGCTATCTCTATGGAGGTGGCATTTTAAGTTGTCCTGCCCAATAAGCTGTAGTATTTTTGATATTTTAGTTATTAAAAGGAACTACTAATACTTTTTTTTTAAAGGAGGAAATAAATCACGCCTTACCCAAATCTCCAAGTCCCTGCTGCTTCAATAGGAAAACAAAGGTCTAGGAGGCAGCTTGCTTGAAATTCAAAGCAAAGGATTGTGCAAGCTTGCAGGGAGCTTTCACACCTTATTTACACTTTCTCTCTCTGAGGTTCTCATTCTGTGTCATCTCTGCAGTGTTTAATCACTTTTCTAGTTCCCCTTGTAAATCAGCCATCTAAAGATAAAAAGGTAAGTGGGTTTCTGAAAAATTGGCCTCAAATTCCCATTCCCTTCCAAAAGTAGCTCTCAAGCAGATTTGAGAATGAGATTTTGGTGTTTAAAATCTTACAGTCTGAGATTCATCCTTGAGCACGAATGTGTTAAAAACTTATTTCACCATTGTTCCAAGCCACTAATCTGTGTAAAGTAATTAACAAATATTTTCTCCAGCCATGGAAACCAGCTCTCACAGTCAGTGGACAATTAATCGAAGCCTAGACAGCGGTAAATGAACTTTAAAAACAGATTGCATTCAAGAAAATAATAATGACAATTTTTTTTTTTACTTTTTGGTTAAACTGTGTGGAATAAAGAGCTTCTTACTGTGAGAATTAAAATCAAATTAAGCTTAATATTATTCCATTTAATTGAAACTGTATGCCTATAGTTTATTTCATTTCTATGCCTGTTTGATAATAGCTGTGAACACAAGAACAAGCCCCAAATTCAAGTCCTTGAAAACAGGCATTAGGTCTCTAACTTCTCAGGAATTCAGAAGGAAGAAGGATACTTGGCTTGAAAGAAACAGAGCTGGAATCTTCAGGCTAAATAAAAACTTAAGAGTAAAATAAGGCATTTATTTCTTCCTTGTCTTACTGCCATCCCAGATAATCTATTCCAAACCCAGAGCACAGATCAATTTTGAAGGGAAAAAATTAACCTTTTGTTTCCTAGGCAGAATATAACTTATCTGCAAATATACTTGCTCTACTTGCTATAGGTTGGCATTTTTTTTTTTTTTTTACATTCCGTTTTAAGTTTTCAGATTTGGAACAAAGCAGCATGGTTAAGACTTAATTACCTCTATCTTTTCTGGTGCTGTGAGCAAAACTGTAGCAACCAAGGATCCAGCAGATGCCCCAGCGAAGGCCCTGACATCCTTCAGCAGTTTTGTGCCATGTCTGCAGAAGGCCGATGCTGCCCCCAGGTGGTATATTCCCAGAAACCCACAGGCTGCGAAGGACAAGTTGAGGTGCTTCATTTTAGCTGGAGAAGAGACAGTGCTACAAAGAAGAAAAAAAAAAAAAAAAAAAAAAACCGTGGTCAGTGGCCATAGACTATTTCACACATCCTGTGATCTATTCCCTGGCTTTTTTTTAAACCTACAGTTGTTTCCTTCAAATACAGATGTTTCAGTTCTAATTCAACCCTGGAGTCTCTCAGGGGATCTCTTTTCTTTTTTTTTTTTTTTCTTGCTATTTTCACCTGGACTCAATATGGTCTTAATTTTTTTTTTAAGTTCCTATTTGTTTAATACAGAGAGGACACTGTCTAATAATTACATGGCAATAAACAGTTGTGTAAAATCCAGTTAATTGTCAATGCCTTTGGTTTTTTTTTTTTATTTTTGTGGAAGAATTTCTCTTATAAATTGGGAAACTATAAGCGACTACATCAACTTCTAAATCATTGATGCATTTGTTTTTTCATAGTACAACAGTGAATTTCAAATACAGATTCTGACTCCTTTCATTTCCATTGTACAGGGTCCTTTTAAAAACTTTGATATACACAGTTAACCCATAATGTAATAAACTATTATTTGCCAATACAGTGCATTTCATTGCCCACTAATAAGAAACACAGAACCACTAGACAGGTAGAGGATTAGGATTAGGATTTCAAGATCCTAGGCTACACAGGAAGTTCTAGGTCTGTTTCCAAAATAACCAACAACAGTAACAATAATAATAATTTAAAAAGAAAATCCGAGGCCCTAACTGGAGAAAGTTAGCAGGTGGCTTTCTGAAATGTCACTCCTACCACTTTTATAACATACTCCTAGCCCATCTAAATATGAGACTACTGTTCATGCTTTCCAAAGCTAAAGTGGTTACACTAAGCCTACATTTCCCTGCCCTTTCTGAGATCTTCATAGTTTCTTAGGGATGTTCAAGGCTCTTTATTCAGTCTCTGAGATGAAGCATAAAAAACATAAGCATATATATTGTTTATATATATGTATATATTATGTTATACTTTCTGTTGCATAATATTATATAGGCATATATATTGCTTACATAATATTGCCAGGGCCTCTAATTTAAGGGGACGAATTGTTTCTGAAGCCTTAGTCTGTGACTCGCGGAGAGGAGGCTCAGCTGCTGCAAGGCAAGCAAATATTAACCAAAACGAAAAAGGAGCCATGTTTTAGGCCCAAGCATGAGCTCTACCTCCATTTCTGCAGATGAGAAAGGTGGAAGGAGGGATGTGGATGGCTATTTCCGCCCTGAGGTCCCCTATGCCCGGCTTTCAGGGATAAAAAGGACTAGGGTGGCAGCTAAAACAGTCCCCAGCCCCAGGACGACCCACCAGGACCCGCCAGGATCCGCCTGGCTCTGAGGGCTGGGCACCTGGTCCTACCAAAGCCAGCAGGAGACATTTCCGCGTCGACAGCCCCTCTGCCCAATCCCTGGACGCTGGCCCCTACCTCCCCTCCCTAGACGCTGAACAAAGAGGCAGGACTCTGATGTCACTCAACGCCGCTTAGCCTATCCGAAGGAAGGTGCGCTATCCGTGCTCCCGCCCTAGAAAGTCTAGCGTTCGCGGTTGGCTGGGAGCTCGGTTTCGTGAGATCTTAGGACAGATGAGCTTCTCCCCCCACTGTCTGAAAATTTTTCACTCAACAGGGCGGCGCAGTCAGCTGCTGGTTCTGGGTTTTTGCTAGCGAGGGTGTGGTAAAAAAATTTTCCCTCCAGCTCCTTGTTATCTTCGATACTTAGAAGAGCGCTTTTAATCCTTGTAAGGTTTTGCTTGTACGTCCTTGGCCTTCAGCAGCAATCCGCTGAACTTTAATGACACTTACTCAGCCCTGTTCTGGAAGTGCTGTCCCCTTATGGCTTTTGTTTTGCAGAAGCAATTACCCCCTCCTTTTTGTTCTCCAGAGCTCTCCTGGAAGAAAGGTCAAGCTGTTTAGGAAGATGTTTCAAAATGAGCTTGAACAAGTTTAAGGAAGGCTTTCCGTGGTTTTTTTTTTTTTTTTTTTTTTTTTGTGCGTGTGTTGTGAGGTGTGTGTGGGTGTGTGTGGTGTGTGTGTAAGAGTTTTTTTTCCCATAGTCTGGAGAGAGGGTTCAGTGGGTAAAAGCCTGGTGGCTCCCTGCAAGAGAACCTGGGTTCCATTCTCAGCACGCACATGGGGTCTAACAGCCATCTGTAATCCAGTCCCAGGGATCCAATGCACATGATTATGAAAGTTGAACCATGTGCAGACTTCTCAGATCTCAGGTTATGGAGGACAGGAAAGATTTCAAAAAAAAAAAAAAAAAAAAAACAATGAAGAAGAAAGAAAGAAAATTTTCCTGTATTAAACAAGAAGACAATAAACGAACTACTGGGATGCTTAAAAGCAGTCCTAAGAAGGAAGTTTATAATAAGTTCCTACAAAAATTAAAAACAAAATCCGGGACAGCACAAATAAATGACTTTAACATTGCAATCAAGATTTTTGAGTCGATGACTTCACTTACTAGAACTTCGTAACAGAGCTCTTCAGCCTCCTCGAACTTGTCTGATGTGAAAAAAAAATAAAAAAAAAAAAAAGAGAGAGATTTTTTTTTTTTTTTTTTTTTTTTTTTGCACGCCTTTAATCCCACCACTAGGGAGGCTGAGGCAGGTAGATCTCTGGGAATTCAAGGCCAGCCTAGTCTACAAAGTGAATTCCAGGACAGCTGGGGCTGCAGGGAGACTCTGTCTCAAAAAGACAGGGAAAAAAATAGATTCCTGTCAATGAAGCTATAGAGAACATATCAGACAGAACGGTGGTTTTCTAAACATAAGTGTATTGGAAAAGTTTGAGTTGTCTCTGCCTTCAAATTACCTTTTCTTTCCCATTTAGTGTGCCAACCATCAGTGATACATACTTTTTGTGTGTGTGGTCTTTTTGAAACAGGGTCTCCCTGTAGCTCCGGCTGTCCTGGAACTCTCTATTTAGACGAGGCTGGCCTTGAAGTCAAAGATCCACCTACTTCTGCCTCCCAAGTGCTAGGATTAAAGGTGTGTGCCACCACTCCTGGCGACACATAATTCTATGTGTATGAGTATATTGCCTGCATGTATGTAAGTATACCCATGTGGTGCGATGCCTGCCGAGGTCAGAAGACAGCGTCAGATTCCCTGCAAATAGAGTTACTGATGATTGTTAGCTGAAAACTAGGCCCTGGGAAATGAATCCTGGTCCTCTCCAAGAGCAGCCAATGCTTTTAACTACTGAGTCATCTCTCCAGCCCCAACCCTTTGTGTAAACAAAAGTCCTTGATGTGATGCCTAAGAAAGTGATTGTTGGGATTTTTGTTTGTTTTTGTTCTTGCTTTTATTTTTTATTTTTTTCTCTTTTTGAGACAGGGCCTTCCCTGCAGTCCCAGCTGGCCTGAATCTCACCATGTAGACCAGGCTGGGCATTATCTTACAGAGATCCACCTTCCTCTGCCTCCCAAGTGCTGGGATTAAAGGTATGGGCTACCTCAATCGGCTTGAGGTTGTATTTTTTTTTTTTTTGTCTTTTTGAGACAGGTCTCCCTGGAGCCTCAGGCTGTCCTGGAACTCACTCTGTAGACCAGGCTGGCCTTGAACTCACAAAGATCCACCTGCCTCTGCTTCCCGAGTGCTAGGATTAAAGGCATGCACCACCACACCCAGCTATGAGATTGTATTTTTAATCCAAGTAAAAAAATCCTCTAGTAAAATTAAAAAAGAGTTCCAGGCTTCCAGAGTCAGCATACCTAGGTACTGCTATGAGCATGTGTATATAATGCTATGCATATTAACAGTTCATGAAGTGCCGACTTAACTCCTGTAATGGTTCAGAGGTCTAAGTTTCTGTGTCATTACAAATCATGTGAAACCCTAACACCCAGTATGACAGTCTTAGAAGTGGGGTCTTGTGGGAGGTAAAATCATGAGGATGGAGCCCTCCTAAGTAGAGCGCCACCCCCGCCCCGAAGTCTTTCTACCATACAAAATACAAATGCATTCAGAAAATTTTGAAGTGTAAAGTGAAAGAGATCAGATTTAGGTCCTTAGAGTGAAATGTGGAAAATATAACTGGTTTGTAAACTTCATACTGTAGGGCTGTTAGAGGTTAGAGCAACTTACATCAACTGAAGTGAATTGGTCCAACTTAAAGTTACTTGGCATGAAAAGCCTGAGGCAAGACTAGATTCACAAAATCAGAATCTGAGAGGTGACATCAGTGGATCAGCAATTTCTGTTTTTGTGCTATATCAGCATGTGGTGCTTTGAATGAGAATGTCTTCCATAGGCTCCAAGTATTTGGATATTTTGTCTCCAGTTGATGGCACTGTTTTGGGAGGTCTTAGAAGGTATGGCCATGCTGGAGGAAGCTCATCAATGGGGGTGGGTTTAGAGAGTTCAAAGAGCCTTGCCAGTCTCCAGTTGCTCTCTCTGCTTCCCGCGCCTGCCTGAAGATGTGAACCTCAGCTTTCTGCTCCAGCATCTCCTGCCAACACGCCTCCCCACCAGGATGGACTCTAATTTCCCTGGAACCATCAACAGTAAGCTCAAATGAACTCTTCCATTTTTAAGTTCCCTTGATTGCGATGTTTCTATCACAGCAAAAGAAAATTGAAGAATACAGGGCAATTTGACTCAGCAAGATCAAAACTTTATGTGGGTGGGGCATAGAGAAAACCATAACTTTGGAATCACTCACTTCAAGGAATTAAGAGAATACCAGTTCTCACCATACCTGTCCACCAGAGTATGAGTTCACCAATTGTAAGTCTCATGTTAAATTTACTTCCTGCTTTTGTTCAATCTCACATTGTGTTTCCATGTAACTGGTTAGAAAGTTCAGTGCCAAAAAATAAACAAACAAATAAATAAACAAATAAGTAAGATAAAAAAGAAAGTTCAGCACCCTATATAAAGAAGAATATCATGTTTATCCCCTAAATTCATCATTTTGGTCATCTAAGCACAAAGGGCTTGGTGCCTAGTGTGTGATCAATACATACTTGTTTTGAATGCTGGATTTAAGTAAATTACCATTATGGTCTGAGTACATAGTAATGCAATTACCCTTTAACAACACTTGAAAAGTAATTAACTTGCTTACTTTTACTTTTCTATATTCCTTAGTAATTAAATCTTGAACCAGATCATTTATTTAATTATTTATCATGAAATTATGAAGCATCAGGGATACAGAGTCAAGTGGGCTGACAGCCCTCTGCTGTGTAATAATGCAGTAGTTTAAAGCCATATGCAAGTGTTCTGGCTTCTCTCATGTGATAGATGAAGAAAAACCTTTCAATGTGGGAGTTGCTATGAACAGCACCTTCAACTGCCCAGACTTCATGGTTCTTTTCCTATGCCACCCAAGATTTGACTCTGCAGCAGCTGCTCTCCCATCCAGGCTTTCCCTTCCTGTAGGTCAGCTACCCACAGTTAACTACCCTCCAAAAGTAGTAAGAGGCAAGTTTTCCAAACTAAGCTTTAAATGGCTCCCCTTGCTGAATAACATAATGATATCTCACCTGATCCTGGTCTGTCTGACTCAGTATCTGATTCATCACTTTCTTCAGTGTATCCATACTGTATACATTACTCATTGGATAATGACACAGTAGGTGTTTAGGATATCAAGTCAAACATAGCATTGTGGTGATTGTGTGCAAGTAATCCTGATTCTACTTAGCAATCATCCTGAAAAACAAGCTCGGTTCCCAGTAACAGATTTCTTTATCTGACTTATACATAGCTAGTTCCCATCTGTGTCCTCATATATTGGAAAAAGGAGAGGAAGACGAAGAAGAAGAGAGAGGAAGATGGAGGAGGGAGGACAGATCTTTCTCTTTAAAGTCCATCAGTTCTGTGATGGTGATGAAGCTTGTTGGTCCTTTAAGTTCCCATGTAACATTACCTCCCAAAGGCCTCATCAGCAAAATGTCATTAAAGATTGTGTTAGATTGGGCTTGAGAGAGGGCTCAGCTAATAAAACCACTGACTTCTCTTGCAGAGAACCTGGCTTCTATTCCCAACACCCCATGGCAGCTGGTGACTATAATTTTAGTGTCAGGAGAATCTGACAGTCAGGGGACTCTGACATCCTCATCTGACCTTTGTGGGCAATGCGGGACAATGGGTGAACTTTCATATATGCAGGCAATACACTCATACACATAAAATACAAATAATGAATAAATCATTTTAAAAATGAAAATAGTGGCCGGGCGTGGTGGCGCATGCCTTTAATCCTAGCACTTGGGAGGCAGAGGCAGGCGGATCTTTGTGAGTTCAAGGCCAGCCTGGTCTACAGAGTGAGTTCCAGGAAAGCTGGGACTACAGGGAGACCCTGTCTCAAAAAGACCAAAAAAAAAAAAAAATGAAAATAGTGGTTGAGACTCAATATATAATAGAGAGGAAGTAAATTTCAGCCTTCTTCCAGGTCTCTTCTTCCAGGCTACTTTCCTTGTAGTCTGGCCTGTAGTATACAATAGTATTTTTTTATCTAACTATGTAGCTCTGTGTGGACTGGAGCTTTATGTGCAAACTGCACTGGCCTGGAACTCATAGAGTTCCACCTGCCTCTGCCTCCTGAGTGCTGGAATTAAAGGCATACTCCGCAGTGGCTGGCAGTCATACAATTTCAGTCTTGGTAGTGCTCTACCCCCATCTTGCTGCCTGCCTCTTCATCCTTATCACCTTACTTAGATGCAGGCATTTTAATTTCAACGGACTGTCCTTTACAGGAGGGCATCATGGTGACCCACGTTTGCAAAAACTCTGTGCATGGTTTATTTACTATCTTGTCCTGAAACCACTCTGGAGTTCAGAGAAGGGGATTCTTTTCCATTCACAAGGTAGATTCCCCCTAGGAAACTCCAGATGCATGGGCACTGAGCTCTTTCTATGGTTGAGAATCTCTAAGGACAAAGTAAGAGAATGGGTGTGAAAGGTTTCCAGTGCATAGAATAAGATTTCAGGAACTGGCGTGAAAATAAGATAACTTTAGTGGGAAGGGAAAGGCAAGCACAATTCTCAGTTTGGTGACAACTCTTCAATATGCAGATGCATATAAAATATATATTGAGCTCAAAGGTTATTTTCCAAGCGTGTATATTGTTGTACTATGTAATTCCTTAATGACAGTGCTTTTGATGTGTGCCTTAGATAAGTGTAAGGCAGAGAAGATGAGCTTTCAGACATCTATACTTAATGTATATAAGACAGTGGGTTCTCTGGAGAAGCTGTTGCTGCTATTGATGCATAATATACTGCTATGACTGGTCTTTTTATATAAATATAAATATATACATATATAATTTGAATTTTTGAAAATGTTACCTGTGCTGTCAACTTTGGGAAAAAATGTATCCCAGTTTACTGTGTTAAGTTGGCATTGTACAGAAATTAATAGCCATATTGGTCTAGAAATGTTAATTTTTTTTCCATTTGTACAGGGGTAACGCACTGGTTTAAATATGTAAGTTCTTATCACATGAGTTTGATTACAGAAACTAATAAAGTATTCTCTAAATAATAAAAAAGACAGTGAGTTCAGATCTTTCGTTACCAGGTGATAGAAGTGAGAAAAAAATGTATTACAGAGCCATGAATCTTTTTTTAACATCCATATCAGATAGAGACTGTGTTCTTCGCCTTGTGGAAAATCTGTTCTTTTGACATCTGAAGTTGGAATTGACAGAAATCATCCTGGTAGTTCCTCACCTAATTATCTTATAGCAGAGAGGGTTACTGGAGAAACATAACCAATGTGAAATAAGTAATACTGCTGGGTGAAAAACAGATACGGTGCTATGGCACCTTATGCTGTATAAAATTTGACAAAATTTTATAAATTTATAAAAGTTGATGGACTTGTGTTGTTAGCCTAAAACACATCCCAAATGTTGAAAGTTTTAGTTTTTCTGACACCTCATGTCAAAGACCAAATCAAGGACCTTGGCCTATAGCTTCACTTATATGCATCAGAGACTGAGGCCATGATACTCCATTGTTGAAGCCCTTCAGAGAACACTCTGTATCTTTGGTTTCCACTTCCAGGGATTCAGCCAACATTTGCTGAAAACATTTTAAAATTTATTTTCCATTTTTCATTAACATTACTTGCTAAGCAAAATACATTGTAAATATCTGCACAGCAGTTCCTTTGGATTAGACATGATAAAATCGTCTAGGGATTACTTAAAATGTGGAAGGCTACACAAAGATTCCCTAAAAATGCCTCCTTTTGGATCTGGCATTTTACCATCTACTCATTTTCCTGTTTAGGATTGGAAGTGCAAACATTTGGTCGTGGATCCCATGAGATGATCATATTTCGTCTTGGTTTAGAAAAAATGCCTTGGTTTTTGAAGGATCTACTCTGGTTGTTGGTGCCATGCTAGTAATAATTTGTACACTTATTCCCTGTCCCCTCTAACCCAGTCCTTTATGTACAATGTCATAAGACTTTTAGAGCCATGATGAAAACTAGAGATTTGTAATACATGAGACATGAAGACATTATTTTCCTACTTCCACACACAGGCAATGATTATAAGGACAGGAGTTCCTAACTCCAAAGCTTGTGTGCAGGCCAAGCTTCAGTACATATTTTAAAAAAATAAATCTGGGCTGGAGAGATGGCTCAGCGGTTAAGAGCTCCTACTGCTCTTGCAGAGGACCCGGGTTCGATTCCCAGCAACCACATGGTGGCTAAGAACCATCTTTAACTCCAGTTCCAGGAAAATCCGATGCCCTCTTCTGATCTCTGAGGCACTGCATGATAGGAGTGCACCAACAAAAAGGCAGACAGTACACTTATACACATAAAAAAGTTTTAAAAATCAATATAATTGGATAATATATGTATACACACATGTGTGTGTGTCCACATGTCATGTTGTGCATGTATGTGGTGGGCGACTGTACTGTGCATGTGTGATATGTGCATGTGAAGGTCAAAGGTTGATGTCCCGTGTCTTCCTCAATTCCTTTCCACCTTATATATCAAGACAAGATTTGTCAGTTGAACATGGAGCTAGCCATATTGTTCCCAGAAGTCCCATTTTCTGCCTCCTCAGGGTGGAACACCCCATGTGCCAGGCATTTATGTAGGTGCTGGGGTTGTGAACTCAGGTTCTTATTCTTCCACAAGTAATGCTTTACCCTCTGAGCTGGCACTCCAGCCCTGAAATTATGTCAAATCATTTATTGAGCCTAGAATCTCAGAATCCAATATCCTTTAGTTCTTTCTCAACTTAGAATTTTTCATTTGTGTTCATTTTTACATACTTTTTATTTTACTGAAAATGTCGAGTTAATAAATGTGTCATTTTGTTAGTTTATAACATTTAGAGAAGTAGTTCATAGCCTGAAAAAGAATCAGGAAACATGTCTAGTAATTCATTAAATCTAGCCTTGCCTACTGATCAATCACAACACTAACTTTTTCTGATAACCCATTTTCCTGGAAGCTGTCCTATAAAATGCGTTATTGTAAAAAGAATGTAATGTCTTTTAGGCAAGATGATCTTATTATGGAACAAAATCTTAAATCCAGATAAATCCTGTGTTTAATCATTTGTCTTCATGCATTTATAAAGGTCAGTGAATAAATGTATGACTAGCTAGGTATTAGAGGGAATCTGACAAACAAACAAACAAAATCAAGGAAGGCAAACTTTTGTAGTTTTCTACAATGTGTTTTCATATTTTGTTGCTCCATTCACCCCTACTTATTCCTCCAGGCCCGAGTTACACTGTCTTTGCAATGCCGTCACTTTCCTTTAGTTTGTTTGTCTGTTTGTTTTGGTGTATGTTGTATACTTCCTTTACTTTGTTTTGGACATTGAGTCAAGGTCTCGTTCTGTAGCCCAGGCTAGCCAGGAGGTTGTAGTTAATCAACCTGCCTCTGCCTTTGAAGGCTCTCACATTACAGTTTGGTTTTCTATTTTTTGGATTTTTAAATCATGTGTATATGTGTGTCTGTATGGTTGGTGAACATGAATGCAGTATTAGGTTTTATGTATATTAGGTTAGAATTATGCAGTCGTGAACCCCATATAAGAAAAAGACAATCTGACCCGATTTACCAAGAAAAAAAAAAAAAAAGAGAGAGAAAGACAAACACCAAGCTTAGGTCACTCCGGGATTTACTTCAGAAATAGCCAGAGCTGGGCAGCATGTTGGAATGCTGGAACCAAAAGCAAAGATGGAGTCTGGGATAGGCCCTTTCAAATGTCCTGGACAGGACATCAGGCAAAAAGGAAGTGCGGTCACAGACTAACAGCTTCTTGGGGGAGCAGGCAATCCCTGTGCCCTTGGAATGCTGGGAGGAGTAGACCTAACATGCAGTACATACAGAGCCCAGAAGAGGGCATCAGACTCCCTGGAGTTGGAGTTACAGGCAGTTGTGAATCTCCAGGGATCCTCTTCAAGAGCTGCAAGCACTCCCCAGTTCTGAGCCATGTCTCCAGCCCCTGCTTGTTTTTTTTTTTTTTTTCTCTATGTAGCTCCTAGGCTGACCTCAAAGGCTGACCTCAAATTTAGAATTCTTACCCTATTTGAAAGTGAAGATTCCAGCTGTGAGCTCCCATGCTTGACTTCTTGGGTTTTTGCCAATGTGTGAAAGTTAGCTAATACATAAAAAAGGTATGTTATAGTTAGGAACTCAACAGACGTCCTGTTTCATATATCTAGACATTGTTGCTTGAAGAAACTACGCCAATTCTAATAATTCACAACTTTAGAGGTAAATTAACACATATGTCCGGGCCAAGCATTCAACAAATGTTGTGAAACTACCTTTTTTTTTTTTTTTTTCAAATCAGTTCTCTATTTTTCTTGCCTTTGTTTTTATTCTTTAAAGACACAGGGTACATTTTGCTTATCAGTGGGAAATATTTTTTTAATATTTTTTTATTAATTTTATTTATTTCTGTATGTGTACGAATGTACTGTCTGCATGCAAGTCCATGCACCCGTGTCGTGCAACACTGTGGAGTTCAGAAGAGGGCCTCGGATTCCCCTGGAACTGGAGTTCTCCTGGAATTGGAGCCTCAGACGGCCCTCAGCCGCCATGTGGGTGCTGGGGATCGAACCCGGGTCCTCTGTAAGAGCGGTCGGCGCTCTTAACCGCTAGGCCATCTCTCCAGCCCCGTGCGCCACCACGCCCGGCCAGTGGGAAATATTTTTATATTTGCTTCTAAATCCTAGAAAAGAAACTCTTTGTTTTAGCTTTGGGTTGCAACAAGTGTCTGAGTTCATCAACTCATGAACAGTACATTCTGGCTTTACTTTCGATGGTTCACTCTACGGTCAGTTGGTCAGTTGCTCCCTAACATGGCCATCTGCCATAGGATTTCTATAGTTTGCATCTTTTTTTTTTTTTTTTTTTTTACCTTTCTTATTCCTTTATTGTGGGAATTCAATGGTCAAGTCAAAAAGCATTCAGATGAGTGATCCTCTCAGCGCTCAGGCAATATTAGCTAACAGCATTTTATTATAAAACAATAACAAGTAGTAAAATAAAAGTTGTTGATGGCATTTTCCTGACATTTCAGTTTTAGAGTGCTATTTTGTTTTGAGGAGAAATGGAAAATACAGAAACACGCAGAAGAAAATAAAATCCCACTCACTATAATCCCAACACCAAGTGATAATAGCAATACTTTGATGTTTTCTAGCTTTTTTTAAAAGAACATACAGAACTATATAGAGCCAGCCCTCCACATCTGTGGGTTCAGATCCATGGATTCAACCAACTGTGGATTAAAAATATTAGAAAACAGTTCAATTTGCACTGAAAATGCACAGATTTTTTCTTGTTATTCCTTAAAGAATATAGTATGATAACTATATAACATTTACATTCATTAGGATATTATGAGGTGTTTAGAAAAGTTTTAAGTCTTTAAGGAGAGGCTTGGGTCCTATGCAGATACAAGCATTTTCCATAAGGCACTTGAGCACGTACAGGCTTTAGTATTTATGGGGTGTTTACCAACTCTTTGTGGATCTTTGCTGGTACTATTTTACTTAGAAATTTAGCAAAGGGCTTTTGTGTTGTTTTGCTTTTGCTGAGCTGGCAATGTGAAAAACACTTGTATAGCAAATGCATAAATATAAATTAGCACAAGCTCTCTGGACGCATGTAGCAAAGCATGAACTTCTGTGGCCTTGAATATGTATTAAGCACCTACTGTATATGTGGCATCATGCTAGTCTTGAGGTGATAACAATGCACCAGCTCCAACTCCTGACCAGAGCATGAATAAACAGCCATTTGTAAAGCATGCCTTTGATTATAGATCGCCTATGGAAGAGCATAGTTTTATAATGCTGGATGAAGGTTTTCTGTTTAGAAATTATTTAGTGTCACAGGAAAATGTCTGTGTTCTAATGCTATCTAGAAAAGGTAGAATATTAATCTGCATTTTTTGAAACATTTTTTACAGGTGGGCAGGATCTCTGAAAACCTAACACCACCTACACCAAGAGCATGTCAGTTGATCTTAGAATTCTCCAGCTTGTGTGTGTGTGCGTTTGTGTGTGTGCATGTATTTTTTAAAAGCTTATATTCCATCATTAAGGGAAGCCAAGGCAAGAAGCAAGAATCGAAAGATAGAAAAAAAAAAGAATCTGAAGATAGGTACTGAAGCAGACATGCATGGAGGAATGCTGTTTCACTGGCTTGCTCAGCTACTTTTCTTTTTCTCTTTCATTTTTTTGTGTGTATGTGTTATTGTTTTCATTTTTTTGAGCTTTTTTGTATTTCATACAGAACATCTCAATCAATCTTAATCATCTCCATATCCCCTTCCCCATTTCTGTACTCCTGGAAGTGTCTCTTGAAGGCAAGGTGTTGAAGGTTTCCTCCCTGTCTTCCCATGCCCCTCTGGGGATGTGTTAGAGGCATCAAGATCTGCTGCCTAGAGGAAATTCTTTCAGTCAATGTGAGTATACTCTTGGTCATGACTGTGAAAGAATCCTCATCAAGGCACATATTTCTTAGCTGATTTGAGACTCGGTGACATGTCACACAATGTGGGTGTGCTGTTATTGTGTGCTCCATGGGGCATTTCCGAGAGGTGGCGAGGAAGATCAGAAGGGGGAATGGCAGCCATTTGCCCTATTCATGTGGACACATCATGTGTCATTAGATGACAGTTATAAAATACATGTTGAAAGAAGAAGGTTACAAATTTCACACTAGCTTCAGCAACACAATTGTCTGGGGGAACCTCCATTTTGTTATCAGTGTCTAATTTTCAGTGATGTGTTTTGAACCCATAACTTGCTAGAGAAGTATTCTACCCCTAAGCTTAGGCAGACATGTGCAGGGGCCTTTGTGCATATAGTTCAGTCTGACTGTACAAGTTCCATGCCTAGGAAGTTGCCCTATTCGGCAGCACTGTCATGTCGTCTGGCTTCCCAGAATCAGTAACTGCTAAATACTGAGTTCTCATGGCACCTCTTTGAAAACATTTAAGTTGCAAACTATAGTGCAATCTATGTTTATATTTATCGTGTGACAGAAAATTAAAGAAGCAGCTTTCCCGTGTGCTTGAAATGACACTCTATTGACATTTGGTTATTACTTATAAAATGGAAAAATAATTGACCATATTTTTATGGATCTGTTCCTGAAATTCACTGGTCATCGTCATTGCTTTGACACCCTAGAGAAAAAGCAGAAATCATTCATTACATGTGAATAAAGGAAACTGATATTTTAGTGTACCTGTTCAGAGGGTGGATTTTAAGTGTTCCCATGCAGCATGCTAAACCTGTGAGATAACTAACAATCACATGTTATTTAGTTCACTCTAGCCATTTCACATTGCATAGGTATTTCACAATGTCTTGCTCTCCCTATGACACATATGCAGTTATTATTTCACCTCAGTATTTTAAATTTAGAGGATGGAAGTAAGGTGACAAGCTTGGGGGCTGGTGGGAGGGAAAGGAAAAGTTTTGGAAGCAAGGTTTCCTACATGCATCTCCATCAACTTGGGATTAGCATTCAACATTTGCCTTGTCCATTGCCCCTGTGTCTCTGTGTGTTTATCATGATCAAATACAGCAGTGCTCAGCACTCGGGTTTACATGGCCTCAGTTCAGAAGCCATTTTGTTTCTCCCAGTCTGTATTTGAGGTACGGAGACTGGGAAGGAATCAGTGTCATTGATCCCCCAGTGGTAGACAGCATCATGATGTGGGGGAAGGACTTGATCCCCCAGTGGTAGATAGCATTGTGAATGGTGTTGGGCAAGTACTTGATCCCTCAATTGGAGATAGCATTGTGAATGGTGTGGGGACAAGTACTTGATGCCCCCAGTGATAGAAAGCATCATGAAATGTGTGGAGCGGGGACTTGATCCCCCAGTGGTGGATAGCATTGTGAATGGTGTTGGGCCAGGACTTGATACTCTAGTGTTGGATAGCATTGTGAATGGTGTGGGGCCAGGACTTGATCCACCTTGTGGTAGATAGCATTCTGAATAATGTGGTGCCAGGGCTTGATCCCCCAGTGGCAGACAGCACCCTGAATGGTGTGGAGCCAGGATCTGATCCCCCTTGTGGTAGATAGCATCCTGAATGGTGTGGTGCAAGGATGTGATTCCTTAGTGATGGATAGCATTGTGAAAGGTGTGGTGCCAGGACTTGACCCCCACACACACCTCGTTGTAGTAGCATTGTGAATGGTGTGGGGAAGGGACTTAGAAGATCATGGTATCCAGGGTTGCTTCTTTCCTCCTGTGCCCTTTTGTGCTACAGTGTTTGGTTCAACAAGACACAAACTAGAGATCCAGAAAGAGGGAAGTCATTTGAGGAAGTGCCTCCTGAAAACTTGCCTGTGGACATGTCTGGGAGGCTTGTTATTATTATTATTATTTGTTGGCCAATTATGCAATAATTTATTTAAATTATTTTATCCCCCCAAGCAATAGGGACTGACCAAGTAGATCCAGAATTGAAACAACTATCAAGAAGCAAACATCTTAACTAGAACTGTATAAGTATGTACATCTTGTCTTTTTTAAAAAAAAAGTTGTTTAAAAATGATATTTAAAATTTAAATTAAAAAGCCTATGTCATTCTTTCGGAAGTCTTTTCCTACGCCTATGTATTATAGTCTGCTGCCAACTTTTTTTTCTATCGCCTTCAGTGTTTGGGGTTTCACGTTGAGGTCTTTGATCCATCTGGAGTTGACTTTCGTATAGGGCGAGAGGTAGGGGTTTAATTTCATTCTTCTACAAGTGGTGATCCAGTTTTGCCAACAGCACTTGCTGAATATGCTGTCTTTTCTCCATTGTGTCTTCTTGGCCCCCTTATCAAATATGAGATGGCTGAAATTGTATGCGCTCAGGTTTGGATCTTCGGTTTTGTTCCATTGGTCAACAGGTTTGTTTTTGTGCCAGTACCAGGCTGTTTTTATGAGTATAGCCCTGTAGTATTGTTTGTAGTCCGGTATAGTGATTCCCCCTGTGTAGCTCTTTTCACTCGGGGTTGTTTTGGCTATTCGTGGTCTTTTGTTTTTCCAAATGAATTTAATGACTTTTTTTTCCTAAGCCTGTGAAGAAACTCCTGAGGATTTTGATTGGGATTATTTTTATTATTGTTATTGATAGCTAGTTCATGTCAGCAGTTCCACCCCACATTGGGCAGTGCCATACCTGGAGAGGGGACATGCAGGACTATACATGATCTATAGCTGAGAAGTCAGGGTGGAGCAAGCCAAAGCCAATAAGCAGGATTCTTCCATGTTCCGTTCTTTAGCGCCTGATTCCAGGTACCTTCCTTGAGTTCCTATCCTGACTTCACTCAGTGACCTATGAATTGTGCAATGAAATAAAAAAAGACAGAGTGAAAGTTGCAGGACATTTATGGCAGAATGCATGATCTGTGGTGGGGTGGGGGGAAGGAAAAGGTGAATATGTCTAAACTGAACTGAGAAGTGATGTCTGAAATACACAAAACATCAATAAAAGCTGTGCTGGATAGCTTTAGTTTCAACTAGACACACCTGGTTTGGCCATAGCTTTATTATAGCAACAGAGAGGCAAACCAATACAAGATTTTATGTTGCCAACCTGCCTTCTGGATATTTATATCTAAATGTTTATACTTGTAGGTAAGTGTTGCACTCCACCTTGTTCAGAGACACTTCATCTTGCAGTAGGTTGAGGATAATACAGACACTCATAACTGGGCAAGGTGCTGAGAAAAAGGGTCTAAGTGTTTCTAATGAGTCTGCTGTATCACCTGCCCCGGGGCTTTTCAAACATTGAAGAAGAAATGGAAAGAAGTGTAAGAGCCAAGGAATGGGATAGAATGTTCTGACATGTACTCCTCTGCACATGCAATGGCTGTTGCACTCATGAGGTCACTGTATCTGTGCTTGCCAGCCCATTATTGATGCAGTCATTATTTTAATATGGATGGGCAAAGGGCTCCTAGCAGAGGAATGATCAATTGGCTGTTGATGCCTACTTGGAGGGGAGGAGAAATTTACCTTTGGTGCCACTGCTATGTTGCCCAAACTCCAGGGGATGACTTCACGCCCTTGCACATATTGATGGCATCAGTTGAACTCAGTGGGTTTTAAGAGAGAGTTCATGAAGGCCTTGGGGGAACCATGTTGAGAGGGATCAGGAAGAGTGGGATGGGTAGCCTGGTATAGATGTGATCAAGATACACTGTGTACATATATGAAACTGTTAAAGAAAAACAACACTATTCTTTAAAAAGATAAAGTGAAAAAAAGAGAAGATTGTTAGTTTCCTTGTGAGGGGAGACTCGGTGAAGAGGGAGAAAGAGTCACGACTCCGATGGGAAGGAAGTCGGGTTTATTTTAGGCATGCCGGTTGGCCTGCCTGTATAGGGATTAGGAGGACCAGCGATAGAATGTGCCCCAAATGACAGTTTTATACACAGGCACACAAGGAAGTGTGTTTTCAAGGAAGTAGGGGCAAGGAGATTGGGGAATGGGTGTAGGTGGGTCTGCAGCTGGTATCAGTAGAAGCATCTTGACAGAAACAGGGACCTGTGACTGGCATCAGTAGGAGCATCTTGAGGGAGCTTGAGGCCTGGTTCTGGTCTATGGTGAGGCATGGTTGCAGGAGGTTGTAGCAACATTTCTCTGATTGCAGGAATGCAGTCCAGTATAACTGTTTCTCAGAACTTCCTCCTCAGTTGGCCTCCTGAAATCCCTCACTTAGGTGTGCTTATGACCTTACACAGATTTTAAGGTTATTTTTCCAGGTGGTCTGGACAGTAAGAAAACACTGCCAGGGAAGAAATCCACCTTCAAAGCAGAGCCTGTGCTCAGAACCCTTTTACTAGCAAAAAATAAACACAAGCTGGTTTCATTATATACTACGTTGAGAAGCTATTATCATTATGGCCCCTGCCTTCCCCCTGGTTATTCATTCATCGCTCTCAAAGAGTTGAGAAATTAATCCTTGACTTTTTTCAAGACATACCATTATGATAATAGTAGCTATTAAGAGTGGCAAAGTCTCAGAAATATTTGTCCTTATTTAATGAGTGACTTTCAGAATTGCAGTTATGTATCCTCCAAGATTATGCACGTAATCCTACAAAAATTGATGCCATATGCATCTGCCCTGGGTGCAAGAAATAGGTTTCCTTGTGTAATTAGCTTCCATAACTTTTTCCGGACTGCCCTCTTCTGGCTGCTAAGAATTAAACAGTGCAATCCACTGACAGGAAGCCACAGTTCCAATCCTAATACAGAGTTAAATTCACAAGGCTAGGGCTGTAGTTGATTGGTAGAATACTTACCTAGGATGGACCAGAACTTGGATTTCATGCCTGGAACTGCATGAAATTGTTATCGTTGCTATTATTATTATTATTATTATTATTATTACTATTATTGCTATTTTTAATGCTTTTGCACTGGGACTGTAGTCCAGTGGTAGAATGTTTGCCTAGCATGTGCAAGGTCCTGGGTTCCATTGCTAGCATGACAAAACAGAAAAAGAAAATGAATAAAATTACAAACATGGACTTTTTTAAAAAGAAGAAAGAAGTGGATTTGTGCACACACCCGTTCTCTCAAGTCTGTGGAGTAATTAATGATTTCAAACACAGATGCATTTGATTATGTATAGGATAAAAATGAAATGGTTGTAGAATGAAGATACTTGTTTAGAACATTTACTTTTGTGTGTGTGTTCTTCAGTATTTGTATATTTATTTGCAAATGCACTTTTCAAGTCTACAATTATATTTGTTTTTTTAAACTTTCCTGCTACAATTTTATTTATTGCAAATCAAAGAAAAATACTGACAAATGCATTTAATAATTTAATGGAGAATTGCTGTTTTATCTAGTAATACTTTTCCTAAGACTTTATTAATTTTGTGTTCTTTTTATGTTTGCTTGTGACAGGGTTTCCCTGTGAGCCTTGCTGACCTGGAACTCAATGTTCAGATCAGGGTGACCTTGAACTCATGGAGATCTGCTGGCCTTTTTGTTCTGTTTTGTTTTTTTGAATTTTTCTTCATTTTAATAATGCTTTTGTTCTAGATTGTCTTCCATTGCTGCGACAAAACACTCTGACCGACACCAACTTGGGGATGAAAGGGTTTATTCAGCTTACATCTCCTGGGTCACAGTTCATCACTTAGGGAGTCCAAGGCAGCAACTCAGGGCAGAAACCTGGAGGCAGGAGGTGAAGCACAGGTCACGGAAGAATGCTGTTTACTAGCTTGCTCCCCTGGCCCATGCCCAGCCTGCCCTCTTATACAATGCACAACAACCTGCCCAGGGTGGCACCACCAATAGTGGGCTGGGCACTCCCACATTGCTCAGCAGTCAAAACAATACTCCACAGATGTGGCCACAGGCCAGTCCAATGGAGCCAATCCCCCAATTGGGGCTCCCTCTACCCAGGTGTGTCAAGTTGACACTAAAGCTATCCAGCACAATTGACCCCTTGTCAACTTGACACACAAAACACAACACTATTAAACCACCACCTTTCCAGTCCTTGTCCCCAAGGTATGATATTAACATTAATCACAACCTAAGACAGTACAAACTTAAAAGCCCCACAGTCCTTAAAATGTCCAAACACTTAAAAGTTCACAGTCTGTTAAAAGTCTCTTAATTGTGGTTAACAGGCCTTGTGGTCTCCAGTCTCTCCCTCTCTTTCTTGACAGTTCCAGGGAATCAGAGTCCATTGTGATGGGAGGCATGGTGGCCGGGGCTGGATCAGAAAGCCAAGGTTCACATCTTGCAATGAGCACCGTCAAGAAAGAGAGGGAGAGACTGGAGACCACAAGGCTAATTAAACTCACCAAGCCCACCCCCAGTGACGTAATTCTTCCAGCATGTCCACACCTACTAAGACTTCCCAAAACAGCACCACCAACTGGGGAAAAAATGTCTGAATACTTGAAGCCTATGGGGGACATTGTCATTCAAACCACCAAATTCCACCCCCTGGCCCCATAGTCTCATGACCATATAAAATGCAAAATGCATTTAGTCCAACCTTAAAAGTTCCCATAGTCTTTTCCAGTTTCAATTCCATTCAAAAGTCTACAGTCCAAAGTTTCTTCTGAGACTCAGGCTAATCACTTAACTGTAAGCTTTGGTAAAATTGAAATACAAATTACAAACTCCCAATGTACAGTGGAATTGAATACACATTCCCATTCCAAAAGGGAGGAATAGAGGCATAGTGAGGAAATACTGGACCAAAACAAGACTGAAAACCAGCAGGGAAAACACCAAGTCCAGTAGCTCCATGTGCGACTTCTAGGAATTTATTTCCAAAGGGCTTAGATGGCTTAACTCATCCAGGATTGAGTGCAACATGACTCTCTTCCTTAGGCTAGTACCACTCCCTGTATGCAGCTCTCCTTGGCAAATATCTCACAGCTCTGTCATCTCGAATGTCTTCTTGGGGTCTCTGCTGCCAACCAGGCTTCACATTCACAGCTTCACGCAATGGCCTATCAGGACCTTCTTTATTCAGGGACGCCCCTGCTGCACTCTGCCTGGTCTCTGTGGCTGTCTGAAACAGAAGAGGAAGAACTGATAACCCCTTCACACTTGCATCCTTTGTGCCTCTAAAGCCAGCACCACGTGAATGAAATTGCCAAGTTTGGCTGCAAGTTCAGGATGGACTCTGTCCTACTTTAGCTACATTTGCAAATTTTCTCTGCCCTGGACTTATTGGAGTATAAAACACTTTCAGTATTTTACTTTCAAAAATTGGAAGCTTAGCTGGGTGTGGTCTTGCCCTGAAGGTACTGTTTCTGTTGTTTACTTATAAATCTGGAGAGGCCTCTCCTTAATCACTTTAATCTCACATTTTCCATTGTTTACTTGTAAATAGCTAGGCCTCTCCTTAATCACTTTAGTCTCTTTATCAAAAGGAATCTCTCCTTCACATGCCTTGGCCCCACCTTTAATCTTCTAGTTCACTTTTCAGATCCAAACTGTACATTCTGCATTTCTTTCTGCCCCATCTGCTCTTTCTCACTGTAGATCTGTGCAATATTCACCATTAATAGCCACTCCATCATTTCTACATTAGGCTGTCTTGATATATCCACTGCCAAACACATTAGTCCATTGCTTTTCAACTTAGCATAAGGCAAGCATTTGGGCTGTGGGTGCACTGTGGCCAGACTTTTTGACAAAATATCTCAGTTGCTGCTTAAGACTTTATTTTCCTCTGGAACTACATTTTTTGCAGCAATGCTTTCTTCCAGGCTTCTATGAGAATGGCTCATTAAGCTCTGCTTACAGTAGTCAACAGCTTTTCTAGCCCAACGTTTCAAAATCTTCCACATTTCTCCAAATGCCTACAGATGTGGCCACAGGCCAGTCCAATGGAACCAATTCCCCAATTGAGGCTCCCTCAAACCAGGTGTGTCTAGTTGAAACTAAAGCTATCCAGCACAGCTTTTATTGATGTTTTGTGTATTTCAGACATCACTTCTCAGTTCAGTTTAGACATATTCACCTTTTCCTTCCCCCCACCCCACCACAGATCATGCATTCTGCCATAAATGTTCTGCAACTTTCACTCTGTCTTTTTTTTATGATTAGGAATTCACATTTTCCTCCTTTAATTTTATATTACTCTAAAATATTAATGAAAGGCTTTTTCCCCCAATGCAAAACAGGCCAGATCAAACCAAAGTATAAAAGGAGATTTATTAGGACATGCTCCCGGGTGAGTCCACTGATCTCAGAGAGGGAGGCCAGGGGAGTCGCACACTTGGACTGGGGTTGAGGGCTTTTATAAGTTCAGGGGAGAGGAAAATGAGGTAATGATGGTGAGACAAAGCATGTACTTGTAAGGGCAAAACTGGTGCAGTGGGCGGGGACAAAGTGGGTCTTTAGTGTTTGTCATGAAGCTGGAATATAACCATATGTGGTCTTACTCTGTGCTCTCATCAGGAAGGGAAGTTGTATCAGCTGCCTGAGATGAGGTAGACTTTTGGCCTGAAGAGAAGGGTGGTAGGTGCCATCTTTAGATCTCCACGCCCAGGCCCTGCCTAACATCCTGACCTCTTTGGGTATATGGGCGCTGATTCAGCTCTTACTACTTCCTGATGAAAGGGGAGTGGGGAAGGGGAGTGGTTGGGAGTAGGGGGCATACAGGTACAGAGGGCGAAGGCTGCCATGCCTGACCATCCAGACCTGTCCTTGAGGGTCTTTGTGAGTAGTGGGTCCCAGCTGTTCGACAGATCATTCATCCTGGGTTGTGGTCCTCTTGAGTCTGGACAAATGGTACTGGTGTGGCTGGCCTAGAAGTTTGGCTGCCGATGGCATCGGTAAGGATGACTATGTGGACTCCAGTCCACCTGGGCTCAAGAGACTTAGGAGATAAATTTTAAGGAGAACATTGTCCCCTGGTGTGAGAGGGCAGGTCAGTGGTTGTAGCCTCCACTGAGGTAGGAGCAGGGAAGGGAAGAGAGGAAGATAGTGGGGTCAAGCTGTTTGGAGAGAAATGCTACTGCCCAGTATGAGGGCTCAAGTGGCTGGGCTAAGGCCTCTGTGGCTGTACCCAACTTTCTGTCTGTAAAGAGGTTGAAATGGCATGAAGAATCCGGGAGAGCCAAAGTGGGGGCAGCCAGGAGGGCATCCTAAGGAGAGAGACATGGACGATGGTGGGATAAGAGAGAGGCCCTGTGGGGGTCTCCTTAGCTGCCTGCTACAAGGGTTCAACAGTAACATCAAAATTAGGAATCCAGTTATGGGAGAAGCCCACCAATCCTAGAAAAAGAGGATGTGGTCTGCTGTCTCTGGAGGCTGCAGGTCTCATATGGCATTGGCTCAATTTAACCTGAGAGTACTGGAAGGGTATGTTAGGACCGGAGTCAAAGGAGCGATCTCAGGTCAAGGCTTGGCTACAGACCTAGTTTTCAGATTCTCCCATGTGAAGGCAAAAGGAAGTATGAAGGGCACAGTAGTAAAGAAGGCCTAGAGAGTGAAATGGGAGACTGAGGTTTAGGGGTTAGGACAGAGGTCCTGAACTACATGGTGGGTGCCAGAGGGCTTACGAACTGGAAGAATGGGGGTGTTTCAAGGTTAATTAGTGGAGATAGGAGGCAGCTTATGGTAGGCTTGAGCCCATAGCGGTGAGTTTCAGAAATAGAAAACTGAGGCCGGGAAGGAAAAGAGGCAGAGTTCTTGAGGTATATCAGGTCTGGCAGGTGGTGAGAAGTGATTAATAGAGTGGGAATGTCCCAGACCTGAGGGTCAACAGGATCAGGGAAAGCAGGGTCTAGATAATCTAGAAGCAACTAAAGATGTCATGGCCCAGGAGGGGGACTGGACAGACAGATGTGATTAAGAAGGAACAGGTGAAAAAATGACCTGTGAGGACATAGGAGAGAGGTAGAGTCCTTCTCAGGAAAGAAGGGATCCTCCTGGAGCATTAGCCTTGGCTGGACAAAGTTCAGTGGGGGGGTCTCCAAATATGGCTGCCAGCCATCAGTCCTCCACCAGTTCAAAGAATTCAGATGCTGGAGGAGGTTGGGGTGCCCAGAGCAATGGGGCTGGACCACTGTGTTGTGGCACAGAGGACAAGCCCATGTCTGGGCACTCAGATTTTGAATTTCCAGGCGGCCTACAGAGCTCTGGCACAGAGAGCTCAGCATGGTGGATGTCTTGGGGTTTGGGCAGTTTCTTGCCCAGTGACCTTCTTTGCCACATTTCACAGGCTCCTGGCAGAATGAACCTGGACTCCTTCAGGATGGGGCTTTACGGAGCCCCACGTGTCCCACTGCAGGAATGTCGTTTGCCTCAGGGCAGCTACCAGAGCTTGGGCATTTTGTTGTAGCAGAGCCTGTTGGGAGGACTCAGCTGCCTCCCCTTGACCATTAAATACCTTAAAAGCCATTTCTCATCAAATCCTGCACAGGAGTCTGGGGATCATCCTCAGCTTTTTAAAATTATTTTCTGATATCTGGAAAAGACTGAGAGATAAAGTGAGAATCGAAGACCATGGCCACTGTTGGGGAGGCAGGGTCAAAGTGAGCTTTAAGTATGGTTGTCCTTAATAAATTCTGAATTGCAGAAGGAAAAGAAAAAAAATGGGGAGGGGAGGTATTTTCACATACCTTCAACAAACAGGAAATAGACTTAAATCAAGCTCACCAAAACTGGTTTCATTTGGACTCTCCCATGTGATCCCCAGAAGCAGAACCTAATTGTACTGTCTGCAGGCTGCACAGTACTGAGAATTTCCAGCTGTGAAATAAGGATCTAATAATTAATTTTGGTGAGGGCAGTTTATAAATTTTGTACTGACCAGAAGCTCATACATGGAGATGCTTTCATTCAGACATTGTAGAGGTCATTTATAGCATGCAGCCACAGCCAGTTTCTTTGCATTCAAGGCTGAGATGTCCAACCTGGCCAATTCAGTTTCTCTATCATGCTGTTACCAAACATTTTATAAAACAGAATTACATACAGTTTCATCAAAGAAGAAGCTAAGGGATGGGGAGGAGACATTCAGTCCCACCGAAGCAGTGCAAAACAAAGATAATTCAGCAATTGACAATATAAAAATCATGAAGTTGGGTACAGGAGAATGGTATTCAGGAACCTAGAATGAGGGAAGAAGGCAGAAATATGACATACAGCATTAGGGGTAACAGAAAGGGTAGCGGCACATACAGTAAAAATACATTAAAGCAGTCAGTTTGGAAGAAACACCCTATATAATTTGGAGATCAAATTTACTCTTAAACAGATAATTTAAAGAACTCAGGTTCATTTTGGCCTTTGAATATAATAGGTTTTGTGTATAATATAACCTAGAAGTGGCCACTTTTTTGACAGAAACATGATAGACTTATACATGAACAGATAACACACATGAAAACAGTATACACAGAGACAGCTTGGACAGACACATGCATGACTTAATCACATAAACTGCAAGGGGAGGGGAGGCAGCTTTAACCACAGGAGCCTGGCTCACAGCAGCAAAAGCTTGCAAAACGCTGAGTTGGTGTAAGTGGGACAGGTGCAAAGACAGCAGATCTGGCTCATGGCACTGCTCGCCTGTGTCTAACAGGTGTAGGGTTTACTGGTAATTTAATGAAACAATAAAAATAAAACCAAATGCATTTGTTAAAAGCCAGTAGCTGAAGCAGCAATGTCATGAATACATTAACTATACCCATACAAAAGCTAAAACGGAAAAAAATGATTTTAATTGGAAACATGAAAACACAGTGATAAAATTGTAAAACTCCAATAGTGGGATAAATTTTGGGATAAATTTGTTAATCTGCGTGGTAAATGCATTCATGTCATGTGCTCAGATAAAAATGGCAACCGTGTATCCATGTCATGTGATTATATAAAAATGGCTACCATGTCAATTTTAATCTGGCGGGGGGGGGGGGAGTAAAGGCAGAGCAGAAATCGGACAGCAGGGGACTGGAGGGGGAGCCAGGGACTCAGAGGCTCACTGAGGAAGGAAAACTCAGCCTCCATGGTTTCCTATGACTATCAGGAGGGGCCAAAGCCCTGGCCAGGAGAACCGGAGCCACTGAGCAGTGGCTACAAAGTTGGGGGGTGGGAGCTGAGGTCCTAAAAACCTTGTAAATAGGGTAGCTCTGAGGCCTTGCCCATGCACTGGCAAAAATTTTCCAAGTCAGAGTATGCAGAATTCAAAAGTATCCTCTGGAGGCCATTTAGACTGATTGTCTAATGGATACTGTGGCCATGCAACAGAACAGAAAAACTTGAGGTGCTTAGGGCGTAAGGACTGGGAGAGCTCCAATTTAGACAGATTTTGTAGCAAACAGCCAAGGGGTTGTTTGCTGACCAGGTTTCAACTCAGAATTGCCCATCCCATGCCTGTGCTGGAAGCCAAGGATCAGGGCAGAGTGTCCCCAGCCATGATCAGAGGCAAGACGGAGGCCAGAGGCCAGAACAGAGCATCCCCTGTAATGATCTGAGGCCGGACAGAGGGTGCTTTTGGGGAAGGGACATCTCCCATTCCACCAAAGTTCCCAGAAACAGAGGGTTTGTCCTGGCATGTGCGACTTCAGAGGACAGAAACCCGGAGAGCCCAGAGGCCTGGAAAGGCAATGGCACAAGGGTGGACTTACCCGAGTCTAAAGCTGGTCACATCGGGGTTGAGGAGGAGTGGCCCTCAGGGGTTTGGGGGATAACCCCACCGAGTTGAGGGGCTCAATTCCTCCTGGGTTTCTGGCACCAAGATGAAAGGCGTTTTCCCCCAATGCAAAACAGGACAGATCAAACCAGATTAACGAATTATAAAAGGAGGTTTATTAGGACATGCTCCTGGGTGGGTCCACTGGTCTCAGAGAGGGAGGCCAGGAGAGTCTCGCACTTGGGCTCGGGATGAGGGCTTTTATAAGTTCTGGGGAAGGGAAGATGAGGTAATGATGGTGAGACAGTCCCCGAGACAAAGAATGTACTTGTAAGGGCAAAACTGGTGCAGTGGGAGGGGACAAAGTGGGTCTTTAGTGTTCACCATGAAGCTGGAATATAACCGTACATGGTCTTAGGCTGTGCTCTCATCAGGAAGGGAAGTTGTATCAGCTGCCTGAGAAGAGGTAGGCTTTTGACCTGAAAAGAAGGGTGGTAGGAGCCATCTTTACATCTCTAAGCCCAGGCCCTGCCTAATAATTAATACATATTTTCCACTCATATACAGTAATTACAGAGTCTGAAAGTAAGTGGTAGATCTAGATTCTGGAGCCCATTAAGAGAATTACATTGTAATAACATAGTTGCTTTCAGATAAACAGAAATATAACAATAATGTTCAGCTTGCCTTTCATCTGGGGAGTTGGTGTTAGCATCCACAAATGAGGGAGACCATTCACCGCTTGTTTTTCTGGGACTGTGTTACTTCACTTAGCATAATGGCTTTGAGTTCCATCCATTTACCTGCAAAGTTCACGGTATCATCTTTCTTTTCCACTGAGTATTACTCCATTGTGTGGATATACCACATCTTTCTCATCCACTCAACAGATGAGGGACATTTGGGTTGGTTCCAGCTCTTCACTATTGTGAAGAGAGCTGCAATATACATGGACATGGATGTAACTTTGCAGTAGGATGAGCCTTGTGGGTATATACTCAGGAGTGGTATGGCTGGGTCAGGTGGTAGGCTCATTTTGAGTCTTTTAATGGTCCTCCCACTGCTTTCCATAATGGTTGTACAAGGTTACATTTCTACCAGGAGTGGATGAGTAGAACATTTGCTTTTTAAAAAAATGTTTTCACTCATTTGCCCAATTTTAAAAAGTATTTCATACATTATTTTTATGTGTATGAGTGTATTGTCTGCATGTGTGTAAGTACACTAGTGTTGTGCGATGCCTGCCGAGTCAGAAGTAGGTGTCGGATCCCCTGGAATTGGAGATAGAGACAGTTGTTAGCTGCCCTGTGAGGGCTGGGAATCGAACCCTGGTCCTCTGCAAGAGCAGCCAGTCCTTTTAACCACTGAGTCATCTATCCACCCCCCCAAGAATATTTACATATTTTCTGTGTTCATGTCAACAATTTAAGTGATCACACAGAGTATTCTAAGATCATTAACTGTCACTAAACACATCTTGCTTCCAGCTATTCTATATGTAACTCAAATTTACGACTGTTTTTTTAGTACACAATATAGTTGAGAGTGAAAGAGGCTCAAGTATTATATCAAATATTTTAGTATGAATATTTACTGGATGACTTTTCACCCCTATTTTTAACAATCTTTGTTATGGATGATTATCTTCATATGTTTATAAATCTAAACATGTTGGAGGCCTTCATACTAGAAATACTAACTGTATCAATGACTATGATGTCTATAAACTAGTATTTTCTCCAGAAACACAAGTTTTCAATTACATGGTCAAATTAACAGCTAATACCCATAATCTATGACTGTGTGTCTCCTATTGTAAATATTCACCAGTGTTCAAAGGAATGTGAAAAAAAATATTCACCTGAGGTGCATATTCATTTGTGTGTGTGTGTGTGTGTACCCCAGAAGTTGACCTTGAGTATTTCTCCTCAAGAGCTGTACACTGTGCTTTTTGGGGACTGAGTCTCTTACTGGCCTTGCAAATGAGGCTGCTCTGGCTGGCCAGAGAGTCCTCCTGATCCTCCAATCTCTCTCTCAGGCAGGGATTATCTGTGCATGCTTCCATGCTGCCTTATAAGTGGTTTCTGGGGATTTTGGTCCTTTCCTTTCCTTTTTCCTCTTTTCTATTTCCCCCTCTCTTTCCTTCCCTCTCCTGTTCCCCTCTCATCCTTCTCTTCCTTCCTCCCTTCCTCAATGCTCTTTGCTCTTTTATCCCTTCCCTTCTCCTCCTCCCTTCCCCTCCCCTCCTCCCCCTTCTCCTTCCCTCCTTCTTTTCCCCTCCCCATTCCTCCACCCTTTCCCTTCATCTTTCTTTCTTTGTATCTTTGTTTCTTTGTTTCTTTCTTTGTTTCTTTCTTTCTTTCTTTCTTTTTTCTTTCTTTCTTTCTTTCTTTCTCTCTCTCTCTCTCTCTCTCTCTCTCTCTCTCTCTCTTTCTTTCTTATTTCTAGAAGGAAGTAAGTATATGTGACACATTGTTTGATCTAATTAGGAAATCTGAATGCAATCCATAGAGTCCCTGTCAATGCATTTCTTTTGAATATTCAAGGCAGACTCAGACTGCCAATAATCCTGTTGGCAGCCTGTCCTCACCTATTCAAATGAGTCTGCCTGCTGAAGTGTTCCTGGAAGCCATATAATCCATTAGCAAGCTGCATGAGAAAATTAGTCTCAGCACTGACAACCAAGTGCTTTGAGAACCAGAATATTCCAGTGGCGCATGCATCTTTTGTCAGATCTCTCACATGCTGATACCCATGAGTTTTTAGTCAACATATACATGGGTGTTGCTCTGCAGACTACTGGGCTCATGAAAACTTCAGAATGCCTCTCATTCTGCAGAGATAACCCATATTCCCAGGCTATCCTCCCCAGTCTAGAAGAAAGGATCTCTGCTGTACTCATTGCTCAACATTTGCTCCTCTAGGCCAGTCAGCAAGACACCTTTAAACCTTTGAAGGCAGTTTTCCAAGAGCTCTAATGTTGTTCTGGAACTACCACACAGTCCAGATTGAATTGGCTTCTCAATTCATCCCCTACAACCTGGAATTCCCAGGGCCAGTATTCAGCTTAAATTCAGATCATCTGTAGGTGAAGGGTAGCTGTAGGGACTGGGCTGCCTGTAGTTAACTTCCTCCAAGGCTCAGACTGCTGAATTTCAATGGCAGGATGTTACCATTCCCATCAAGAGATGACTACAGATTCCAGAGTCACTCACCATGACAAGCAAAGCACCTATGAAAATGCCAAACACAGGGCTGGGTGTGGTGGCCCAGCATGTGGGAGGCAGGGTTGGTGGGATATTCTGGGTTGAGAGCAAGGCCAGCCTGGTCTAGATATGAGTTACTGGGCTGCTGGCTTACAGAGAGACCCTGTCTTGAAAAATAAATAAGTAACAGCTTTCTGTTAACTAATTGGCATGAACCTCTTGTATGATTTTTAGCATGTTGAGTGGGGAAAATGTAAATAATTAAAATACGAATGAAATGAAATGGTTAACATAGAAAGGCCCTCATGAGGAATCCCTTTTCTCCCTAGATGAAGATAAATTCTCAGGAAATTCACCTCCTTGCAACTGAGTATGTTTTATAATTCTAATTCATTCTTCTTGCAATTTATAAAGCTGGCATTAAAATATTCATATCTTTGACCTAATGTGGCATAACAAATTTAATTTGCAAAATAAAGATGATAGGAACAGAGGGTGATCTATAATCACATTTTCTCATAAGCCTAGTCATATGGGCCCTCAGATATAAAGGCTAATGCCAATCATACTGTGTAACTCCACAGAAATTTCTGAATAATTAAAACTATTAGAAAATAATGAAACATATTTTAGGAGCAAAACATATCTTCAGTTTATTATTTTTTTAATGAGATAAGTCAGTAGACTAATGTCCCTTTCCTGATTAGGGTTCTTTAGAATCGGTTGAATGTCTAGGGCTGTTATTTTCAATTTTTAAAAAAAATATTTACTTTTTATGTATATGAATACACTGTCTGCATGTAGGTTTGTGCACCCTTGTCGTGCAATATCAAGGAGGTCAAAAGAGGGTGTCGGATTCCCCTGGGACTGGAGTTCTCCTGGAATTGGAGATACAGAAGGTTCTCAGCCGCCATGTGGGTGCTACGGATTGAACCCGGGTCCTCTGCAAGAGCAGTCAGCACTCTTAACCGCTAGGCCATCTCTCCATCCCCATGGGCTGTCATTTTAACATGGGAGCTTTTCAAGAGCAGTGCAGGGTGCTAGATGGAAAAGGATTCAGGGTGGAGGGTGAAAGGAAAGGGAAAGTTTCAGATTGCTTCGAATCTTGGAGAATGTCCCTGTTAGCACATAGGTAGCTCTGTACAAATGGAGAGGGGATACTTTAGGAGTTGAGTCTAGTTTCAGAAGTACTCACATTGGTAGGGAAATCCTATAAAGTCAGGAATGGTCCCTCAGCTGGCTTCTCCCTTTGTATCCCAGCCTAGTGGAGAATGGCTTTGTTTCTCCACAAGCAGCCACTGAGACCTGCTTCCTCACCACAGGCCCAGAAGCAGTGGGGCTAGCAGATCCTGGACTGGTACTTCAAAACTGTGGGGCAAAATAAAGCTTTCTTCTTCCTAAGTTGTTTTTCTTGGGTTTATTTTACAGCAATGGAAAACTGGTTAGTACAAGATGATGAACAAGTTTTTTGAAATAACAGACCCCGGGGGGGGGGGGGGGGGGGGGGGGCGGGGCCGGGGGGGGTAGAGAAACAATGATAAATAACATGTTGCGTGGTTCCACAGGCGGGGTGGAGTACATAGGGACACAAAAGGAAAGGCAACAGTCGGGAAAGACGGAAGGGAGAGAGGGGGGGAACAGACGACGGAAAAAGTAGTGCAACCAACACCCAAGAAGTTTGCTGCCAGGCCCGGCGGGGGGGGGATAGGGGGGGGAGGGACAAAAAAAAAAAAAAGGGGGGTGGGGGGGGTAGTTTCGCGCAAGTCCTTCAGTCAGAAGGAGAGGGCTGAAGAGGAGGGGAAGCCAGCCAAAAAAAACTGAGAGCAATGAGGGGGGTGGTGGGGATTGTGGGTGAAGCAAGGATGGAGGAAAACAGGAAGGTGTAATGCTGCGGGCAAAGACAAATGGAAGGGGGCACATTGCAAATATCAAGCGGCATCACAAGGGGGGGGCGGGGAATAGGAAAAAGCTACAGGCCAGCGTTAGGGTCCGGAATAATAGAAGCCCTCAGCATACCTAACCCACAGAAATCATTCTCGCGCGGGGAGGTGTGTGAAGGGAGAGAAGTGGGGGGAGAAACATAAGGCGACCAAGCCCTATCCTGGAAGAATACCCTTGTTCCAAAGGTGTGTGAGATAGAATATAGATATATATAGATATATATATATATAGATATATATATAGTTCCAAA